>JBCFYV010000012.1:67683627-67750783 GCA_039000515.1 Timema cristinae | reverse complement strand
AAGTGGAAAAAAAAGAGCATCGTATTTCACCAAAGAGCATACATGATATATTAAACAATGTTACAGAAACACATAATTTGTTCTAAACATTTTAATCTCCCCATTTTTTAATACTCTATTTAAAAAATAAATGTATAACTAGGAAAATACTGGTTTTATCAAATATTCTTTCAAATACAGATTTTTAAAAAGTTCTACACTTATTATTATTATTATTATTATTATTATTATTATTATTAGCACCGCGCCTTACTACCCGTTCGGGTTATACGCACTTACGCTAATGTGTAATGGTAGGGTGATTGTGAGATGAAATGAAGGACCTACAGTTTAACGTGGAATCCGAACCACGGTGGAGACCTGGCATTCCCCACATTCATAGGATATCTTGTCAGAGGTGAAGGAAGGGTTTGGCAATCAGATTAATCTTTGCCGGTACCGAGGATTGAACCCCGGCCGCCAGCATAGAAGTCTGACACCTTACCTCTAGACCACCAGGTCACCCCAGTTCTACACTTGAATAAGATATTTCATATCTCAAAGAGTTGGGAAATATGACCAAACCCGCTTCGTTGGCCTTTTAGTTTAAGCCCTAAGGCATCACTCTCGCAATAGACTGGCCAACCGATGACGTGGAGATCGGGGCTCGCATCCCGTGGGGCATATTCAGGGTGGATGTTACTCATCACAAACACATTAGCGTGATTAGTACGTAAGCGTAAGTTAAAACCCGAACGGGTAATAATACGCGATGATGAAATTAAAAAATAAATCAAAGACAATCACAAAATTGGAAATTTTCACTTAGGCCTATGTCAAATAGTCTAGCCTCGAAGCAATGTTCATAGAAAAACGAGATGCGCAATTTGGTTTTTAATGTTAAACAGTACTTAGATACTAATTTTAATCAAAACCATTAGTGCCGATTTTGAGAAACTGATTCTTTTCTCTTTTCCACCTTAGTAAATAACCCTTGGTTTCAGGGTTGGATGGAATTTAAAAAAAGTCTTATGAAAACCCTAAATACCGACTTTTATCCCGATCAGTAAAATGGTGTTGGCTCTAGTCCCCAGTACTTAATAAACAAACAATACACATGGAATTAAAAAAAAAAAAACTTTTTCTGCCTTAGAGGGTCATGAAACGTCAATATCATTCAAAATCTAGAACTAAATTTTTTTACTGTCACAAAACTTTATCTATCCAAGGGTCGTGAGAAAGTAAAAATTATATTCAATTGAAAAATAACCTCCCGCATTCCCCCCTCCAATGTCCATTAAAGCAAGGTGGGCTGCGAGAGTTCGTTGTTTTAAAAATTGAATAAGTGTTATACAAATACCCGCCTCTGTGGCGTAGTGAGCTTACGCGCTTGTCGTGTTGAGCTCGACTGCTGAGGACGGGGAGATCGAGGTTCGAATCTCGGTTGGGTGAACTGGGGGTGGTTTTTCCTAAATGGTTTTCCACTCTCCCTCCACGCAAATTCGGGTTCACTTCCTCTAATTCAACCTTCCCAATTCCTAAATCCATTAACGTAATTAGTACTTAAAGCGTATAACCCGAACGGGTAGTAAGACGTGGTGCTAAATATTATTATTATTGTTATACAAATGTGTTTGGGAACCCCTGCGCTTGAAATTTAAATATTGTTTTGTGTGGGTTGTCCACTGTCTCGATCCATGGATAACGCTTTGGTAAGTAATGCAGGGCGAACCAGACGTCGCGTCATTGCATTTTGATGCGGTAGCCTGGACTCTTAGTTAGAAAACAGTAGTGTTGATACCTGTTTCGGTGGCCGCACGATTCAAGACGTCACTCTCGTATTAGACTGGACTGATGATGACAGAGATATTGAGGTTCGAATTCCAATTGGCTGTTATAAAGTTTTTTTTCCAAAATGGTTTCCCATTCTTTCTCCACGCAAATGCGTGTACCCTTCCTCTAAATTAAACTTTATACATCCCTGACTAATTAGCGTAATTAGTAAAATTTCATATAACCCGAACAGGCAGTAAGAATGTAAAAAATAAAAGTAGAATTGTGACCAGATAAACTATTTACTCATATTTAATCAAATACAACTTTGAAAAATTGATCATTTTAAAAATAAAACACTGTATCACTGATCCAAATTACGTTATTGGCAAGTGAAAACTGGTTCAAGTGTAATTTTTTATTTAATACACCGGTTAATCGGTCGTGAGATTGTCCCTAAACCCATATCATGGCTGATTAACCGTGATTTTATATACAATACTAGATAGCTGTTGCCCGCGGCTTTGCTCGCGTGGAAGTTGATTATATACAAATACGAAAATATACATATGTATTTACAGATTAATTTAAAATATTACGTTACGTTGATGACCATAACTTGACCTCAGATCAAAAATAATGCAAGTCCGATACAAACTTTCACCCCCCTTTTCATCCCTTATTAAATAAAATTTCCAAAATTTCTGAAACACGTATTTATTTGTTTTACGTCAATAACCGAAATACAAAATTTTGTTTATGTAACTTTCAAAATGACGGACTTTCATACATATTATCATCCCCTTTTTTGACCCCTTTGGGGTGGAATTTTCTAAAATCCTTTCTTAGTGGGTGCCTACATAACAAAATGAATATACAGTCCGAATTTCATGCTTGTAGCCTTGATAGTTTGCGCTCGACGATGATGAATCAGTCAGTCAGTCAGTCAATCAGGACATGTTATTTTATAAGTATAGATTACGCTCGAATCTGAAAAACTATTGAAGTGCTGTTTCTTATATTCTGCAATTGTTAACAGCGAAATTGGGATCAGTTTAGTATATTTTTAATTTTAAAATAACTAGTTTTTAATTTCGTTATGTATTTGAAACTATGGTATAAATAGTTTCACTGGTCTAAGTTTTTTTGGAGTAGAATACAAAGAACCTTTCCAAGATGTGATGCCTGGTTGAGTTGTATTACTTATACCCTTATTTTAGTAGTTTCCAAAAGTTATTAAAACTTATTTAATGTATCCAAACATCAAGTCATGTTTTCTGCAGTTGTCACTTTTAATAGCTATTATTAATATCTATAAAATAACACAAATAATACGGTAAAATGCTATTGTCAAATGTTGGCCGCAAAGAAATATGTTTGAATTTTATGATCTGTTCTTCCAACCAAATTAAGGGTGAGGTTAGAGAGACTCTTAAGCTAGTTTGTAAGTCATGGGTTGCTATAAGATGTTTGTTTAGAAAGTGTACATTCAATACTATTATCAGAATCAAGCTCTACGAAACACAGTTCCTAAGAACACCTGCATGGCGTGAGTTTGCTCTTATTTCACACCACGCTTGCTGCATATTAATTTATTTTTGCCATCTGTTTCTGTGCGCCTCGTATTGAGTAATATTACTAATGGAGATAATATATGCAAACAAGATCTACCGTGGGGGATATTTCCCATCTTTAACTTCCCATCTCTTTTCTAGCTCTTCCAGAAATATGAGTGAAGCTCACAGAGATAAGAGCGGAAGTTTTCTTCCTACCGTTTTCAATCCAATTTGTCTCCTAAAAGAGGGAGAAAATGAATTGCACTCGTTCTTTCTCTCTGAAGAGGATGGTGAAGATAAGAACGAGTTAATTAAATGGACCTTTGCTACTCGACGGAGACAAGGACCTCACACAATTATTATAAAAACTTCACTTTCAAGGTGTAGTTATGCGGCCAGCCACACGCTATTTAATTTAAAACTACAAAGTACGCTAGCTCGAGTTCTACGAACTGACTCAGTGAGTCTATATTTATAAACCAATAACTTTACTTTCGTCTGATATTTATTATTCATATTAGTGATGGTGACCTGGTGGTCTAGGGGTAAGGTGTCAGACTTCTATGCTGGCGGCCGGGGTTCAATCCTCGGTCCCGGCACAGATTTATCTGATTTCCAATCCCTTCCTACACCTCTGACAAGACATCTTGTGAATGTGTGGAATGCCAGGCCTCCACCGTGGTTTGGATTCCACGTTAAACTGTAGGTCCTTCATTTCATCTCACAATCACCCTACCACTACACATTAGCGTAAGTGCGTATAACCCGAACGGGTAGTAAGAGGGCGGTGCTAATAATAATAATAACATATTTGTGATAATTAATTTGTAAGGATTTATTTTATTTACTAACCATCTATTATTACTGATCATACTGTCAGTAAATTAGATTTTTTAAACAAATAAACAAATAAGTACATACTTAATCACTTTTAAATTAAGTGGTATACAGGTATCAGTGGCCAGACTGACTATGTCGGTAAGTTCACAATGTACCGAACTGTCTTTCGACGAAGATGCGAAGAGAGAAGAGAGAGAGAAAGAGAGAGAAAGAGAGAGAAAGAGAGAGAAGAGAGAGAAGAGAGAAGAGAGAGAAGAGAAGAGAGAGAGAAAGAAGAAAGAGAGAAGAGAGAGAAGAGAGAAGAGAGAGAGAGAGAGAGAGAGAGAGAGAGAGAGAGAGAGAGAGAGAGGAGAGAGAGAGAGAGAGAGAGAGAGAGAGAGAGAGAGAGAGAGAGAAAACGCTAAAGATGTAACGATAAAGTTACTAAAATGGGATGCAAGTAGCCATGGTGTTCAGCCACCATTTACATATTCCACAAGAAAATTAGTGATCTTAGTTATAATAATTGAATCTAAATAATTTAAAAATATTGGAGGCGCCGGGTATCGATCCCGGTACCTCTCGCATGCTAAGCGAGCGCTCTACCATCTGAGCTACGCCCCCTGTTAAAAGATATTGGTGTTTTCCCCCTACTATACTGTATACGGTTACTGAAGCCATTGGGGAAAGATGACCTACATATTGCCGTCATTAACCGTTACTGGAGCGAGTCCGATGTAACCACTTTCAGTACGTGAGACGACCTTATCTTCCTCACAGCAGTTATATACACTAAGGTTGTTGGTTGATACCAATTTTTTTTAACGAGACATTAATGTTTATTTTACACCGTGTATTGCTAGCCGTTCACGTTATCTTCATTTAGTTACAGCAAATGAGAAATCTCTTTTTAAAAATTCTGGTTTTTGATTCGTTAAAATGGTTAAATAAAAACCATATTGTGTAAGCTTGCTACCTTTCGGGGTAAACGAAATATACATATAAGTTTATGTAGATCGGCCCTATAAAAATATTGCATGATATACTTTGAAGTAGTTTATAATTTGACATTTTAACATCACCGAGAGTTTGGCGCAATTCTGGGTTATGTAAATTTGGTCAAAGCGGGGCCTAAGAAAGTCTTGTCGGTTTAATTAAGTGTAACTAAAGATACAAATAGTTTCATCAAAATTAAATGTCATTCAGGAATAAAATAGATGAAGCTTTGTACATATATTTGTAATGTTTTGGGTAAAAGGTCCATTATCGTACGGGACACTACTTCTGCACGTAATGCAAGCAGTTAACATGTGTCTAGGCAGGAATTAGGAAGATAAGATTTTAAAAAATGCACCCTCATATGCGTGGAGGGAGAGTGATAAACCATTTAGGATAAACTCTTTAGGGAAAACCACTCTTCAGTAGACCTAACCGGGATTCGAACACTGACTTCCCTGTGGTCGGCAAACGATGCAAGAAGAAATAGAAGCCCTTGTCCTCATGGTATCGGTAAGGAGGTATTCGATGGAGAAAAAAATACAACTCTTATTGGATCCGGATGAGATTCGAACCCTATCTTCACCGTCACTGATAGACTGGTAAATTAAACTGTTTAGACTTGCACTTTTACACAAGCCTAGAGCTTGACGTGGAGGTTGGGGTTTGAATCTCTTTTGGATGTATAGGAATGGTTTTCATTATCCTTTGTCGACTCTTTTGCGGTTGCACGAATTCTAAAACAACCCTCATCATTCCCATATCTCAAATTTATCCTTTAAATAAACCATTTTTTAAAACGTACTGATTGAATTCAATGATTTTCTCTGGTGGCCGCATAGTCTAAGGCAGTGGTCGGGAAAATACGACCCACAATTGATTTGATCTGGCCGGCAAAATATTTAACAAACAAACAAATTATGTTCATATTGCAGTAGACTGGACTACCGATGACGGTCCTGGTCGGATGTATTGAATTTTTTTCTAAATGTCTCCCCACTCTCTCTCCACGCATATGCGGGTACACTTTCTCTAGTCATTCTTCCTCATCCCTAACATATTAACGTAATGAGTACATATGCGTATAACCTGAAAGGTTAATAAGCATAAGTAAGATGTTGAGGTAAAATAATATTAGTATTATTAGCACCGCGTCTTACTACCCGCTCGGGTTATACGCACTTACGCTAATGTGTAATGGTAGGATGATTGTGAGATGAAATGGAGGACCTACAGTTTAACGTGGAATCCGAACCACGGTGGAGGCCTGACATTCCCCACATTCACAAGATGTCTTGTCAGAGGTGAAGGAAGGGTTTGGAAATCAGATAAATCTGTGCCGGGACCGAGGATTGAACCACGGCTGCCAGCACAGAAGTCCGAAACCTTACCCCTAGACCGCCAGGTCACCGAATATTTAAACTATTAGAGAAGAGATAAGGAAGATATGAATGAGAGGAAATGTACCTGTATTTGTGTGGATGGAGAATGGGAAATCATTGAGAGGTAAAAAAAAAACCTTTTAAACTCAGCATGGATTAGAGCCCCGATCTACTCGCCACTAGCAAATCAGATTTGGACGAGCTCGACACTTAGACCGCGTGCCCACCGGTGCGGGACTAGACAGTGATGAAAAGGGTGAGAAATGCATGGCTGTAGTGTATTTTCAAGAGATAAATAAGTTTGTAAATCATTATCTGTTTCAGAATGTGGACGTTAACTATACCCAATAATAATAATAATAATAATAATAATAATAATAATAATAATAATAATAATAATAATTTCCTCTATTATAGTGCTGACCAACAATCGTGAGACCTATGACCTCTGAAACGCACACAGGCACTTTACAAATACATATAATTACATGAGGAAATAAGATAAACAATCATAGCTAATTAATTATATATACTGATGAATACTGTAGTTACAAAAATAGAAACTAATAGTAGCAATAAAAAAAACTAAATATATTAATAATGATATTATTATTAACAAATATTAATAATAATATATATATTTTTTCCCTATCTAATGAGGATGGAAAGCCATGTCAAATTGAGGTGTTTCATTGTACAACTTTCTATAATGATAAATGTTGTAACACTATATGTAATCCTCTGGTAGCTCAGTTGGTAGAGCGGTGGACTGTAGAAGGCAATATTACTGACATCCATAGGTCGCTGGTTCAAATCCGGCCCGGAGGATACATTTTATGTTTTTAAAAAAAAATTAGATGGAATATAAAAAGTATTTTCTAACGGTTATTTCCATTTTAAGTGTACATACTCTGCTACGTTAAATAAATTATAAATATTATCTTAATCTTAAATGAAAAGTAACGCCAAAAAATAAAATAAACGTTACGATGCTATTTAAATATACTTTCTCATACTCGCTTTCTTATCACCGCATCTTATCTGTTCAGTTCATTGACGTGCCTGGCTTTCAGACTTTGGGGGGAACGGGGACACAAAATATTATAAGTGATTTGACACTCACTAATAATAATAATTGTTTATATACTTAGTATAAGCATTATTATTATTAGCACCGCGTCTTACTACCCGTTCGGGTTATACGCACTTACGCTAATGTGTAATGGTAGGGTGATTGTGAGATGAAATGAAGGACCTACAAATTAACGTGGAATCCGAACCATGGTGGTGACCTGGCATTCCACATATTAGTATAAGCAAAGCCTACACTAGCAATAGTATTAAACTCAGTATCATTATCAATATAAATGTTTCGGATGAACATTAATATCAATTTTTTTTTAAATTCACCTCAGATTAAAATAACTATAGCCCTACCTGCAAGAGAATGAGTAATTTTGTATTAAAAGGTAATGGGAACTATATTTAATGTATCACACTGACAACATAACTTATAAATAAATACTTATATGCCATACAAAATACATTTATATGAAAATGAAGAAGCACTTAATTTAAATTAGCTTAGGCTTCACCAAACACACTGTTTATTCGTTCATTAACTTAACTAAACTTGTTCATAAGATTATGAATGCTTATCTTGTCCAATATATCTTTATGCGTGTGATACACAGCCACATGAGTAATGGGCCTCTGTGTCATTGTTCCTCAAGTACGTTTTAAGGCGACGTAACAAACTAAATCATATTTTCACTCACACGACGAGCTTGGAAAAACCAGCAGTGTACGCCACAGAGTCTCAACATTACTGATCATTGCTCTCACTTCAGGAGATAGCCCTCGAAATGTGGTTAGGGCATCTTCAACACAAGTAGGTCTACTTAAACTAAAAAACCTTTTTTGTTCAATTTCAAAATCTTTCTCGTTAATTTCAAGATACATTTTCAGCATTGGGTTTATTTATCCTTTTAAAAGACTCATTTCCAACTTTATCATGTGATCAAGTCCTTCTTGATCAAATCTTGACCATCGACTTCCAACAACTGTGTCTATAATGGCAAAATACTCATGGCGAAAGTAGTCCTCGACAAGTAGAAGTGAACGCTGTAGCAGGACCTGTATAACGCATTGGTGGTTTCTTCTGTCTTGGCAAAGAAAGAGGTTGCAGGTTGTTGGTAACAATGATTTTGTTAGCTTCTCCCTGAAATAATACAAACTAATCATTTTCTCTGAGTCTGTGTAAACTTGAAGACACTATTCATATGGCCTGTATATGTTCGGAAATACTTATTTTTCTTCCTTGAAAAGATTTATTCAAAATTTCAAAATTATTTATGATTTTCCTTGCCATAGGGAAGTCTAAAATAGTTTCTCATGACTAAAACACTATGAATAGCCCACGTTCTGATTGTAAGTGATTTGCTTTAACAGACAGTGCTTCAAGTTTTTCTAAAATCATTGAATAGTTTTCCAGAATCTCTTCAACCTGAGCACCTCTGTATATTAACAAATATTAATAATAATATAATATAATATATATAATTTTTCCCTATCTAATGAGGATGGAAAGCCATGTCAAGTTGAGGTGTTTCATTGTACAACTTTTTATAATGATAAATGTTGTAACACCATATATAATCCTCTGGTAGCTCAGTTGGTAGAGCGGTGGACTGTAGAAGGCAACATAACTGACATCCATAGGTCGCTGGTTCAAATCCGGCCCGGAGGATATATTTTATGTTTAAAGTGTACATACTCTGGTACGTTAAATCTTAATATATATAATTCTTCTGTACGTGTGTATGTCACTGAACTCCTCCTAAACGGCTAGACCGATTTTGATGAAATTTTTTGTGTGTGTTTGTGTGGGTCCATGGATGGTTTTGATTCACAATTGAACCCGGTAGGTGGCGCTGCAATCGGGTTCTAGGATTTATTTTTATTTCTTAGGGGATTTATTTGAGGGTATTTTTTTAAAAGATTGTTTGCATATCAGAACATGTAACCTCACAATTTCACTCCCCCCCTCCCCCCTTCCCCCCAATATTTATAATAATGAATATAATATGAATAATTGACCGTTAAAACCTTCTGAATAGTGAATAATTGAACTTCTGAGAATAATTCATAGTTATATATGTGTACCAATAGGTGGAATTTATTTCGAATTCTGTGGTATTTGACGTACGCATCAATACATGCGCAAGTCTCTTGCGTCGTGGCTTGGCGTTGTTTTGACATTTCAATTTCTGTACGATGTGTTTCGATAATCCATGTTATCACAATCGCGTGAATATTGAGTGTATTTTTCATCAAGTGTACTCAAATACATACACTGGGAAAATGTGTAAGGTGCTGTGTTGAAGTGAATATCTTACATGATCTTCCATAAATTTAAATTATATACATGCGTATTCAATGACAATCAATCTAACATGCAAATTTTTATTTTAAGTGTTTATTTGTGTAGATGATTTTATAAAATTTACGGAGTGCTAAACGTTTCATCGAAAAAAAAACACATGTAATCCATAAAATTCAAATATAAGTTGCTTATATTTAGGTGTTGTGTGTTTATTAAAGAACAATGCCACGTCTTCGTGGAAGAGAAGGAAATATTGGTCGAGGTACACAGAATTCACAAATAGTCCACACCTGTCGGTTAAATCGAACGGCAGAAGATCAATTGACAGACAATTCAAATTTAAGAGTCCAGGTTGAAAACACACGTGCAAATGAAAGTCAACAGCAACGCTACGAATGCCTTCGAGCTAATGCATTGAGACAAATACAGGCGCGTCAACGAGCCACTGACGCACACAGAGAACATGAACCACAGCGCCTGCAAGTACATCGCGCATTAACACGCGCATCACTTCTCCGTCTTGCGTTCGAATATGGGTCGGACATCGACTATTCGTCACATTCACAAATTGTCAGCGGCGCTATGGACAAAGAATGCCAATCTGCCATGCATTCAAATACAAAGGTGAATCGGCCGGTTTCTGCTGCGCGTCTGGAAAAGTTGTACTTCCACCATTGAATTCGCCACTAGAACCATTGAAAACACAATTGGCTGGAGCCACACGTCAATCAAAATTGTTTTTGCGTAAAATTCACAAATTCAATTCTTGCTTCCAAATGACATCATTTGGAGCAACAAAAATCGTTCAGAATGAGGATGGTTGCAATTTTGAATCAACGTTTAAGATTCAGGGCCAAGTATATCATCAAATAGGTTCTTTAATCTAAATGCCTGATACCGATCCAAAATTCTTGCAGATCTACTTCATGGGCGATGAGGAGCAACAAATAAACGCACGCTGCCAGTACAACCACATCGAGCAGATGGAGGAGCGAGAAATTGTGGCGTCTTTGGAACCGATTTTGCAAAATCACAACCAGTTGGTCCAGTTGTTTTATACCGTTTCAAACACTGCAAAACGACAACTACATGATCGTCAATAAAGCAGACAAAGTACCATTTGGAGAGCATGCGGGCTGATTCAATTCACACACCGTTAATGAAGTTGCAGTTGTTATGGTTGGCGACGCATATGAACGTCGAGATATACGGATCCAACACAGAGATAACACGGCTCACACAATTCAAGACAGTCATTATTCTTACGACGCTTTGCGATATCCGTTGATATTTTGAGAAGGAAAAGATGGATATCATTTTAACATCAAACAAATAAATCCAATGACAGGTACAATCTACATATTATTTACTTTTTCTGTAAGATTAATTTCTTTTTGTCTTATTTATATTTTTACTTTTCTGGTGCAGAAACCAACAAGAAAGTGAGCGCGATGAACTTCTACGCATATCGGTTGATGATTCGTGCCAATGAAGACAACAACATTCTCTGATGCCGCCAGCTGTTTCATTAATACATCGTTGATATGTATCCGAAAATTGAAAGCGAGCGATTACGGTACATCAAGTATAATCAAGCGAAGCTGCGTTCTGAGGAGTACATTCATTTGCGTGATCCTATTGTCGGTAACGTCGGTAACGTTGATGGAACCACTAATAGCAATGACATCGTTACCGCATATATTCTTTCATCATCATATATTGTTAGCCGCGTCATATGCAAAAATACATTCAAGATGCCATGAATTTCGTGCGCGCGTGCGGCCGACCAGATTTGTTCATTACATTTACGTGCAATCCTAACTGAGATGAAATTAAAATTTTGTTATTGCCAGGTCAAACAGCAATGCATCGCCATGATATCACTGCACGTGTCTTCAAACCAAAATTAATATCGTTGATTAACTAGATTGCACATCAATCTGTTCATTTATACACCTCAGGGATTATACGAGAAACATTGTTCATCAACTCGCATTAAGATAAAAACAAAACTAACTTTATTGATTTTGTCGGACCGTTTTTATAACATCACAACCTTAGGTATAAGAGGGGGTGAGGTTTCTATGCAGCTGACTATACGTATCATAGAAATATTATGTACTTCGTACAACAAGTACATACTATTTCGATGGTACGTATATAGGTAAGTTGTTCTGCTTAAGCCCGTAAAGGTTCTAGGCCCAAAACAGTATATGTTTTGCACTATGAAAATAGAAACAATTAAAAAGTAATTTGACATTTGTCATATTTGAAGGTACGTCAATAAAATAAAATTAGCTGTACCCGGCATACAAATTTGTAAGCAAGCTTCGCAATTTTTTTTCGATACAGTTGATATTTGTGGAGTTGTGGGCGAAATTCCAAAAATTGTTGGGATCACTATTCCATATCTTATTTATTTTAATAATGGATACCATGTATGTATAAGTGTCTAGCAGTTCCTATTCTAAGTAAAATTTATTAGTTTCAGAAACAGACAGACGGAATGGGAAAGCATTTCCATTACTGTGAAACAAAGTATTTGTAATGTACTATTGGCTCAATATAGTTGATTTTGAGGAAAGAAAATATCTTTTATTTTGTATGTTGTCTTGACAAACACTGAATTTTTAATATTTGTGTAACTCACTAATTGGAGTTCATTGTGAATTTGTAATTGTGATGATCACATAGTGTTTGTTTTACTATCGAAATCAATTATGCCACCCAAACGAAAAGCCAACGTTCGGGCAGGACAACGTCTGTCGGGTCCACTAGCAAATTATAAATATTATCTTAAATGAAAAGTAACTCCAAAAAATAAAATAAACGTTACGACGTTATTTAAATATACTTTCTCATACTCGCTTTCATATCACCGCATCTTATCTGTTCAGTTCACGTTGACGTGCCTGGCTTTCAGACTTTGGGGGGAACGGGGACACAAAATATTATAAGTGATTTGACACTCACTAATAATAATAATTGTTTATATACTTAGTATAAGCAAAGCCTACACTAGCAATACTCTTAAACTCAGTTTTATATTCTGGTCGGATGAAGGGGCTTGATGCTGGCTTTAGATAGCAAAGCACCATTAAAAGCAGCTTCTTGGATATTAATAAACTTAGTTTTAGCTATTAATGATTGTGAAAACAAAACTCCGGGATCATTTGCCCATTGTATTGAATTCCTCGCGGTAATTGGATGTAGCACATGCATCCCTTGTGATCAAGTTAGTGCAGTGCACCCCACAGTGAGCAAACACGACTAAAGTCTATCTATCCGACTGTACTCCTTTGTTGATCCCACTCATATTTGGAGCACCAGCATGGGTTTGTCCACGCTAGTTCGAAAGAGGTAGTTGAACTCTAGTCATTATATAAAAAATAATGGCTGCACTTGACTCCTCAGTTGTTTTAGTAGCACTGTATAGTCCCAACAAACTTTCATGAGGCTCTAAGTTTTCATCAACCCTACACACACACATATGCTAAGCTGTTCAGTCCCAGTAATATCACGTGTACCATCACAAATCAAAGAAAACAAATTAAATATAGAATATTGAATTTCAGCACAAAGATTTCTCACAATTTAATTGCCCATTATTTCCAAAATCTTATTTTGAATTTTTCCATCTGTGTATACCTTTCGTTCCTTATTAAACTAATTTGCAAGCTAGGAATCATACTCTGAACGTAGTTTAGGAAGATGGAATAATTTTTCACTTTCTTGTTGAGAGCCTCTTAATGCTAAGCCTTTCATGGCTAAATATTTGATTGAGGTGAAAATTTGGAAGATATTCCCTAGAAATCTTACGTTCAGAAACTAAAGAAGAATTTAACTGGGCATTAGTCGGGTGTTTCAGCTGTCTATAACTTAAAACTGCTGGTAAAATACTATCTGACTTTTCATGTGAACGAAACTTGTCCCATGCATTTTTCCAGTTTTTAAATCCATTTTCCTAGCAAGATGGTTATCAGGACCTAATTTATGATATATATTACAATAAAAACAAAGAACTCCGTGTTCATTGTTTGTAGAGGCATCCATATGCAGCCAAATGAACTCCTTGTACCATTCTGGGTGAAACTGAAGTATTTTTACTTTTAAATTCTGAGTAGGAAATTTGGTTGGTAGTTTAACTGGCTGGTTTGGTGCTAGATATGTATCACTTTCACGGTTATAAACTTGTGATTGATTCAACAAATTTCCTGTTTTATTAACATTTAGGTTGACTTGAATTGACTTTTCATCAGACTCGCCAAAACAGTGTTTTTTAGGAGATTATAGTTCAATTGGGGAATCACGTTTTGTTTTGGTTAAGAAACGATCCATAGTCAAAATAGTTTTCCAATCACGTTGATTTGTATCAAGTTCACTTTTACAAACAAACACATTAGCAAACACGATATATGTATTACATAAACTAATTTATCCACAGAACATTAAACAACACACACACACATCACTATTTTATTCTTAGCATTTACAAGATTTCTGCAATGATCTGAAAAAATTTAGAGCTTGCAAATAAAATAATATACTAATACAATACTATTCAAATGAATCAATATATACTCTATTGAATTTAAGGATAATTTTCCTTAAATATTGGGGGGAGGGGGTGTTCCTCCCCCCTCCCGCCCCCGTCCCCTATACCAGGCACGTCCATGGTTCAGTTTATAGGCGTGCATAATAATTAATTTATTGGGTTAGGGATGAGGAAGGAAGCATTTCGGAGGTAATCTACCCATACTAACGTGGAGGGAGAGTGGGAAACTATTTAGGAAAAACCACCCTCAGTAGACCCGACCGCGATTTAAACCCCGATCTCCCCGTCATCAGTAGGCCAGTCTTAGACGACAGTGATGCCTTAGACCAGAGCTCCCCAACCTTTTTGTACCTTAGAGCACATTCAAAAATAACGGTATTGCGGCGGGCACCAATTATTTTTTCAAGGCCAATTTACTAACTCCCTCTAGGCTCAGAGGTCAGCCTCAACGCTATACACACGGCTGGTCAACTGCCATGTTAAGTTTCCAACAGTGATTGTGACGTTACATGTAGTTGTGGGTAATACTCAAGGCCATAGCCATGGTGGGGGTTGAGGGGGGATTTAACCCCTTCAAGTTGACAATTTTTTTAAAAATACTGCTTTATTTACGGTTTTAACAAGACCAACATAAAGAAGCAAGGAACTATTTAACTACTCCCAACATTTAGGTGCTTTGGGTACATGTTTATTCAGGCAACAAAGCTGGGTAGACCCATTTCAAGATTTACAAGGAAATAGGAAGTATTAATATGGTATTAGTGAGTGTGGAGAGAATGATGGAAGGGGGTATGTCTTTGAGATTTGTAAATGAACTGGCAAAGAAAGAGGAATGAGAGGGAGGGATTGGAAACAGGGGGGACTTTCAATCACCAAAGTCTTGAGAACAGCATAGCTGGAGATAAGCACAAACTCGATTTTTGTCGGAAAAGTGACAGATTAAAATTATCGGCGCCCACGGGCATAGGGCTGTGGTCCCCTGCCTTAGACAATTCGGCCACTGAAGTGGGCATTCTCATGTTATAGTAATTAGGAACACAATTATTAACTACCTTTAAACAATTTTCCCCTATACAGATAATAAATAATTTGATCCTCAAATGAAACACTCTTCGAGTATAAATTTTGAACGAAATTGTAAAAGCGTTTTTTTTAAATTCAAATCTTTTTTTTTAATCAGTAATTTTTCCTCGTATCAATTTGTTTCTGAAAAACAAGTGGTTTAGAGTTTTATTTAACATGTTAAACACTTCCCGGATATCAATTTCTTTTAAGCTAAATCGTTTTAGCCATGTTTGAAATATTTCGAATTTTCAATAATCAATAAACTACCCTTAACTTTTGGTAAAAAATCATAAATAAAATTATATTGATGAGGCATGACAGTATAATATATTTAAATCATGTTCGAACGAAATCCATTAAACTGTTTCGACTGAGCCCCAGATATGGACAGATATAAGAATTGTGAAACTCACTTGACTTTATAATGAATGTTTCACAATCTACATACAGACATTCTTGACTCAACAACTATTAATAATCTAATGATAACAATGTCATCAGCAGATTATGTCATACTCTCCTTAAACTGAAATCAGGATTAAAACGTGGGTTTACCCACTTCGGTGGCCGCGTGGTCTAACGCGTTACTCTTGTACTAGACTATAGACTGCCTGTGTTGGGGATTTCTAGGTTCGAATCTTGATCGGGTGTTACTGAGGTTTTTTCCTAGCTGGTTTTATAATCTCCCTTCACGCAAATGCGGGAAAATTTCCTATGAATATAACCTTCCTAATTCCTAAAACCATCAGTTCTTAATACCCGAACGGGTAGTAAGGCGCGGTGATAAAAAAAGTTGGTGATTTTTCACTGCTTCTTACCACTAGTTCGAGTCACACACATTTAAACATTAATGTGGTAAGGATTGTGAAGGTAGAATTTCATAGTGGGAAACCGTTGAGGTAAAAACCACCCTCGGTACAATCAAACGGGATTCGAACCCAGAACTCACGCCTTCGCTAACAAACCAACATGGATGAGGTTGACGTTTAGCCTGCGGCAGTTAAAACGTATTCTATGAGAATTATTTTTTGTGTTTGTCCGTTTCATAGAAATATTTGGTCACTTTTGATTTTATTTTTTCGCATCACTTCTTACTATCCGTACAGGATATCACCATAAGACCATTTAGGATAAATCACATCCTGTACACCCAGCTGGCGCTCGGACTCCCTGCCTCATCGTCGCTAGTTACCAGACTTTAGCGGGAGTGACGTCTTCGACTGTAGAATTACCGTAACTTTTTTATCCCAGGCTTTTGTGTGAGTGACGTCTTTGATTGTAGAACCACCGAATATTTTTATCCCAGGCCTTTGTGAGAGTGACGTCTTAGACCGCGGAATCACCGAATGTTTTCAATACAGGCTTTTGCGAGTGTGACATCTTAAACCGTGGAACCACCAAAGCTTTTTTTTTATCCCAGGCTTTTGTGAGAATGGCGTCTTACGTAGATCATGGGACCACCGAGGCATTTTTTTAAACTTATCGATGTCAATAAATTTACAATATAGGCTATGTATGTGCACCAGTACTGGTGGCACGACTCGTGATGACTTTGTAAGTTCTTGCAAGGAAAATCCAAGTGGCATCGTGTTTACCGCGATCAAATACTCGAAAATCCTAAAACACAACTCGCCGTTTCTTGAAAACTACTTAGATAATCACAGAAGTTTTTTCATAATTTGTTATAAAAACCTTACATGACATAAGGAAATTAATATAGTTCTCATATTTCAAATGGTTTGCTTTGGAAAAATTGTTTTCTAATGAAAGAACTATAATGAGGTTTTTACTGCAGACATATTCTCACTCTGTAAAAGTTTTTTTTCCTAATTGAAATAGATGGGTAGTAAAAGTGTACGAATTAAGTTAGTCTCCAAGTAGGGATATGGTATCGAAATAAAAGTATCGATACTGTACTCATTAAAAGTATAGGAAGAAAAATATCGATACCATAGGCTACTAGTATCGAAATAAAAGTATCGATAACAGTAAATATCGGTATCGAAATTTTAAACCGAAAAAACGTTTTTTTTATTTAGTAATAATAAGTTCAACTTTTGAATGATAGTTGTAGTTTCATATTTATTTAAACACTGACAATTATAATAATTTAACCATATTAAAGTATATTTAGGTCCATCGCGTCTATGCTATGTATTGGAACTTGGAAGGTATGATAGATATTATTGTATGATGGAGATGCAATTTTTTTAACTAAACTCGTCGTTTATATACTCTATCAAGATAGATTATTAATCGATTTACAAACAATAGAAAACTGAACGCCCTGCCCTTCTTCATCTGCTTAAACAACGCATATAAACTTTTCTGATTCGTCTGCTTGGTGCACCCTTAAGTTGACTGAATTCATCGATATTAGTAAAGTATCGATACTTTTTTCTCAGCCCTATTTCCAGGCCCTGTACTGGTATAATCTGTTGGTACAAGTGCACACTAAACACCCCAAATTTAAAGAAACAACCAAACACTGTTGGTTGAAAGATACATAAACATCTTTACTAGCTAAATGAAAATGTAGCTATTATTTTAATAGTAACTCTCCAGCCGTTAGACAAAAGCGCCAAGTTCACATTAAAAGGTTATAAGAAAATGGAGGTGGAACAACCGAGCTGAAAAACTGCTGATAAATTATATTGAGCCATTCCCCCCACCCCACGCCCTCCTAACTATCCCCTCTATTCCCGTCATTAGCATCCGACACTTTAGCCCATTCGGTAGCGTGTCTATATATTGAGCTAGGGGTCCCGGGTTAAATTCCAGGTATGGTCAGTAAATTTAGTATTGGTGAAATGTGGATTTACGCTTTCACATAGATGAATTAATGGTCGGGGACTGGATGTTGTGCCTGTCCTAGTTTTAAGTATTAAGCTACGACAGGCCCAGCCGGCCGGTAGTGGAAAATATATGGCTTGAATAAAAAACCGACTCAGAACATAGGCTGGCAACAGAAATGGGTGTAAAAAAATCCCTGAAATTTGGTGCTCCTATAAACGAGTTGATAAGCAGGATAGGTATAGTAAAGGGTAATCAAACTAAATAAGAGATTTTGAGGGTATTTTCCCTCCATGCCAAAAAACAAGCCCCGGGGTGGAAGGGGGGGAGGGGGGCTCTAGCAAAGGTTTGACAGTTGAAATATTCCTTAAAAATATTTGAAGGGGTTTCCATAATATTTTTGAAATTTGGATGTCCCTAGAAGGTATTTCAAACGGTCCTCACTTGATTTTTTTTTAAGTTAGAAGCACTTAGAAGTTATTTTAAGTAATCTTTTAAACAGCAAATTTTTAAAAAAATATTATGCCCGCTATAACTAAAATGCTCCTTGCTTGGACATTTTTGAAAATTGGATGTCTCTAAAAGTTTGGTAGGGTTTGTGTTTAATCGTATCATTTTCTAGTATGTAGGGGGTGGGGGGTTTAAATAAATTTATACGGGGGAAAGCTTATCCCAGAAGCGAGAGAGGGGAAGCAATGCGCTCGTGTGTGTACCTCCGGCTCCTGTTTCACCGTCACTGGTTCCTTCCGACTGGCAGCGTCTAGACGCTGCTTTTGACAAGATAGGGGTGCTTCCCTAACGCTTTTCCTATATCTCGGCTTACAAATACCGGGTGTCCCCTAGAGCCACTATGTACCCCACACCGGTGGCAACACTGCGTCAAAACTGTAATAGACTGGATACGTCATCGTTTGAATCTTGGCTGGTTGCACTCGGGGGTGATTTTTACATTCTTCTCCACGCTAATGCGGGTATATTTCCCCTGAACTACCCTCTTTAGACTCCAAGATTAGTTTATGTTAATACTAATAATTTAAGGGATAGAGAGAGTAGTTTTAAATTAAGTGCACTTGCATTGAATGGGGAATGGGTTAATCACATGTGGGAACACTTCTAGTGCACTCTTTCGAAATTCAAATGCTGCTGCTGATGATGATACCCGAACCATTGGGCATGTGCAGAAGCACACGATTATCATCTAGTCTAGTTCACCTGGAACAGGGAGGTTGGGGTTCGAATCCTAAATGAGTTTGAAACCTTAGCTTACTCGATAAAGTGTCTGCCTACCGATATAAGGTTACCAGGTTCGACTCTCGGCATGGCGTAAAAATGCATCATTGTTGAAATCTGGGCTTCCCCTTTCACCGTGATGAATTAATTGCCGGATCTAAGTTTGTTTACAAGTCTTGTGCTGATATAATCATTTGGTTCAAAAAGTTCTAGTAAATACCTCAACTAAAACAAAAATCCTAAATGGTTTTGTTACTTGAGAATTCGACAACTTTACCCCTAAAACGCTACCTTCCTCGTCTTTACCCCATTAGTGTAATAATATGGATAGCCCGGGCGGGTAATAAGAAGCAGAGCACGAGAAGAAAAATAAAAGTAATTTGAAAACTTACGTTGCGCCGCCGTATCCCGGGAAATTGGGCGTGGCTTCTTACCCTTGTCCCATTAGTTATGGTATGTAATAAGTGCACTTATCTTCTTGTTGCACGAATATCACCCTATAATACAGTGGTTCTAACATCATGAACCCACCAAGATCCCATAAGCACGGGCGATGTTTTTATACTCAATTCAGTATAAGGGTTATTCTCAAACTGAAGGACAAATATGAAATCCAAAAAAAAAATTTCAGGAAAAGTATAATTTATTGCCAGATTACACGAAATTTACCAAAGAAGTAGGTAAGTAATAACACTAGCAGAACTTGAATTTACAATTTTCTCGTGGCTTTTTTTTTTTAGTTTTACCAAAGTGGTTACTCATAATCCATCACTCCGCTAACACTGTTTCAGATGCACATAAATATGTTATAATATCTAAAATCAAAATAAAATATGTATTTTTAATAAGTATACGATATTTTTTTAACAATAATATAAAAACATATACATTTTTATTAATTTATTGGACTTAAGATTTTTTAAGTGAAGAATCATTGTAACGTTATTTGCCACCCTTCCATGTATTTCCCTATATTAATCTAATTTTTGTAAATAGTTTCCAATTTATTTTCGTTTGAAATTATGCAATTCAAATTTCAGCCGCAGCATAACGAGTTGTGTTACGGTGTGACAAATAATATTTACATCCATTCAAAAATAAAAGGACGGAAGGAAGAAAGTATAACACTGTTTTAAATAATTTAAATAAGGAATTTTGACCTAAGGGCAAACACTTACCTTTTATTAAACATATTAATTATTCTTCAAAGAAGTTTGTTAACTCTTTTTTACTTATTTTCAATGTTGGCCATGATTTATTTCAACGCATGCGCAAATCTGTCAAACAAGTTAGTGGCGGGTCTCGCGATTGTAAAAGAAGTAAGAAAAGAAAAATACGTGATGTAAATACCTCCAAACTAGCGCGCATTTCAATTCTGACAGATGAAAATAAACATTTAATTCTTTTAAGAAACATTGTTCATATTCATTGACATATATTTCAATCTTTATATTAAATTTGCATTTTATTTTATATTCATCTATAGTCCATAGCCAACATTTTATATTTTGTTTTAATATATTAGTTTTCTCTTTGGACTTGGAAGAAATTAGAACGTTTTTAAATTTTGTTTTTGGAACACTGTCTGAAGAAGATTAAAGTCTTCTTCTTCGGTGTTATTTTAACATGGAGCAAAATCTGATTAGCTCCTAACTAAATTTAATTTTAAAGTGGAACAATAGCTTGAAAGTAAAGTGCAAGTACACAAATGGAAAATTAAGTTTATGGACAAGAACTAGAGATTGTTTATTAAATTGTGGATGAGTTGGAATTAATAAAAGGAAACAAATTTCAGAAATTCATTCTGTTTCGACATGGACGAATTCATTGGTGAGATCATGCCAAATTTTCAAATTTAAATATATATTTTTCTCTTTAATCAAGAAACCAGGATTTATGTAAAAACTTTCAGAAAACGACTAAATATATTCAGACTCTTTATCTATTCAAGAGAATTAATTAATATTTTCTTTTTTGTCTAAATATTAATTCTATTGATTTTTTTTCTTCATCTTTCCTCAACAATACTACTTTTTTTGTCTTACTCAAAACTATAATTATATATTATATAAGTTCAGCCTGTATTATCTTTCTTTTACTCTAGTATTATATGTTCTAAACTCCTAAATTCAACAATGTTTGGAGATTGTTATTTTAATTGATTAATTTTTGTTTAAGAATATATGTAATACCATATATGTTATTTTTTTATTTTGTCAGATTAGAATTATACTTATTCGGAATTCCATAGGTAGGATTGGGATGTGGTAAAAAAAAGGAAACAATAATAAATCCACAAACGTTTCAATAATTGTTTTTTTAAATATTATTTTATTGTATTCTAAATTAGTACATTTTATTTAGATTGTTCATGTTTAACTCAAAGTATTCTTTCAACTCCTGTAGATATTTACAGTAAGTCATTGTTGTAGGTAAGGTAGTTTCATTATCATTAACATTGTAATATCTGGGGCGAGGGGGAGGGGGGGGGCGGGAAGGTTCTCGAGCACACCCAGTGGTCTCGAGTATTAAGAGTCATCGTTCTTCCGTTAAAGTTAGCTGAGGTGAAATTGTAGTTACTATTATTATTATTATTATTGTTATTATTTTCTCATAGATCCTAGGAGTGGTGCTCAACAAATACACAATTTTATTCATCTTGACGTTAACTTTCATTATGTAAACATATTAGGAACACACATAAATTATACTATTTTATATATATATATATATATATATATATATATATATATATATATATATATATATATATATATATATATATATATATATTTCACATCATAAAAAATGCATGTGTTAGTGATGTTAAATTTTCCAAAATCCAAATAAAATTAAGTTTACATTTCTCATTTATTATTTATGTGTTTAATAGCTGAAATGTCAATAATATATAATAATAATAACTATTATTATTTTTTCTAAGACTGTTAATGAGAAATAAGTGATTTTTCTGTCGTTAGTGACGTGACGTGAGCGTCACTATATTTTTTTATTCTTTTTATTTATTTTTGTATAGAACTTCAAACTTCGAAATTAAGAAGTGGGGGCAGTTAGCGAGGTAATGAAAGGGACTTTTAATAATTATCTGGTCTAACTTGTTTACAATATTACCATATTTAAATGTGTCTATCAAGATATATATGCTTTCTACTACTAAAAAAAAATGTGTTGTTTGTTTTAAAAATAACAAAATATTTATATAAGCAGGAGACATAAATTGTCCCTCAGTTTGAGAATGACCCATAGAAACTTTGACAGGGTTCCTATGCGTCATGGAAAACCTGGAATTTTAAAATATTTCTTCCAGGCCTGTAAAAGTTATGGAATTCCTTATTTTTTCTATACTTTCCTGAAACTGTTTTGGTTGTCTCGGAATTTCCTCCCCCCCTTTTTTTTAAATACAATTCAGTAAATCGGGAGGTAACAGAGTAAAACAGGAGTAAGTCAGTAGATGAAATTTATAAGATATCTGAGGAAATTCATAAGGGGTCTGAATCCCTTTAAATTTTTTATCAAGCTACTGAATCATCCATTAATATAAAACTAAGTTGTATTATTGTCATTTTTATAAATATTATTTTTGTTTTGTAATTTACATAATATAAACTATCATGCACAATATTAACAGTGAGAGTTGCGATATTTAACGTACACTTTCTAAACAGACTGACTATATCTGAACGCGACTTTATGAACTAACTTAAATCTAGAATAAACACAACATCCAGCCCCCAATAGTTTGTTTATCACTGTGAAAGTAGAAACCCACATCTCACCAATGATTATTTGCAAGTGAGTTTATGTTTTAATTATTTGAAACTCTTTGCATCATGGAATACATTAAAATATAATAAAAGGTGTGGAAAGGTGCATATGTAGGGGAGCTAGGAGCATGCATTAAATAAAAGAAAGTATGTATTGATGTGTATTTTCAATTTTGCCATAATTACTTTATACACTCGTCCTGGAGGGATTATAGAAAATTCTTAAAAAGTCCTTGAAATGTCCTATTATAAACTTCATGAGTTTGTGTACGAACCCTGTTTGAAATGTGGTGCTTGAGAAGACTTGAGAAGATCAGGTGGACATAAAGGGTGACAAATGAAGACGCTCTAAGAAGAATGGGAGAGAAAAGAAACATTTTTGATGTGAGTCTTCAGTACAAATCAAACTGGATCAGACACGTCCTTGGGAGGAACCGTCATTTGTACGACGTCATAAAAGGCAAGGTTGAGGAAAAGAGGAGCTTAGGAAGAAGGTGGATTCAAATATTGGATGACTTGAAGGACAGAAGAAAATCATGATAGCAGAAGGAGAAGGCAGAGGACAGGGCGCACTCATTGGCTCTCTAGTCTCAGTGGCAAAAGGAATGGACCTGTCGTAAGACAACACACCTAATAATAACAATCATAAAGTAATAAGAGAAGAGAGAAGCTACTGTTAAAAATAAAAATCATGTCACACGTTCGTTGATTATGTTCATACTTGGTTTGAGAATAGTTACTTGGCTATCAACAAAAATATAAATTATTTAGAAAAACGATTTATGTATACATAAATTAAAAGTTTAATCCAAATTATCAAACGAGTTGGTATATTTTTTAATTATGAAAATTAAGATTAAAACAATTTCAATAAAAACCGTTGGCTGTCAGGACAGTAAAATCACTGTTCAATTTGTTAATATAAGAATATATCTTCTGCGTATACGTCTGTACTTAAACATCGCTGGAAAGTCAGGGCCATCCTTAGGGGTGTGCAAACGGCGCGTCCGCACAGGGCCCTTTGATTTAAGGGGACGAAGGGACGATGCGCGATTACTTAGTTGATAGAGGGGAAAAATAAGCTAATGTGGAAAGTTTTTGGTTACGTGCTAGTATAAAAGGCTCCCTGTATCGATCTATAAAAGATTGTCAGCGTGTAAAAATTAAATTAAAAACATCTTGTGGTATAATTTATTGAACGAGTGAAGTGAGCTCTCCGTTTTCCACCGATTTGCATTTATATGTTTCTCTGTGGTGGAGATGTCTCACGATAACATTTGAACGCATTAACAGATTTAATTCAAACTTGGCACATTTGTTCTTTGTATCTTTATACAGATAACATTGGTTGGGGAAGAACATAAAACTAAGTATTGGGGATAAATCACCCCTTATGTGTATAGTAAAAACATGGCTTCTATAATTAATAATCACATATATTTACTTTTTAGGGCATTTTATGATACCTCATATGACTCAAAATTGGAATATAGGTGCAAACTTCTGTAATAACATTAGAACCAAATTAAGTTTTTTAATTATTTGGGGGGGAGTAAGGGGGGGAAGGCATATAATTGGGAGCCCCGCAAACGAAGTTTTCCACGAAGGGTTCCATGTCTGCTAAGGACAGCCCTGCTGGAAACTAGGACTTACTAACCAAATTAGGCACACAAGCTCTACTGATATTGACTTGTTTTGGTAATAGTCGCTTTAATAGATTTTTTTACACAGTAATAAAAAATGTGTATTGAATTATGTACGAAAACATCGCCTGGGATGTATGGGGTAAAATTACCAGGTTTAGTACGCAACTTAAACATGCTAGTCTGCAAGGGATTGGGGCATTGGAACATCCTAGGGAAAAGGTTGAGAGGAAAGCAGGACATCTACTACTTTCACCAACCCCTCAAAGTCACAGGTAGTAAAAAAAAATCCCTACGCACACATAAAGTTTGATAATTCAAAAAATCATAAAAATATAAAATCAGCTCATTTCCAAGGACGTTTCAAACGAAATGTTTTAACTATGAGATTAAAGTAAATGGTTATAAACATAAAACTAGAATCCCTTTTAAAAAAAAACACTCATATATAATCAGGATAAAAACATAACTTTCTTAGATAATTGAGGGTTGTTTTATGGTTATGAAGTTTCAGATTTGTAATGTTCTTCCATTTATTTGAGGAATTTAACGTGCACTTTCTGAACCGACTGATTATATCAGCACATGACTTACAAACTAATTAAAAATCTAGAACAGACATAAAATTCAGCCCTGGCCGTTAATTCATCAGTGTGAAAGGGAAGCCCTCATTTCACGTTTGATAAATTATTCTGCTATGACAGGCATCAAACCTGGCACCCTTAGTTCAGTAGGCAGACATGCTATCGACTGAGCTAAGCTTCAGTACAGAACTGTTATTTCCATAAGAACTAAATAAGTATGCGGATATTATCCTACGAGTAGGTGGCGTCCTTAATGACGAGGCTAGTTTTGAAACAAAATATACTATTCAAGACGCTCTACCATCTTTGTCGTATTTCCTTATTAACTTTGCTTTCGCAAGCCTCTCCGTGACTTAACGTAAATTGGTCCTTGAGATGTGGGGGTGTCGAAAAAAAACAACTAAAGTTGTAGGGTCAAATTAAAAAATTAAAAAACATTCATATGGAAATGCCGTTAACCTTGAGTTTATTACTTTTTTTGTTTAAATTATCCGCAAGCTATCACGTGACTACCCTATGGATAGTTTCTGTCCCCGGGATACGCGCACTTAAGGGAGAGAGATGGAGATTTATTCGAAGTGCTAGTTCACATACAGTTCCATCTAGCGGGCTGGCGTGTGAGTCACTTTGGGGGGCAGGCAACGCTGAGACGTGACGCGCATGGGAACTACCTCGTTACCAGCTGGGCCGGCCTCGTGGGCTAAGTTGGTGAGTGGTTTTGTGTGTAGGGTTTTGAGAAAAGGGGGGGGATTGCTGGCTCAATGCCAAGTCAGCCCTTTCAAATACTCTCCGGGCACGTCATCGTATAAAATTGTAGGGACTAAAGTCCTTAATTTTATTCTTGACATGGGTTAGAGAAAATAATGTACTAGTGAATTTTGGGCCCGAGTTCAATTCCAGGAATATTTTTTTTTTTCCGCGATCCATCTCTTACCATCCATCCAGGATATCCGCATATTTACACTAATAGATAAGGGTATGAGAAAGGTCGAATTTAGAGTGTATGGACAGGTGAGGAAATTATTTAGGCAAGAAAGCCAGAATGGGGATAATATATCACAGGCACATTTAAAACAACCTCTTACCCACACCGTTGGGCATATAAACTAAATACCAAACGATCTAGTCTTGTTTTCTGGTGACGGGGAGGTGTAGGCTCAAATCCCAGCCAAATTATTTCCCCCTTCCCTTAAATGGTGTTAATTTCCTCTCAATTATACCCTTTTCATTCCAACTGAATTAGTTTAATTAAATGCTTATGGCCAATAGAAGGCATGGGGTCAACAAAACAAGCTCCGATTACTCTGGCAACAATCTACGACACGCCACCGGTTGCATCGCATTGTGGTCACCTGGAGTCTTCATTGGGATAATATGATGTTTAAACCATGTTTAAAAGTAAACGGATATTTTAAATTAAAATAACTTTTACTAATTCTAATTTTATTGCATGCAAGTGAATAATGAAGCAAAACACATTTTGTGGTGATTTCTGAATTGATATTTATTGTGTATCTAATTTCCCAGTTAATATATCATTAGATAAGCTCTATCTTATTTGTATAATATATGTTATTGTTTAGGTCTACTAATTGCTCACTTTGTTTACCTTTAAAGATAGTGGTCGTATCTTAACGGATTACACAATATAATAGCGTATAAGATAGGGCCATTGTGTAGTCCCTCAAGGTACCTTTCAGGATAAACGAAATACACGTATGATTAATCCTTGTTCGCTCCGTTAAAACCTGAACGCCTATGCTAATCAGTAGCATATCCACGGGTGGGTGTCATACGAATGAAGATTCTCCAAGCTGCCTCTTAAGAAAACAAGATCTTGACCAGTAATAAGGACATCGTGTTGAAGTTCGAGCTTTAACGGCAATATTTGTAACTCTTATCTGACCGCCCTCTAGATCTTAGTTATATCGCTATTATTTTCTTTTCAAAACATGTTTATTGGATGTTCTATTAACAATATCATCAATATGGATAGAGTAGAGCCCCACTCTATTAAGGTTAATGGTACCAAGGCAGCCTTGGATCACCAAAAACTCAGCTAATATGGAACACTACATAACACAAATTATATTCTTTTATCTACACTCATGATTTAAAAAAATACGCTACACTAAATCCCGCTACACTAATCCCTCACAACTTAAAAAAACACGACAAATCAATAGGATTCAACCACTACGCTCTGTGGCTGGCAGCTGACTCGACTAAGTCGAGTGACGCAAAATAATATTTACGGCACCATAGTACATTGAAACGATGTCACCCGACGATTCACTCCACTACTCATACCAGACAGCTGAACCAGTTTAATGAGGATCGTTTCCTAGACTGTAACCCCCCCTTCATATGATCAGATAGGTTCATATAACAATAAATAAAAGGTAGGTTAGTTACAAGAGAGTTTATTTTATTCTACAAACAACTCGCAGACATACAAGAGCGAGGCACTCTAGGAAAGTCGAGTGACTGGCCGATAAGGGCCGAAATAAACAATAAATAAAGGGGCAAGACCCCAAGTCGTTAAGAGAAAACAGAACAATTAATACCAACGTAGTCATAATTACATTGACCCTCGGAGAAGGCGACTAACCTAGCAGGAAAGTTAAATACAAGTAATATATATATATATGTCTACACGACCTGGTGATGGTAACACTACATTGACAAAAGTATAAAGTTTTATAATAGGCCGCCATTATAAGGCGCGACAGAGAAAATGATTAACCTAAACCTAACCTGTTACAATAGTTCCTAATCAAATTAGTTCAATCTAAATTATTATTATTATAATGACTAATGTGCTGGGTGCACGGGCTCGCGCCCCCCGAGTTGAATAACAATTACAATCGTAACAAACCTTTAACCTTTAGCAAGCAGAATAATTATTTTAAGTAAGTTACACGTTAAACAGAAATTATTAGCGCCCCAAGATGGCGTCATGCCAAAGTTCCAACCCGTCCGTGAGGCGGACACAACGTTAAGTACCAAGAAAAAGCTAGAGCATAAACCATAATGGCTGACAGGCAAATCCTGCAGTCTCAGAGAAATATAGCTATTAGTAATCATGATTTATATTTAAAGTCGAAACTTAAATTTTGAACAAATTAACCCAAACATAATTTAGAATACGTCGAACAGCAACCTACGCCTAAATCTAAGACAAGTGTCTCACCTAATCGAGTGCAGAGAAATGAGTGACATCACTACACAGTCCAGCCGTTATATACAGTACAAAGTCAATCACGTGTTCACAAACGGCGGGAACACACTGGGGTGAAGGAGAGGGGTGTACGTCGCTTCGGGAGAAGTCTCGACGATTCTCGTGATAATTTCAAATCACGCGCCGGTGGATGAGTCTTGTTTCACTCGAGCACAACCGTCAGCGCATACGGGTTAGCGCATCTCGATGTTCTATTGTCCGAGTCTTGCTCTAATCGGGCCTCGAGCCACGGGTGGTCAGTAAGCCGCGTGATGTTGAGTGGAGTAGAGTGTGCGTGTTTCATGAAGTCGAGTTCCAGCCCAGTCAAAGGGGACCAGATCAGGTGAGCTAGATCGTCCATGTTTGCATTATGTCTGTGACAACGTCACAATGTCCCCCCTTGGACGGAGAAGAAGGACGTCCTTAGCCTTCGGTGAAGACACGGGGAGGCGCCTTCCCCGATGTTCACCGCTGACTAGAGGGTGGGTGGCGGCTCCGGTACCCTCCGAGGCCATGTTAGGTGGCCAGATGCAGGTGCGGGAGATGACGAATAACTGGACTCCGGGGGTAGACCTCTGCTTCACACGCTCACTCCAACACACCGTCATCCCGGGTTGACAGGGAGACAGCATATGCTCGTAAGGTGGCCCGCTTTAACCACCAGGGAAGCTTCATCGCCACGCCCAGCTGGGCGATCATTGACTGCCGATGAGTGTACAGCAACAAAGGAGGGGAAGGAAAGGGCAGGGCAGAAAAAAAGGGGGGGACGGAAGGCCGAATAGGTGAAGTTTCTGAGAACAAAAGTTTACACGTGAACATCACATCCAATTGTAAAGTTTATCAGTTAGCGCAGCCATCCTTGAAAGTTACTGTGGCAGTTTCGTAGCACTAACATTGTCTACCAGCACGAGTCACAGAGATACCCACAACTCTGTTTAGCGACGACTTTCCATGAATGAGGAAAGGTGGGTTTGCCGCTTCACACGCACTTAGAGGTAGTCCGGTCGGTGGGGCGAACGTTCTGCACCATGTACTTTGGACCCGACACACGCTTTATTATAAACAGACCAACACAAGTTTCTGCTCAAAGTCATACCTAGGCCCTACAGTACAACAAATTTATCCTAACAATACCAGGGGGTGGTACCCCTTCCCCTTATATAAATTATATATACAACAATATAGAATACCTAGAAACATGCACTTAAGAACGCAAAATTAAATCACAAAGGTACACTTAAGCAAACAGACGACACACAGCACGGGGTCAATTGACTCATTTCCCTGCAGCCTTTAGGTGGCTGACATGTGCTCTACGTGTCAAAGATGGGTCGGATACTTCTTTTAACAATACCGAAACAGGTGTAAGAAATCTTTCAATTGACCAGGGACCACTCCACTTATACGCCATCTTCGCCGAAGACTTGTCAGCAGCTGAGCTAAGAGGAAAACACTTGCACACAACAACGTCCCCAAGTTTAAATGGGACAGGGATACGCCCTCGGTTATAGGTGGCGGCAACCTTCCTTTGGGACTTCAGGAGGTTAGAAAAAGCTACCTCACATTTCTTTTCATAAGAACAATCACCTGCGTCATTAAGGAGTGGGTCAATATCCCAGTTAAACAATAATGGGTGGTTCAGGTCCCTATTGAGGAGGATAGAGGAAGGAGTGGCTTTGACTGACTCATGGAAAGCGGCGTTAAAAGCAATGTTCAAAACGTCTAAGTCCTGGTCCCAGTGGGTGTGATCCAGGTGGTGAAAGATCGTCAAGGCAACGTTTAGGTTACGATTAAACCTTTCTACATGGTTCGGCGATGGGTTGTACGGGCTAGTGGTAACGTGTCTTATCCCCCACGAAAAACACATATCTCCGAAAGCTTTAGAACGGAAACACGGTCCATTATCACTTACTATGACCCTTGGGGTCCCTAAAATCGCCCAAACACGCCTGCACAGAGCATTAACAGTCGTCCTTGCCTTCATGTTCCTTAGGGGGATGAGTATGACGAATTTAGAGAAGGCGTCCATGGCGACGAGTATAGAGGTGTTCCCTTGGGTAGAGCGGGTAAGGGGGCCGACGAAATCAACAAAAACTTTCTCCCACGGTTGCTTAGCAACATCCGCGGAGTGAAACCCTATTTTAGAATTACGCGCCGGTTTGGCCAATTGACACGGCTCACATTTGCGCACCCAATCTCTAACGTCTCTAGGCATCAAGGGCCAAAAAAATTCCTTAGAAATCTTGCGTTCGGTCTTAAGGACACCGCAATGGCCGCCAAAAAGGGAGTCGTGGAAATATTTAAGTAACATAGGCCTAAGTTTCTCTGGCACAAAATATCTTATCCTACCCTTGACACGAACTACTAAGAGGTCTTTAAAGATCTCGTAGTTCCCAATCCTCTCTCCACGCTTGATCCTGTCAACGATCTGTCTACAACACGGATCCATCAACTGATGGTCTTTGATTGAGATAAAGGATTCGGGAATCGTATGGATAACAAATAACGAGCCATCCTCCTTACATTCTCCTACAGGTTCCTTATCCTCACACATCCTAGACAAAGCGTCAGCGACAACATTAAGCTTCCCAGCAACGTGATGGGTCGTAAACTTGAACCTGGATAGCTTCCAAACCCACCGTCCAATTTTCCCTAGTTGTTTCGGGTGATTCCACATCCAGCTGAGGGCCATGTTGTCAGTGTACAACTCAAACTGGCGAAGCTCTAGATAGTCAGCGAACTTGTCGATGCCGAAGATACAGCTGAGACATTCCTTTTCATATATACTATACTTTCTTTCGGCAGGGCTCAAAGTTCTGCTGGCGAAAGCTACAGGTCTACTTCCCTCGGAAGTCGTTTGAGAGAGAACCGCTCCTAGCGCTACAGAGGAGGCATCAACATGTAGTTGGAAAGGCAGAGAAAAGTCAGGCATGCGTAGCACGGCTGGTGACACTAGGTGGCGCTTAAGCGCAACAAAAGCCTGCTGTTGGGCAGAACCCCAAATAAAGGTGGCACCCTTTTTTTTCAAGGAGTTAAGGGGGTTGGCTAAGTCAGAGAAGTTCGGGATGAACCTAGCGTAGTAGGCGCACATACCTAGAAACCGTAATACCCCTTTTATGTTTTTTGGGGCGGGAAAATCCAAGATAGGCTTAACCCGATCCGGGTCAACGAGCAGGTTACCCTCAGAAATGATATAGCCAAGATATGGGATAGATCTCTTCGCCCATGTGACTTTCTCCGGGTTTACAGTCAACCCAGCCTCGCGCAGGCGCCTCAACACTACCTCAACATGACGCAAATGGTCATCAAAAGATTTGCTGTAAACGCAGATATCATCAAGGTAGTTAAACACGAATTTGTATTTCAGGTCCGCCAAAATATGGTCTAAGACTCTACTCAACGCTTGCCCCCCGCAACTTATCCCTAACGGCACTCGGTTGAATTCGTAGACTTGCCAGGGGGTGATAAACGCGGTGAATTTCTTAGACGACTCTGAGAGAGCACATTGCAGAAAGCTCGCATTAAGGTCAATCAAGCTGTAATATTTGGCTCCGCCAAGATGTTGGAAGGCGGACTCTATGCTAGGCATGGGGTATGGGTCGAACACTATTTTTTTATTAAGCTTTCTATAATCGACAATCAAGCGATGCCCATGACCTTTCCTGGGAATAATGAACGCAGGACTTGCGTATGGGGATTTGGAGGGACGAATAACCTCCTTTTGTTCCAAGTCCATGATAAGATTTCTAAATATCTCGAGTTTGGGGGGTGCACAGGAGTAGGGACCAGATCTAACAGGAATGTGGTCCTGCGCCACAATGTCGTACGGCAAAATGTCGCACTTGCCCCATCTGTCAGTGATGACGTCAGGGAATCGAGCTATCAAACGATCTATCGCTTCACGTTCCTCGACAATGGGGAACAACCTGCGAGGATGGTGCCCAACACAAAACGGGATAAACAAACTAGGTTCAAAACTAAAAGATATTCCTAAGCGTCTCAGGTCAAGTTTGACTCCAGTCTCGAACATGAAGTCAGTCCCTAGAATAACATCAAAGGGAAGTTCTGGCATAACAAAGAATGGACGTTTCCAGGCAAATCTTTCTATCTTAATAGAGAGCACTACTTTACAATCGACCAAGATAGTCTGCCCATTAGCCACGGCGTAAATCTTAGGACCTATCGACCTATAATCGATTTTTGTTTTACCCTCCAACTGGCGCAAAAACTCACGGCATATAAATGAGTGACTGGCTCCTGTATCTAAAAGAGCAACACAATCATTTTGGGCAACCTGGATCTGAACTACAGGAGTAGGAGCGTGTGGTTTAATACAAGTGGGCACGACCGGACCACGACTACGAGCGCGCCCTATAAGTTTCCCGACCTACACTGTCTCTGTACGTGACCCAGTCTTCTACACCGAAAACATCTCACGCGCGAGAGGTCGCGGGGCGCACGGTCGTCAGAACCCGAAGGCCTGAAGTTGTCCCTAGGAGTGCTAGCATCGCGATCGCCCGGTAGTACAGGCGCTAATGACAAGGCCGTATTCATAGGTTCGGGAGTTGAACCCGTGCGTCTGCGGTTTAATGCCGCCGGCGCATGCGCACTTAAATACTCCTGTTCGGCGAGCAGGGTGTTTTCAATCGAGGATGCTAGAGAGAAAAGTTCAAGTACCGTACAGGGCTTACATGTAAATACAAAATGTCGCCGGGTGAGGGGCGACACATTCTCAAGAATAATATCAACGATCTCACTTTCCCCCAGACCACTATTGAGAACTTGAGCTGCCTCTGTGATAGATAAAATAAAATCTCTCAACGATTCGTGGGGATATTGAAACCTGTGAATAACTTCCTTACATAACCTTTCTCTAGCCCTACTGGGTAACAGCGCTTCTAAAATGAGGTCAGTAAGTGATCTCCAAGATAAACCATTTTGAATCCCACGGGAGAACAGCTGGGTTAAAAAACCAGAAGTTTTGGCCAAACACAGAATCAAAAATTCACTATCACTCGCTAACTTTAGACAATATGCTCTGTTGATCTCAACCATAAATTTAAACAGAGTAGCGTGATCTTGACCGTCGCAAACAGGGGTCCGATTCAAATCTCCATAAGTACTTTGTTCTGACATTTAACTAGCGAAGGGGGTGGAGGAGGAGTGGTTGGCGCTAAAGGGGGTGGATTCCCATCCTCAATCCTGTCCATACCCGAGTCAGTCTCAGCCTCCCCAGTCCCGCTAATCTCCCCACATAGCTTAGATCTGAGCTCACCCACAGTAGCATTGGGAGGGAAGGAGACGCCCCTTGAAGTCAGCTCAGCTGTCAACTCGTCCCGGCTCAGGCGGTAGACAGCAGTCTTAGATGTGGTCAAAGTGGACATGGCAGTTGCAGGAGTGGTCTCCATGGTCACGGAGTCATGAAACATAAACAAACAAGAATCAATACAATATCAATCATCCAACAATACTGCAGACAGGCGGACCCTATTTTCTCTCCTAACTATACCTAATACCCTATTAAGTGCCCCACTCAACTCTGCGAGAGCAGAGTGGCGCAGCTTCTCTCTTGTAACCCCCCTTCATATGATCAGATAGGTTCATATAACAATAAATAAAAGGTAGGTTAGTTACAAGAGAGTTTATTTTATTCTACAAACAACTCGCAGACATACAAGAGCGAGGCACTCTAGGAAAGTCGAGTGACTGGCCGATAAGGGCCGAAATAAACAATAAATAAAGGGGCAAGACCCCAAGTCGTTAAGAGAAAACAGAACAATTAATACCAACGTAGTCATAATTACATTGACCCTCGGAGAAGGCGACTAACCTAGCAGGAAAGTTAAATACAAGTAATATATATATATATGTCTACACGACCTGGTGATGGTAACACTACATTGACAAAAGTATAAAGTTTTATAATAGGCCGCCATTATAAGGCGCGACAGAGAAAATGATTAACCTAAACCTAACCTGTTACAATAGTTCCTAATCAAATTAGTTCAATCTAAATTATTATTATTATAATGACTAATGTGCTGGGTGCACGGGCTCGCGCCCCCCGAGTTGAATAACAATTACAATCGTAACAAACCTTTAACCTTTAGCAAGCAGAATAATTATTTTAAGTAAGTTACACGTTAAACAGAAATTATTAGCGCCCCAAGATGGCGTCATGCCAAAGTTCCAACCCGTCCGTGAGGCGGACACAACGTTAAGTACCAAGAAAAAGCTAGAGCATAAACCATAATGGCTGACAGGCAAATCCTGCAGTCTCAGAGAAATATAGCTATTAGTAATCATGATTTATATTTAAAGTCGAAACTTAAATTTTGAACAAATTAACCCAAACATAATTTAGAATACGTCGAACAGCAACCTACGCCTAAATCTAAGACAAGTGTCTCACCTAATCGAGTGCAGAGAAATGAGTGACATCACTACACAGTCCAGCCGTTATATACAGTACAAAGTCAATCACGTGTTCACAAACGGCGGGAACACACTGGGGTGAAGGGAGAGGGGTGTACGTCGCTTCGGGAGAAGTCTCGACGATTCTCGTGATAATTTCAAATCACGCGCCGGTGGATGAGTCTTGTTTCACTCGAGCACAACCGTCAGCGCATACGGGTTAGCGCATCTCGATGTTCTATTGTCCGAGTCTTGCTCTAATCGGGCCTCGAGCCACGGGTGGTCAGTAAGCCGCGTGATGTTGAGTGGAGTAGAGTGTGCGTGTTTCATGAAGTCGAGTTCCAGCCCAGTCAAAGGGGACCAGATCAGGTGAGCTAGATCGTCCATGTTTGCATTATGTCTGTGACAACGTCACAAGACGATTATTGTGGCCTGGATAATCGCACCGAAAGAAATTTACTGGTTTTAAACACGGAATTACGTATGTTTTTCCAGTCCTGACCGGGAAACTGTGATCATATTTACTGACTGGGTTTATTCCATGTCGTGTACTGGTTTTCACGTACGTATATTTTTCTAATAGTAGATTGGAAGGATGTTACTGTAACAGATTACTGATGTCATCACTTTTAACAGTTTTAATGGAGCTAGCCTATGTATTAATGTAATGCCAGCCCATATGTGTTAGAATAAAGCCAGTAAAATACTTTTGTTTGCCCAGTATCTATGTGTGATATTTCATATCAGAATGGGAGGAAACGCAGGATAGGATGGAATCGCGGTCTACTAGGCCTCTCCCAAAATACTACCTAAAAGTCATTCACGAGCTAAGTTTACCTGGATGACAGATCGAAATGTTACTAGAAGTAATCCCTAATATATCACTACGCCAACAGTTGACTTCTATCACTTTGAATGACTGTAACGAAAACAGATGGTAATATATTAATGTGATAGTTAACCACAGTAATTTAGGCCAATATTATTTATATGTTTATTTGAGGTCGGACACAAAGTTTATTTATAGTTTTATTCCCATTAAAAAAATAACTTAATTCAACTTTCACAAAAACTTCTAACGAACATAGCTTCAAAATGGCGGCTGACGAATCTAAACCATATGATTGAACATAACGGTAAACAAGTTTTTTACAATGAGGCAGACACGCAGTTGATGAAAATATTTTATTCAGTTAAATATTTCAAAATACGATAAAAATAATCATAAAATCATTTATTGTATGTAAAAACAATGACCACAATTTTCTCTTTTCCAAGTAAATACGATGCCTGTATTAAAAGATATTGATGTGTAATCAGTAACGTTCCAAAACGAAAAATGAGTACTTTTAATTATGTTTAAAATATTGTTTCGAGTTGGATAAAAATAAATTATTTAAAAAACTGAAATAGTATGAGAAAACCTAAGTTTACGTTATTTTAAATGTAATATATAACAGATAATTAAAGATCTTTTCATTTATAACAAAACTGTGATCTTTTACAAGTGTTGGCAACCCAAAACCTAAACATATGATTTTCAAACTGTCATCTAGGTAAAAACCTATCGTGAACGGAATATAGTTCAACTTTACTTAATAATCTTTATTCTCAAAACATTGATCTCAATGATTGTATTGCTTATAGGTCAAATGTTCAAGTAAAGCTAACCATGTGCATAAACATTTTAAGGCTAGGTTGATGTGAATTTTCACAAAACACATAATCTCTCAATTCCCATTTTTGCAGTAATTCATTCACATGATCTTCCATTTTTCATGCTCAAACAAAATAAACAATAAAATACCACAAAACTCAATCAAAACTTAACTTAGCTCACACCTATTGAACAAATCACGTCTTCATGTGCAAGGTAAGGAAACCACTTACAGAGTACAAGATGGTGGCTCTTGGCGGGAATGGATGAAGCCATTACTGCACGGACTGCGCTGTTTCCACTACGCATGGAATGGAATTTGGGCTACTGTCATTATTACAACCCTGACTGAAAATCTTACTCGAGAATGAAGGATTCCCTTCATCATATCAAAATAGACATTTATTGGCTACAACCATTCTGACTACTCCATCTCCAGGACCGGGAAAAGATGTGTCGTTGACTTGGAAAACTGCACATATAACATTCTGACATAGAAAGCGCGTGACGTAGGCAATATTATGATGACGTCAGTTCCTGGCCATTCCATTACAGACAGACTTTGTAATAGGACTTACGTACAAGTTTAATGTAGCCCCATATATTGTTCCATTATACATATTTTGTTGAAAAACCATTCCTTACCATGGAATTACGGAAAATGGAATCAAAACAAATCTCTCGTTTGTAAACCAAAATGACGCACCATGCTTAAATTCAAGACAAAACCAAAATTCTATATCTATACTGTTATCGTCCCTTCATCAATTTTCTTAGGTGTGGGAGCCTATTATAGTTCTTATTATTCTTTTATCGTTCTAATTTACAACGAAATATACATGCACTAGTTTTGCGTTTGGTTTGATACCTTTTACATTTTATATTTAACTTATATAAATTTACTACATTAATACAACTCGTAACACAAATAACATTTACTGTGTAAATAATATTAGGAGTGTGCGAAGCTTTGAAACTTCGACTTGGCTTCGGAACAAACATCATTTTTGACTTAGCTTCGAAAATAATTCTGGCTTTGACAATTACAAAGCTTCGACAGTAAAATTATTGCCAGCTAAAATACTCAATTTATGATAAATCATTGCTATTTCGAGCTGCTAAAAATTATTAATATGTATACAAAAAATCGGAAGTTATTGATTTCTAAATTGTGGTACTAACCGGATTTATCAAAATAAAAATAAATATAAGAAATTGTGCAATAAAACATTTTGCAAGTAACTTTAGGTAATATAGATATAAAATATAATATATTTAAAGCATAAAACAAATAACAAAAATATTCAAACTTCGATTCGAATTCAAGACTATTTCATATATTCAATTCAAATTTGCTTCTAATTTAAAAAGTGTACTTTGCACACCCCTAAATAATATGAATGAATATCTTTTTCACAAAAGTAATTTAAGGCTCATAAATATCAGTACTGTATATAAAAATATTATTTCATAATGCTAAGAACTGTCTTTACTACCTTTCTATTTGAAAACTAGGAAAACAATTATAAAATAACTTTCAAAGATACTTAATGTTCAACCCCCTTTCCTCACAAAAACCAACATCAATACATCTTTGATCCATCCCCTTTCATCCCCTCACTTAACAATCTTCTATATGCCACTGGTCCTGATATGGAAAAGTAAACAAGGGTGGCCTTGACCTTGATTGCGATACCGGGCAGACGTCGGATCAGATTCATAAAACGCTATCAGGCGAGAAAAGTGTAAACGATGAAGCTATTATTGCCTGAGTATACATTAAAATATATGATACAGTGTACCGCACAGGCTTTTTCGTTTCTTTCCCCTTGTAAAACAAAACAAAAACCTAACCATAATTTCAAAACAATCATGGCGACAAATAAATTAAAACAAATTAAATATTTGAAATAAAACAATATCCAGCTCGTATGTATGGCGGAAATTTAGACGCATTCCATAGACATTTGACACCTTACATGCTCTAAAATTCTTAGACTCATATTGTGGTTGTCCTTGACGAGGAGGCCATTGCTAGAATCTCGGCGAGGTGCCTTGTGGTGGGTTTTTCATATATGATTTCATCACTGTGGCTTTCTGACCTCTTTTAACGGTAATTTAGGTACACTTCCTCTTAAATACCCTTATCAGTTAATAAAACTCGCTAGACTATACACTAAGAAGCAGTGTATAAAACGTACTGGTTAAAATTATGTTTTTTCGCATTAAAATGGCATATTTCACTGCTTCCCTTAATTTGACGGCGATACACCCCGCATTATTAAGCTGTATGAAATTTAGTATTGTATCCACCTGACGGCGATGGTATTTTACATACACCTCTTGAAAATGACATTTATTTTTCTTAAGCTCCGTCTATTCGTATGATGTTTCCGTACTTAATTCATTACAAGTTCACTATTACTGTTTGAGTGACCAACTCTATTGGTGACTATTGTAAAAACATGTACGTAATTTGGTGCTAACGCAAGTATAGTTTTCAGAATTGTCCAAAAACATACGTATGCGCAGAAGAGATACAGGTTATTTTACATTTTGAGACTTAACGTTGAGTTACCTGCCTTTCAAACAAAAGTACGACGAATTTATTTATTTTTTTAGGAAATTAAGTTTTACTAATTTATATGTATTTTGTAGATAATATTCATAATTACGAAAATTATGCTAGATTGTTTAAAAACTATTCATTCACTTTTAATCTTTACATACAAAACCTATTTTCCAAAAAGGATTAAATTCTTGTTGATAGGAACCATTTGACTGCGTGTCAAATATTTTGTAGTCACTACCTCGCTGATTATTTCGTGGTAGTTGCCATAATTGTTTTGATGCACATTTATCTAATGAATTAGGTAATAACATCTCTAATGCATATGGAGCATGACAGATAAGTCTACACGTGTAGAGTATTGATTTGAAGCACGTTGCATGTCTGATCTAAGTTTAATAGGGGCGGCCGCTGTATTTTGAGTCTGCCGTGTATAGGTCGCTTTTGAAAGTCTCAAAAATGTCGCAGATGGTAACTTTAGGTCTGCTCGATTGTCCACGTTGATGATGACTTTAGGTCCTGTTGGACGTCAACAGTGGCGACAGCTCTAGGTCCCCCGTGCGCACTCGAGTCAAGTGGATTTGATTATGATGAGCAGGGGCTAGGGCTACTGTGCGAGCCTAGCCTAAGCTGCTCCACCGTCGCTTGTACTCCGGTATTAGGGGCACTGTTCAGTTTAGCGCAATGGGGGCCAGGGTCACCCGCTAATGCACTAATCTTCCCCTTCCCTTCGTCCTAATTTACCGCACAAGTTGAATACAGGGTGGCTCACAACGGATAGATTTTTTCTTCTTTCCCGATCGGGCTGTACTCATATATATTAATCACGCAAATCGAGTATGGGTGAGGAAGGAAGTATACCCGGTTTAAGTGGAGAGAGAAGGAAAACCAATTTACCCTTCTCTTCCCAAAATCTAATACGGATATACTTCTCCTAAAACCCGTTTCGGTGGGGCCGCATGTTCTAAGGCATCGATCTCACAATAGACTACACTGCCGATGACAGAGAGATCGGGTTTCGAATCCAGGCCGGTTGTACTTAGAGTGGTTTTACTAAATGGTTTTCCATTCTCACTCCACACAAATTATGTTACACTTCATATAAATTCAAACTTACCCATCCCTGACTCATTGGCATAATTAGTACTTAGGCTATTACCTGCTCATTTAATACGCATAAGACGCAGTGCTAAAAAGTAATCCTCTAACATCATTCTATTTGCTAGTGTAAATGTGAACGGGCAGTGAGACGCGGGGCACGCTTAGAACTAAAAGTACCGTGAAGGTTTTTTCTAATCAGACTGTCCCACCATCTGTTCCAATCACGGCGTCTTCATTGACGCACACCCGGGTGTTTAGGCACGCTACACAAAGAGCCGCCGTCTAAACAAGATAGTAACTAGAGCGAGCAGTTGGATATCTTCGTTTGATGTTCCCGCCGCTGGAACAACGTGAACACGCACTCGTATTAACGTTCTGGATTTTTTATGCACCACGTCTTACTACCCATCTGGGCTATCCACATAAATTGATGGGGTAGGAAGAAGGAAAGGTACCCACGTTTGTGTAAAGAGAGTGTGAGAAACTTTTTTTAGGCTATAAAGTATATAGATATGTACAAATTACGTTAGTGAGGGATAAGGAAGGTTGAATTTAAAGGAAGTGTACCCGCATTTGCGTGGAGAAAGGGTGGAAAACCATTGTCGTTACACCCGACCAAGATTCTAACCCTGATTTCCCTGTCATCGGCAGTCTAGATTAATACAAAAGTGATGCCTTGGACCATGCAGCCACTGAAGCAGGTTGGACGAATCTATTCGAACACCAACTTTCCGGCCTTCGGCAGATGAGAGTGAAGTCTTTAGTCACTTGCCCAGCAATTTGGACAGCAACGAAGCTATTAACGGCCTAATCTAAGCGTTACTGAGGAGGAGGGGAATAATTTTAGATTAAGTGCACCCATATTAGCTAATGTAAGGGGAATATATTACAGCGATAGATCCCATCTGTAAAACCATGTCCCCAGTTCGCTCATCTGAGATTCGAATTTCGACCTTTCACGTCACTGGAGACATTGCAAGCCTGACACCTTAGACCACCTGACCATAAATACGCGTTTGATCAAGTGAATATTAAACGTATTGTCAGACATGATTGTTTCACCTGCACAGGTGGGCACGCGGACTAAATATCTAGCCTGATTCGTCAGTGGCGGGTAGGTAGTTTTTTTTTTAACCCTATCAGGTTTATCATAGGTGTTTTTCTACAAATGGCTTCTCAACCTACCTACATGCAATTACTAGTACATTTCCTCTAAAATTCTACCTCATTCCTACTTCTCTCGTGTTATAAAATACATATATTCCGGAAGGGTGGTAAGAAAGTAAGATTGTTTCAATGGCGATCCGACCATAGGTTTAGTAAAAATACGGCAGACAGGTCATTTATTAAAATAAAAAATACGTATAGCTTGTACAGGTAATAAGACGTGGTGCTACCTATATATAAAATTATAATATATAATAACTTAGTAGTAAAATGTTATCGCGCGCACACACAACACACACACACACACACACACACACACACACACACACACATATCACACAGGACTACGCAAATATTATTTTGCGTTCAATTTTGATAACATTTTACTACTAAGTTATTATTTTTGTACCTATTATTATTTTATCGGTATTAGTATTATCTATAAAAAGTGATAGCTTCAGAGCAAATGATTTAACTTATGAATATATTAAAGTTTCAATAACTTTGGTAAATGTCAGATATTGTTTTTTGCCAATGACAAAGAGATGGAACAGATTAAAAGGTGGACACAGATGTAGTTTTTACTCTGTCATTCAATTTAATCTTAAATTTAATCGAAACTTCTTTTATATATTTGAAACACATCTTTAAGCTACATTACAATCCTTTTTATTAAATGACATAGAAATTTACAGTCAAAATGTTTGATATTATTAAAACAGTGTAGTCCAAGCTTTCATAACTCGCGGGACGATTCACGAAACTATGAGTAAATTTATTTTGGTAAATGAGAATCATTGTTGGCGCACGCTGACTGGTACGTCTCCAATATAACTTTGCATCCTTACTGAGGTGTGTCGAGAATAGACCCTCTCTCATCCAAGCGAATCGAGTCGAAGAGTTGTAACCAGAAAAATATTCTTTCCACTTATTTAAATGGACCCACCCACACCTAGACGAATCATTTTCATTTATTTAAGGTATTTAACGTGCACCTTTTGAACTGACTGATTATAACAGCGCACGACTTATAAAACAATCGGTAACTTAAATCTAAAACAGCCACGACACCCAGTCCCCGGACATTAATTCATCACTGTGAAAGGGTAAACCCACATTTCACCAATCATACATTTTTCGGCCATTTCAGTATTCGAACCTGGGTCCTTAGCTCCTTAGACAGACACGCAATCGACTGAGCTTAAGTGTCAGCCCACTAGTCAAATCGAATTGAAGCGAAAATAATTATTCGATGATAACACTTTTTTGATTCGACATCGTTTCCAGGCGAAGTTTGTGTCATCGGTAATTTTCGGGGAAGTTCGAGGACATTAATTTTTGCAGATCATTGTGGTATTATCTCCGAGCGAGGCTGTGAAAATAAAGTATAGCACGCGTGCAGGTGTTGAAGTTTGTTTTCTTCTTAGCTGCAATGGATGAGGAAAAACTTTTTTTCTTTACTACCATGTCAGGTTATACGCAGAAAAACTAATTACTTATTTTAGTTATGGACTACAGATTTATTTACGATAAAAATTACAAACCTTTATCAATGTTAACATCATAGATAATGAATGAGAAGAAATCAATAAACATTTATAAAATACCACACAAGTCTACTTGCATTTATTTGAATCTTACAGTTTATAAACGAGCTTTATATATATATATATAATTACATTATTTCTACTTGTAATACATTGTAGTTATATTATTGTGAAATGAATGCAAAACTTGTTGGTTCTTATTTATATTCAAAACCAATGCATTGTGATTTTCATCTTCGCTTAGGGTTCTTTTATGCACGCGATTGCGGTTGCGGTTGTTGGGCCGCCGCGTTGTCTAACTGCATTGAGTTAAATGAGTCAGTCTATGCACGTGGTAGCGGTAAACCTTCCGCCGCGTTCTGTAATTTCAGCCGCTGGTAGTTAAGAGTCCGCAGCGTTCGAGCAGTTTCTAAATACATTGAGTGTAATGCGACCTTTTATACAAGCGGTAGCGATCTGCCGTCAGCTCGAATAGCTGCCAACTGAACTGAACCAACTTCAGTGGTGCCCTCCCGTCAGTTTACTGGTTGTTATTTACGTTAGAGGTTGTATTGTGTTGAAATATGGAAGAATTCAACACTGAACGTTTCGTTGATGAGGTTAGAGAAAGACCAAGTATATGAAACTCGGAACTGAGGATTTTTACTAGGTTTAGTATCACTGCGCACCCAACTATTTCACTTACGGTGGTAGCGTTTGAAAAAAAACATGTTATAATTGGTACTAGTGGATCTGCCACGTGCATAAAAGAGGCCTTAAATGTGAGTCCAAATTCCGCGCTTCGATTTGATTCTCTAGGCTAGGAGCGGACTTTATAGGACCGGCTACATGTAGCCACACCGCACTTTCCCGGTAGAATGCTATCCATGTTTTTAAATGCAAGTGGTTACACGAGTCTGCACAGCACAGCACCGGCGCAGACGATTTGTCGAGGGAGCATTACTCCGCACTCTCGCGGTGCGGACTGTGTAGCCACCAACTATACCACCGGAAATAAATGTTCGGGAGCTTCCGAGCTTTGTTTTCATGCTAACCCCTAAGAACTGTAGGGATGGGCGAAACAGTGATTTTACGATATCGGTGATCACAGTGACATTGATTTTAAAAGAGCAGTGATTTATACCAGTAATTATTCAAAGTGATTGGCAGTCACTGTGTCAGCACTTGTAAAACTAAGAATTTCTTTCACAGACGTTGCACGTGTGACGCTGTAGTCATTGTTTCCAACATTACGTACAAGATAAACAATATTATTATATACAACATTTCATTTGGCTCTCGGGCTAGAAAATGCGGTACAGGACGGCCCCGTGTAGCCATAGCTTGTCAAGAACTATTTCCGGAGGCTTGCACGGCTCTACGACAAGCTGCCTGGTTCCATTAATCCTCTTCTCCAGAGGTTTGGGTACTAGCCACTATGCAATAAACCCAAGACACAGACAAGGTATGTACCAGATCCTCAGCCTTACGGAAGTTTCGCTACGCTATTCGAGCTATCAACACTGGGGTTCACTAGCGTCAATGCTCAGTGTGATAAAAGCACTGCCAAATGTTCAGTTGTTAAAATACTAATTTTTAACATATTCGTTATAAAGGGACCATTGTAATCGTAATAAATAGTCTGCGTAAGCTCTTTGCGAGGTAGGATTATGTGAAGAGGTGGTTGGGTCAATCAATACCTGAACCTAGCTTTGTGGAAGGCATCCATCCGATTGACTCGAGAAGGATATTTGTGTCCTCTCTCTAATGAAACCATGTTTAAATTTAGCTTTTTAATGCCCCTTGATGGCAACTAGCAACACCCGTGTTGAAGGACCTAAGCTATCCCATGGAGCGCAGCCATTTTAACTGCTTGGAAAAAAATAGAAAATATAAAGGTAATGATAATGATAAATCTATTTTTTTAATCTCGGAACTAAAATTCCTTTAAGTATTCGTGTTCAATTTGGATCATACTATATTAAGGAAGTAGTACAAGCTAGTTTAGAACTTTCTAAATATTTTTTGATTTGTTTGGGAAGTCATTTACACTCTCATAGCCTTTAATAAAAAAAAATTCCATAATTGAAATATGAATGTTTTCTTAGTAAAAAACTCAATAAATATGTTTTTCTTATAACAACGAAAGGGTAAAATAAGACCCGAAGCAAATTTTTTTTTTCAAACAAATGTTTGTTAGCAAATTGATTGCAAACAAAAAAAAATGTTAAAAACAATTTAAGATTCTCTTTATACTACGATGTTGTCCGACGGGTTTGGTTCGTCGGTCGAGTTCGAGTTGTAGATTAGTAATAATTGATGCCTTGTTCATGGCAGGAAGGGTGGTCTGAAATACCTGTTTTTTCCAATCAGTATTTTACTATATAGTAGCACTTTGCAAGAGTTTTGGTTATGGAGGGATGCCATCGGTTCGGTTCCATAGAGGCCTTGGTTGATTGGGCTCCTTGGCATGAAGGATGGATGGCTGGAGTATGTTGATGCTGGCACTGGCATGAGGGATGGATGGCTGGAGTATGTTGATGATGCTGGCACCTTGCGGGTCTAGTTTATGCTCCTCTTTTGTCATACGGCAAAGTTTGGGTGAGGTTCTGGTGAGATGTGTTCCACGACGACCGTCCTGTTTTATTGAGGGTGTAAAAAAAAGATAAAACGTTTTCTTTAAAACAACAACTCTTTTTTCTCTGTGTTCCTTTTTTGAACAGAAACAGTTTGTTTGCTCTATAGTATTTTAATTTTAGTTACCTGCACCGGTGGGCACGTAGACAAAAGGGTCAGTCTCATCTTAACTGATATACTGGTGACAGAGACGGTCAGTATTGAATATAGCCAGGTATACTAAGGTGTTCCCCCCCCCCCCTAAATGGTTAGCCGTTAGCACCCCCCTCCATTTAAATGCGGCTACATTACCTCTAAATTGTACTTTCCTCATCCTTATTGTATTATTGAAGCTATACCCATAGGGGTATATCTTAATTTTCTTAGGAACGCATATTAGGTTTCTTCTAAAAGAATACAAACTTTTTTGCGGTCAACATTGATAACATTTTACTACATTATTAAAACGGTGACGTGGTGGTCTAGGGGTAAGGTGTCGGACTTCTGTGCTGGGGGTCCGGAGATCAAAACTTGGTCCCGGCACAGATTTATCCGATTGCCAAACCTTTCTTTCACCTATGACAAGACGTGTATTAATTACAGCTTTTTAATGTGGGGTATGCCAGGCCTCCACCGTGGTTCGGATTCCACGTTAAACTGTAGGTCCTCCATTTCATCTCGCAATAACCCTACTATTAAACATTAGCGTAAGTGCGCATAACCCGAACGGTTAGTAAGACGCAGTGCTAATAGTAATAATAATAATAATAATAATAATAATAATAATAATAATAATAATAAATTAGGGTTATTTTATGATTATTGATATCAACGATCAAAAGTGACAGCTTTAGATCACATGTATTGACATATGAATATGTGAAAGTGGATATAACATTTTTTTTATATAGCTGCCAGATATGCCCATTTGTAAGAAAATTGGGGGGCTACTAAGCCGTGGCTCACAAACTAAAACTTCGGTGTTAAACTTACTGATTAAAAAAAAATACTTGTACTGCCTTCATGTATTTGTCTACCAATCGAGATTTTTTCGGCTGTCATTTTTTTAAAAGTTGATGTTAATTCCGATAGATTTAAATATAATGACGTTTTGTCTAAATTGACTACTTAACATTATTTTATATTTTATTTAGTTATAAAAGTATTTTTTTCTTGCTTTACCTCACTATACTCTGCGGTCTTTGTATTCGCCTGGTCCTAAGTGAGTTAAGAGGCTTTTTTTTAAATTAGTGCGTTTAACACACTTTTTTCGCACCATGCCTTACCATCCGTCCGGGATATACGTATTTCACTACGCTGATACGGTTGTGATGAGGAAGCTACGGAGTAGCCAGCCAAGCACCTGTAAAACCGAGAGAACATTGATTGGGGTCTTATGTGTTTTGAAAAACAGGAGATTTCACAAAAAGCTTTTTTTGTGTTTGATAAAACAAGCGATATCAAACAAACAAAGGCACATTTTCCAGCTTAGGACATTTAGCTACAAGTAATGGGCCGTTGCATAGAAAAAAAATCTAGCTAAAGAACTAAGCATATCGAACACGTGTCTTTTATTGTCTATAACCCTCAGACACATCGTGCTGCATAGCGACAGGGTATATTTAGTACCAAGGTCAAATAATTCTGTTATAAACTTTAATTACATCATTTCAAACCAGTCATTTGTCTAAACAATTAGAGATCTTTGCCTACATCTAAATTTTAATGAAAAATGGAAATTTAATCTAGTAAAACCGAAAAACATAGGGAATCGTATTGAAAAAGAAAAAAAAAAAGCCATTTTGAAAGTATAATTTAAAATAAATTTGCTTGATGAAAAAGTGGGAAACTATTTATTAACAAAATGACTACCCGGCTTGAATTTGAACCCCGATCTTTCCGTCAACGTTAAACCAGACTATTTGAAATTGACACTTAGTATGTGTGTCCACCGATGCGGGTATTGATTATTATTTTAATGAGCGGAATGAATTTATTCAAACCGTCTATATAATTGTATTTGTATTTGGTTAAAATTGTAACAAATCTATTAAAGGGACCAGTGCCGGTCGTCGCGTGGTCTAAGGAGTCAGAATTAAGGGAAAGGGGGCAGGGTTAAGATTTGAATCTTGGGTTGGGTGCGCTGAGGGATGGTTGTTATTCACATGAGATTTATAATTATGGTTTTCTTATACTATTTCCACGCTAATGCAGGGGCACATCTTATGAAAATAGAAACTTGCTGATTCCTACTACTTGGATTAAGCAGTTAATAATCCATGTCAGACAAAATCATTCATTTAAAATAAATAACCCTTTTAAAACATATTTTCAATCTCCCTCTCCAGTTTTGACGTGAGCTATAATGGTAAGACAGGTGTACATCTTTCTGGTTCGGGCAACTGTATCGGAGACTCCCTCACGTCGTTAAAATTAACGAGCGGTCCAGAGATTTCAGCAGGAAGTAGCGTCTGTTCGCTAATAAAGAGCCTTCCCCCTCCCAACTCACGCAACTTCATGCTAATGAAGTGTCCTGGCCAGGAATTGGGTGTATATTGCTTGTTATGTAAACCTCGAAAACTATAGGGGGTTTCATATTCATTCTTTACTCTTCGAACTAATGATGAGAGATACCTCTTTGTTTGTTTCTGGCTGAACTCCGATTGGTTTTACGCCCGCAATAAAGATGGATTTTCACCCGCAATGAAGCTATTTTTCTTCCCGTAACGAGGCTGGATTTCCGCCTGCAATAAAGCTAGTTTTCTTCCCGTAATGAGACTGGATTTCCACAGGCTATTGAGCTAGTTTTCTTCCCGTAATGAGACTGGATTTCCACAGGCTATTGGGCTAGTTTTTTTCCCCTAATGAGACTGGATTTCCTTAGGCTATTGAGCTAGTTTTTTCCCCTAATGAGACTGGATTTCCTTAGGCTATTGAGCTAGTTTTTTTCCCGTAATGAGACTGGATTTCCTTAGGCTATTGAGCTAGTTTTTTTTCCCCGTAATGAGACTGGATTTCCACAGGCTATTGAGCTAGTTTTTTTCCCGTATTGAGACTGGATTTCCTTAGGCTATTGAGCTAGTTTTTTTCACGTAATGAGACTGGATTTCCTTAGGCTATTGAGCTAGTTTTTTTCCCGTAATGAGACTGGATTTCCGCAGGCTATTGAGCTAGTTTTTTTCCCGTAATGAGACTGGATTTCCTTAGGCTATTGAGCTAGTTTTTTTCACGTAATGAGACTGGATTTCCTTAGGCTATTGAGCTAGTTTTTTTCCCCTAATGAGACTGGATTTCCACAGGCTATTGAGCTAGTTTTTTTACCCTAATGAGACTGGATTTCCTTAGGCTATTGAGCTAGTTTTTTTTCCCGTAATGAGACTGGATTTCCACAGGCTATTGAGCTAGTTTTTTTCCCGTAATGAGACTGGATTTCCACATGCTATTGAGCTAAAAAAAAATTCCCGTAATGAGACTGGATTTCCTTAGGCTATTGAGCTAGTTTTTTCCCCGTAATGAGACTGGATTTCCACAGGCTATTTAGTTAGTTTTTTCCCGTAATGAGACTGGATTTCCACAAGCTATTGAGCTAGTTTTTTCCCCGTAATGAGACTGGATTTCCACAGGCTATTGGGCTAGTTTTTTTCCCGTAATGAGACTGGATTTCCACAGGCTAATGAGCTAGTTTTTTTCCCGTAATGAGACTGGATTTCCGCAGGCTATTGAGCTAGTTTTTTTCCCGTAATGAGACTGGATTTCCTTAGGCTATTGAGCTAGTTTTTTTCCCGTAATGAGACTGGATTTCCACAGGCTATTGAGCTAGTTTTTTTCCCGTAATGAGACTGGATTTCCTTAGGCTATTGAGCTAGTTTTTTTTCCCGTATTGAGACTGGATTTCCACAAGCTATTGAGCTAGTTTTTTTTTCCGTAATGAGACTGGATTTCCTTAGGCTATTGAGCTAGTTTTTTTCCCGTAATGAGACTGGATTTCCTTAGGCTATTGAGCTAGTTTTTTTCCCGTAATGAGACTGGATTTCCTTAGGCTATTGAGCTAGTTTTTTTCCCCTAATGAGACTGGATTTCCACAGGCTATTGAGCTAGTTTTTTTCCCCTAATGAGACTGGTTTTCCTTAGGCTATTGAGCTAGTTTTTTCCCCGTAATGAGACTGGATTTCCACAGGCTAATGAGCTAGTTTTTTTCCCGTAATGAGACTGGATTTCCTTAGGCTATTGAGCTAGTTTTTTTTCCCGTATTGAGACTGGATTTCCACAAGCTATTGAGCTAGTTTTTTTTCCGTAATGAGACTGGATTTCCGCAGGCTATTGAGCTAGTTTTTTCCCGTAATGAGACTGGATTTCCTTAGGCTATTGAGCTAGTTTTTTTCCCGTAATGAGACTGGATTTCCACAGGCTATTGAGCTAGTTTTTTTCCCCTAATGAGACTGGATTTCCACAGGCTATTGAGCTAGCTTTTTTCCCCTAATGAGACTGGATTTCCTTAGGCTATTGAGCTAGTTTTTTCCCCTAATGAGACTGGATTTCCACAGGCTATTGAGCTAGTTTTTTCCCGTAATGAGACTGGATTTCCACAGGCTATTGAGCAAGTTTTTTCCCCTAATGAGACTGGATTTACTTAGGCTATTGAGCTAGTTTTTTTCCCCTAATGAGACTGGATTTCCTTAGGCTATTGAGCTAGTTTTTTTCCCGTAATGAGACTGGATTTCCTTAGGCTATTGAGCTAGTTTTTTTCCCCTAATGAGACTGGATTTCCTTAGGCTATTGAGCTAGTTTTTTCCTGTAATGAGACTGGATTTACACACGCATTGAAGCTAGTTTTCTGCCCGTAATGAGGCTGGTATTTACACTAATGGGGTAAGGACAAGGAAAATGTCATTTAAATTAAATGTAGTTACATTTTCTTGAAGGAGTAAAGGGAGAAACAATTAAAGGAATCAAATCATCTCATTACACCCTGGTGGTACCCAAAACATAACCTTCAAGTCACTGGAAAACCTTTGTCCACTTGCTCAATGGTGCGGGTCACGTTCTACCTTGTGTGGAATCTGCTCCTCACACCCTTCTCTCCATCCACCATCCATTCCTCTAGTCGTGTTGACTCAGGTCACATTAAAAATGGGTCATAAACGTGTGCTGGCTCTATACGAAACGTAATCAAGGCGACAGCCGCATTGTTTCACAACACTATTTTTGAAAATTCTATTGTGCACACAATTAATATAATAATAATAGTGTTCCTACGCGTCCTGTAAAACCTGGAATTTTAAAATGTTTCTTCCAGGTCTGGAAATGTTATGGAAATTCTCATTTTTCCAAACTTTTCCTGGAATTTTCTAGGTTGTCCTGGAAATTCCTTTGTCAATTTGTTTTAATACATTGCCCTATACATATATAATCCCACTGTTCCCTTATAGGGTAGTCAATAAACTGTGAATATAGCTCAAAAAACAACTTCGTACTTAATCCATCCTCACTAACTTTCTCCACACTTCCCTATCCTTGCATACTTCCTTCGCTTCAACAACATCCATACACCGAGTCATACATGCTCTTGTATTCTTAAAACTCTTAATGTTTTTCTTTTTTTCGCACATTCGTCTACAACATTTAGCCACATTTTACATGGCCAACCCCTTCCATTTGATCCACACACTCTACCTTTATATTTGCTTCTTCATTCGATTCACACTCACCCTCTGAACATTTCCAAAACAACATAAGCTGCTTCTCTCTCATTGCTTATTGGATTCCCTTTCAAAACGCACTCCTTCAACGCCCACTCATTACTAACTCTGTCCATACAAGTTTTTCCAGAAATATTTCTTAGATATTTCACACCACTCGTATTTACTTTGCTCTTGTGTTTTGACTAACAAACTCACGCGTCATATCCATAAAACAATGTTGGTGTGAGCACACTTTTATAAACTGCCATCTTTGACTCTTGATACTATTTCATTCTTTGCAATAGTCCACATACATACACCTACTCTTCGAAATGAATTCACCCATCTGTCGATTTCACCATCTATCCTTCCACTTTTACAGAACATTCTGCCCAGACACACAAGATCATTCACTTGTTTTAACAGTTTTTCATTTATACTAAGTTGGCAATTATTTCCTGATCTTTTCTGATCAAAAACCAATACCATAGTTTTAGAGACATTTATACCAAGATCCATTCTGTCTTGCCACACTCACGATTTAATGCATTCTGCAAGTCACTTTCCTTCTCAGCCATTAATACAGACATTGTCCAATTGTACACCAACCGCGTCCTCACAAGCATCCCTCACACTTATCCATGAAAACATTAAACAACCACGGAAACATAGCACACCCTTGCCTAACATCCTGTTTAATGTCGACCCACTCTCTCAAAGTTCCATCCACCCTTACACACGCTTTATTTTCATCATACACCGCCTTAATTGCATATTTACTGACCATGCATCGACACTATACTCTCTAAGAACATTCCATAACATACTACTATTGACTCGATTGTACGCTCTTTTTTAAACATGACAGTAAATTATTATTGTAAAAATTAGATAACCTTTATTACATTTGTACCTAAGAAATAAAAAGTAACTAAAACATTATTAACTAGCCCCCTTCGCCGTAAAAAAATATTGTAAAGAATCCTGTAAAACAAAGCTTCAAATCATCCATCATGTCAATATAAAACAACTTTTTTATACTTTTTTTTTTTTAAATACAGTCCTACCATCACTGTATAGCCCCCTCCCTCTTTTTTTCCTCCCTCCTATTTTCATCTCATTCCTCTTTCCACACCCCCCCCCCCGCCCCCTTCTCCAACCCCACTTTCCCTTAAACAACTTTTTTTTTTCCAACGACTATATAATATACTATTAAAATTTGTATGAAGATTAAATTTAATTTTCAAAGTAAAATATAGCCTATGTTACTCGCTGATAATGTAGCTTTATATTAGTGAAATAATTTTTAAAATCGGTCCAGTAGTTTTTGAGTTTATCCATTACAAACAAAAAAAAATCTTTCCTCTTTATAATATTAGTATAAATATAACGACTATTTGCAAGTGATTTATTTATTTGTGATATTTAACGCACACTTTATAAACTGATTGATTATATCTGCACACGACCTATAAACTAACTTATATCTAGACCAGACACAGCATCCAGCCCCTGACCTTTAAACTCATCACTGTGAAAGGGGAGACCCACATTTCACCCATGATTGTTTGCAAGTAAGTTTATGTTATGTTTTAATTATTTAAATAACTTATTGCGTCATGGAATTCATTAAAAACATAACAAAAGGTGTATAAAGGTAAATAAAAAAAGATATATCTTTAAATAAAATAAACTATGTACTGATATGTATTTTACCCACAATTACTTTATACACTTGTCCTGGAGAAATTGTAGAAAATCCTTGAAAAGTTCTTGAAATGTTCTGAAAAATTTTTTCATGATTTTGTGTAAGAACCCTAAATAAGTAAAGCCCATTTTGAAAAATATTAATTTAGTAAAACATTTCACACTCATATAAAATCAGTCATGACTTACAAACTAACTTAACCTTGGACAGTATGCCTGACACTTCACACTTAGACCAAATGCTCAAGATATACTGTTTAGATATCAAGACGAGCCCTTGTAAAAAACATGCATATCATCATCAGCATTAGCCGGATACCCACACCAGTGGGCAGTTGGGCAAAGGTTTCAGTCTCGTCTAGTCTGATTTGGCAGTGACAAGAAGTACAGAGTCTGAATCCCAATCAGGTGTACTGAAAGTAGATTTCCTCGTATTGGTTTCCCCACTCTCTCCACGAAAATATGGGCACTTTTACTCTAAATTCAACCCGACCCCTCCACTCCATTAGTGTAATTAAACGCAGATAGCTTGGATGGGTAGTATTTGTTTGTGTACACATCGTCTTACTACCCGTCTGGACTATCCTCATATTAATACCAATGGTATACAGATTAGGAAGGTATAATTTAAAGGAAATGTACCTGCATTTAAGTAGATAAAGAGAGTGGAAAATATTTTCTTGAAATCCCTTACCCAATACACCCAACTGTGAATTTAAACCTGATGTCCCGGCCATTGTCACACCAGTCTATCGCAAGTGTAACGCCTTAAACTGAAGCGGGTGGACAGGCAGTAAGAAGAATCGAACCAGGGTATCCTTGATATATGATCCACCCTCTGAACATATACCATGGGGGGGGGGGGGGGGAGGAACTGTATGAAGCACCCCTCCAAATATATTATGCACAATTTTAAGTGTATGTAGGGCTAGAAGGGGGACGGGACGTGATGGGATTGGTCGAGGACGGGTCTTGGTATTGATCAGCTGGTCGGAGTGGTTTCACGGGAAGGGGGAAAGGGGCACAGCCGGGCCGTACTGCATTGCAGATACTACAGCTAGCTCGCTCACTCGCACCTAGGTCAGGGGAGGGAGGTCTCGAGGTCGGGTTGACCCGCTCTCGCATCATATGATTAGAACCCTTTCAGGATGCGGGTATCTGCGATAATAATACGCAAGGCGGACACAACGCTAATTGCTGGTACACCTGCAAATAGAGCCGCGCCTGCTTCAATTGCCGCAAGGTCTAAGGCAACCTACCCCCTCTCGCAATAGACTAGACTGCCGATGACAAATAAATAGGGGTTCGAGTCCCTGTCGGGTGTACAGATGTTTTTTCCCTAAATTGTTTTTCACTCTCCCTCACGCAAATTCGGGTCCACTTTCTCTAAGTTCAACAATTCTCGTCACCAACACACTAGTGTAATTAGTACATATACGTATAGCCAGAAAACGTAGTAAGACATGGTGTTAGTAAATCTATTAAAGATGATTTATTACTGAACCTACCTTTCTTTTAAAATAATTTAGGCAGGAGAGTTGCAGGAATATTTTTTTATGGGAATCTTTTAATTAAAGTTCAAACAAGATAGGTTCAGTAATAAATCATCTTTAATAGGTTCAAACAATTATATCCGTCCGTAGCGAGCCAATTCCGTAAAATGTGTACTACTCTTTCGGATAAAATCGTTTAAATATCTCAGATATGATTTATTATTGAATCTTAAGTTATTTAAACTTTAATTGTTGTTTATTTAAAAGTTTGTATATACATAATCCGAAGAAAATTTGCTCACTCGGGGACTATGAGCTTAACATCAACAGTTTTTATAATTTTTAATTTTTAATTACTCCATAATTATTCTATATTATGAATTAAGTATAATTTTGTTATATTATTCAATGAAAATCAGAAATTATGAAGACTACTTAAAAAATAGATGGTTTGATTAATGACAAAATAAGAGTGAAACATCTACTAATTAAAACATAAATTTCCTTATAAATTAATTCTAAGTGAATAGAATAATAATGTTTTGTGAAATTATAGTGAAAAAAAATACACTGCCAATCCTTTATAAGAAACATAACCGGCTGGAACTATGTCTAAAATATACATGATACACTCGTATACTTACACAAATATACAAATGTACATACACATATATGTATATATATATATATATATATGTGTGTGTGTGTGTGTGTGTGTGTGTGTGTGTGTATGCACATTTGTATATTTGTGTAAGTATACGAGTGTATCATGTATATTTTAGACATAGTTCCAGCCGGTTATGTATATTATATATATATACACAAAATACACTAGAGGGAGATAATAAATTCTATCAGTTGTGTTAAACACAACTGGCTGGAACAAAATCTTAATCAAAATCTTAGTTAATTCTTTTTCCAACATTTGAGTTTTTTCTGCTTTCCAAATAGATTATTTTGCATGACAGCAAGGAAAAATGCGGGAGAACCCAAATCAATAATATTTTTGACCCAATGTGGAGTGATACAATATGTGTGCCTACCTTTAGAATGTGTGACCAGTTTCTCTTGTAGCTTTTCAAGCCAAAGTCGGTTCCTTCAAAATATGATTGAACATTGGATGCCATTAGAAGCTATTCGTTGGAAATTTTCACACAAAATATTAAAAAGTAAAAAACGAGAACGGTTGATGGGAGGTAAGGTTACAACTACCACTAAAAAAAACCTACACACTCCTGAAAACAGAAGATTGCCCAATCTTTAGACACAAAAATTGTCGGTCAGAACACCATCCAACATAACTGACATTTCTTTACTTTTCAGGAGAGCAAAAACAAAGCTGTAGCCTTTTTCTTTGCTCCCTCTATCGGGAAATATAAATTGTGACAAGATAATACGTTGCAAATATTATCTTAAAGGATCAAAATTTATATTATCAGAGAAAAAAGGGCAAACTTTCTTGCTTTTATAGATTTTTAAAAATGATTCTTTATTCAGATACGTAAGTTTGTGTTATTTTATTGACATTGAAAGATTTACTTAGGTCGGGGTATTAAATAACAACAATCTTACAACAAACAAATTTTATGGGGGGAAAAAAATGTTTAAAATACATATTTCAACATAATAACTTTACATTATATAAGCACTTAATGTTCATTCATAAAATATGGCACATACAAGACCATTTTAGATGTTGAAAAAAATATATAATATTTAACGGAAAAAATAATTAATATCATTACAATTTAAATAAAAATAATATATAACTAGCTATTAACATTATAAATAATAATTAGGAGATAATGACTTATGATACTTATTATTATTATTATTATTATTATTATTATTATTATTATTATTATTATTATTATCACCGCGTCTTACTACCCGTTCGGATTGTACGCACTTAAGCTAATGTGTAATGGTAGGGTGATTGTGAGATGAAATGGAGGATCTACAGTTTAACGTGGAATCCGAACCACGGTGGTGGCCTGGCAATCCCTTATGTTACTTGAATTAAACAAATGAAAACATTGTGTGAATATAATTTTTTTTAGCAAAACTTTAGCATTCATGACATAACGATCTAATGTATATAAAATATGATAAAACAAACAAATAAAGCTGTCATTCATTAATAAATGTAAAATAATAATCGATACATAAATGACAACTGTAGTACTTCACTTAGTTTTTATCGTTCATTCCCTTTAAACTCTATTGAAACTAAATAAATTGCAATAAAAAAACACTGTTCCACGCAAAAGAAAAAAATTGTTTTTCTGTCCTAGTGATTATAAACTATTAAAGGGTTCACTTACGTCAGTTTTTGTTTTTGGAGCAACCGCTTCCAAGGGCAGTATGAGCAGTATCTATCTACAACACAAATTGCCGTTAAGTGTAGTTAGCCCCCCCCCCTCCCCCCCTCCCCCCCGTCCCTCTCATAAACCACATAACTTTTAAACCAAGAGAAAAAGTTATCATTAAATTCTAGGACACCCTTGACAGATATTCAAATACCTTTGATATTACCATGTGAATAAAATTAAACTATACGTTTCTACTGGAGCAATATTTCGATTTATTTTGCTATAAATACTGCAAAAACACTGTCCTTTTCTCGCGTTCCCTGCACTCCCGCCTTAAGAAGAGGGGCTCTAATAATATAACATGGTGTGGCGTGCTACTCTTACAAAATACTGGCTTGCCGTTGCACGGAGAGATCGGCCTGAGAACCCTGATTTGGTGTATTAAAGGTTTTAAACCTAAATTATGTTCAACTCTCCTGCCACACAAATGCGGAGTTATTCCCTCTAAATTCAACCTTCCTCATCCTTACCTGATAGTACAAAATATGTGGATAGCCTAGATGGTTAGCGAGACCATGTTACTTTAAATCCATTACTGTTTCCAAACTATGGTCAGGGTCACTTTTTTAATTACAATTTTTCCATTACCGGCTTGCTAGGCTTGTCGTAGCTTCATATGGCTTATAAGCTCTCTTAAGACTAGGACAGGCACAACATCCAGTCCCCAACCGTTATTTCATCACTCTGAAAGGGTACACCCATATTTTCATCAATGATTAATTTCTGACCATGCCAGGAATTGAGCCAAGGATTCTTAGCTCAGTAGACAGACACGCTACCGACTGAGCTAAAGTGTAAGATAGCGAGGCCCATTGTGCCTCAGACCTTGCCTTAAAAGAAGAATATGAGCCTCAATAGAGTTGCTCCCTTGTGGTTTTTTATATTGCGTCTTACTACCCGTACGTATTATCCGTATACTTACACTAGCAAGGTAGCTATTAGGAAGATAGAATTTAGTAAAAATATACCCACAATTGCGTGGAGGAAGAATGAAACTCCATTAAGGCAACAAAAAAAATACCGCACCCACATGGTGTTTAAATCATGATTCATGACTTTGTCAAGCGGGAAACCAAATAATATGAGACTTGCCGCCTTTGTCCACGTGCCTGGTGTGATTTTTGCATCTAAATTAACGCTGCTCTATTGGTGTATCCTTTTTGGAGGTATCAGATTTTCGGATGATACATTGTTCAGAGATTAAAGGACATTTGATATGTTTTTTTTTTAAAATGACATCTCTTATATTATACAGTAGGGAAGTAGAAATCTGGGCAAACCTTCGGTTGATGTATTTCACACAGTCGAATCAGAGGGGGGAGGGAGAGAGAGAGAGAGAGAGAGAGAGAGAGAGAGAGAGAGAGAGAGAGAGAGAGAGAGAGAATATCGACATCTTGGAGATATCGGGGTCAGCGGTTTGTATTATATACGGCTGTTTGAACGTCGTGATGGCCCTCCTATTTATCTTCCCAACATTTGCAAGCGGAGTAAAAGGGTCCGAATAGAGTTTATCTGTCGATGTATGGACTGTATATATCAAAAGGTCTCCAAGCCAGTTAATATAACTGATGGTTTTTACTGCCAAGCAAATATATTTCCGCCAGGATCGTTAGTATTATCCTTCCTTACTCTATGGCATCAGAAACTCAACTCGAAAGTTCATTGCAGCACCTATAAAAGTATATCACAGACACATATCTTGAGCTGGTTCTATCCAGTCCACCTCATTACACCTTATCCCTTTTAGGTATATTCTAATGTTAACCTCCCATCTGCATCTAGGTCTTCTCGATGGTCTCCTCCCATTGGGTTTTCCAGTCAATACCCTGAATACGGTTCTAAAATCTCCTATTCGCGCTGCATTTCCTGCCCATCGTACTCTAGGAGATTCGACTAGGCCTTGTGATGAGTACAGGGAATATAGCTCATCATTGTGTAGCCTCCTCCACTCTACAGTAGCCACATCTCCTTTTGGACCAACTTTATTCCTAGTTACTTTGTTTTCGAACATCCTAAATTTGTTTTCTTCATGTAAGGCAAGAGACTACGTTTCCCACCCATACAGAACAACCGGTTAAATTATTGTTTTATATATTACAGGGAGTTGAACCGGAACAAATAACTGAAACTCAGTTATTTTTAAGGAACCAGAACACGAACCTAAAAAATAAATTGCTTAAGAACCGGAATCGATATATATATATTTAGGTTAATAAAGTTTATTATCGGTTCTTACATTTTATAAAAAATATATAATTGCATTTTTTTTTGTTTAGCACCGCGTTTTACTAACCGTTCGGGTTATACGCTTAATTACTAATTACGCTAATGGATTAGGAATTGGTAAGGTATAATTGAGATGAAGTGAACCCGCATTTTCGTGGAGGGAGAGTGGAAAACAATTTAGGAACAATCCCTCCCAGTTCACCCGACCGAGACTCAAACCTCGATCTACCATCCTCGGCAGTCTAGCTCAACACGACTAGTGCGTTAATTAACTACACCACCGAGGCGGGTATTTGATTTAATTTTATGTCCTTCTTTCTGAAACTTAATTTTATTTTGAAAATAAAATGTTCCCAGCAATAAGCATTAATGAGTTCAGATTCTTGATGAATGATAATTGTCACATTGTGTAGGGTTTTCTAATTTTACTATATTAAATGAGAAACATAGATGTGATGAGATAGATATTACCCAGTGCGAAATTTCTTTAAATGACATATTAAGGATATTATTAATATGGTTCTTGAGATAAATTACTACATAAAGTGTATTTATTGTAACCCTGCAAACTCATTTATTATTTAGCGTGTCTACATCTTGAAAACTTCAAGAAAGACAGTACTAACATTTTAAATTTAAAATGTTTTAATTGAAGTAAATAATATTGCCGTAGCATTATTTTAATATTTTATTAATAAAGCCTAAAAGAATGTTTTTATACAAAAAAATAATTTTAGTAATATAGTAAAGAATTGACACACACACTTTATATAGCTGATTTAAATTTTTTAGACAAATAAACTAAAATCATATAGGTATATATTACTTCCTCTTTGTTCTGATACGGTAAGTAGTTGGTTTGGTTACATCAAAATCAAACCAGCTTTAGATAATTTATTCACTTTATTTTCAACTGAAAATATCCATAAAATAAAGATTTGTTTATATATTAATTATAAAATGAAATTATTTTCATAAATTATCAAACAAGGCTCTATGGCGTCATCCCGCAATAGATCAATACCGAACGAATGGTCTCCATATGTTGGCGAAGATACTCCAACTTCGGTGGATAGAGGGTCTCGTGTGTTCAGCACGACGAACTCTTCAGCCGTTAACCTCGATTTTCTAGACCGAATCCACTACTTCTTTATTCAAGTAGCTCCTCATTTATACTCATGAGTCTGAGTTTGACTCTGTTCAAGACCCACTGATTGACATACAAATCTGGAAGCGTAGGGGACCTCTGGATCTGTAGCCAGGAACTTCATCACTCGACCAGAGAGGCTGTGTTTTTTTAATTATCCTATTGCGTTCTGGTAAACAAAAATAAAATAAAGCTATTTCCTACTCAAATTGAACCCTGATTTGCAAATAAATTATGCAACTATCAAACTTCTGAATTTTTGTGTGTGTAAATAACTTTTTTTTTTTAGATTATGTTTTATTTATAAATATTTTAATGTAACTAAACTAATAAGTATAATTTTATTAATAACAGGAACAAGAATCGGAACTTAATTAAGAACTGAAAAGAACAGGAAATTTAATTTTTCTAGAACCCGAACCTTTAAAATTTTGCTTAAAGAACTGGAACAGGGACCAGAACCAATATGTATTTCAGTTTGACTCCCTGTAATGTTCTACGTTTTACTAGCCTTGAACAGTCGAGATATTAACAACTTCCTTTGTGGTAAAAAATACTCCTGATGCCATTTTTTTTGCACTACATATTAATACCCGTCCAGCCTACAAGCATTTAGTTATCCTAACAGAATAAAGATAACGGTAGAATGTATAGTAAATGCACCAGTGAATTTATACGAAGAGAGACTGAATTTTTTTTTTTTTTAGCTCAAAACACTCGGCTGAGATTCAAACGTTTACCTCCACGTCGCTGGCAAACCAGGTCAGATGAGCTTGACGTTTAGTCCACGTGCCATTAATAACATGTGAAATAATTAAATATTCATATCCTGCCCCATTATCCCAACTCTCGGCCCAAATTAAACTTTGGTTTGAGGCGAAAAATTGCTTTATATTGGTGCGATATTAAGTTAATGTTGTAGTCCTGATAGCTCTTTTAGGTTTATGTTCATTTGATACATCTCTATTCAACGGTTTATCTTCTTTCCACACAACTGGCCTCGTGTTAGTGTTCTCCATTCTTTGAAACCTATTCGAGAGCATAGGTTATAATGTTATTGTGGAAATAATATAGGTCTAGTATAGTTGGGGCAAATTAAGTTAGGTTTTGTGACGTCGCCACGAGAACACACCACTTCTATAAAACTGATCTAACACAAAATTTTCAGTAACAATTTCACATCAGTAGGAAGATTCTACACTCAGGAGCAGAGGATACCATCGCATCCTGAAGTAGAACATCAGATACGCTGGAGATAGGCCTACGACAAATATCTTTGATGCGACTCTTCACACAATTCATGAATTACTGTAGGGAATATTGTAAATCTATTTTTCTAAATAAATAAATACATATTATTTTTATTTGCCTTAATACATTCTTCCTCTAATATCATAAATATGCACATTGATGACACATTCTGCAGCCGAAGGTTGTTTTGGGTTACACCTTATTTTCCTTTACTCCAGGATTTATACCATAGGTTTAAATTGTAAGTTATATTCTTTTATTAGTCCTTTGTCCTCTAAGATAATGAGTAAATGATAATATAGTTTAGAAAGCATGCGTAAGGATCAACAGAGTCACTCAGAAATGTATTAAGTTTAAGGAATATACTATATAAATATTAATACTGTCATTTGCCTTAGGCCCTTATACCTCTAAGATGACGAGTAAAGGATATTAAGGATTTATAATAAATGCATAGGGATCTATAAGGATGCATAGGGCTGGTTAGAAAATAAATTTTACGCATAAAGCCAATATGGAATACATTTTTATTGACTAATTCGTCTTAGTTCCTTATTCATCTAGTAAGACGAATAAAGAATATTAGGCTTTATAATATGTATAGGTAAATATAAATATAATTGGCTCCAGAAAGAATTTATTTTAAGGCCCTGCCTACCCATAAATGCACGGTTCTAAACAAAAGAATTTAGAACAAAATATATTTAATAATTCAACCTTGTTGTTTTTTATTTATTTTAGTAACATATCTGGGCATCTTTCATAATTCTTATGGAATTTTCAAACCATGCTAAAAATAGTTATTGAAATAATTTCATTAAAATGTTTCCATTTCAATGCATTTTAAATGGGATAACAAAAAATTATTATGGATTTATTTATTTTCTTTGTACAATTAAGCTAGAGTGTTTGTTTATAACATTCTATTTAATGAATAATTTCTTTTTCTTTTTAGACATATTTTTTAATTTGGGTTTGCTTCAATAATCACGACGATATTGAGCTCTAACGACTCCCAAGTCGACTCTCTAGTCAAAATACATGGTTTTAAATACAACTTTTCCTTCTGCAACTAGTTGTCTTAGCTGATAATAGGTGCCGTTAGTATGATCATTACCCATTTACAAGTTAGTATCATTTTGCAAGCGTTGGCTAACCTGCTGTATCGGAATGCAGGCGGCAATGGAGGGTTAAACCAATCTCTGTGACCTTCTTGAGTCAAAGAAACATTAATACCATGTACGTTAGGATAAGAAGGGCCCATGTCCAATTATGAAAATTTGCGTAATTAAATATAAACAATTAAACATCTTAATATATTCAGTAACTAAAATACTCACAAAGTCTTCCTGCTGTGTGAATAAATATACTTGGTCCCTACTTACTTCAATGAGAGTATTACTCTAGTGATACATTATTTTCAAAGAAAAAACCACACGCTTCTCCATATACAAAGTTTTATGACATTAGCCCTTATTTAACTGAGGCAGTAAAACATGTAAAATTCTTCACTCTTATCTTATATTCTTTCTTGAGTTTTCTCATTCTTTAGCACTACACGTTGTAATAATAAGTGTTAATATTTAAAGTAAATGAAAACTACTGTAAATTGAATTTTTAATCCACTATTATAATAAATGAAAATAAACATTTCCTGCTCATATCAAACATAATTATTTTAAATAAAGTTTGGTCTAAATGTAATTTGGAGACGTTCTCAGTATAATTTTATATACTAGTTTTTATTTTACTGTCTAGGATTTGACTCTCATTGGACTTTGGAATAAGTTATTTTTCAAAAAGTTAATGAACGAAGTTTTTGGTAGTCAAGATGTGAAAATGTTAATTTTATTTTATTAGCGTGTTAAATGTGATTACTTTTAATTTGAACCTGTTGCATTCTCGCAGTTTGTGCGCTCGTTTTGGAAGAAATGTATCGAATCCCGAACAATAAGTACCCACGGTGATTACTTTTTATATAATTAACAATATGTGACCTTTTTGCTTTCGAACAAAATCCAATGGATTGTATAAATTTTGAGGTGGAGAAGTATATACAAAATATTATTTTATATCCTTGTGAATAACAAGTTTGTTAAGAAAGGGCGCACAAAGAAAATCAAAGATATAATTGATTATTTAACTTCTTGTAGTAAAGGGTAAGTTATTTTTAATGGTATGCATATTACTGGCGCTAAGGCTATCTGTATCTACTAATTTAAGTACAATGGATGAGCAGCGATACTATTTTATTCACTGTAGAAATAATATCAAAATTAAGATACAAATAAATACTTCTATATAACAATGCAGCGATTATTCTGATATTTCAAGTACTTTTTTTTTTAAGAAAAGCTCTTAGCTGAAAGTAAATGTTACTAACACTCTGTAACGCACTTATGTTCAAAATCTCTTGTGCCTTGGCCGAGTTCGTATCACGCTAGTACTAAGTAATTTCAACCTAACAGGGAATCGAACTAGTCAAGTTATTGAGCTGATTAATTTACGCACTCAGTGTTCAGTCATAGCACTTTAGCAATATTGACCACGACATGAAGCCGATGATAAGTAAATATATATTTAAAACCATTAAAATTAATGAACTTTTGTGTTCCCTATGCCATAAAGTAAGTAAGTAAGTATTTGATACCCGACCGCCTCTGTTGTATATTGGTCAGATTTACTGGCTTCAGATACTGAAGTCCCAAGTTCGATCCCCAGTGCCCCTAATTCTGTCTGTGAAGCAGTGGGTCTGAAACGGAACCAAAATCAACCTCGTGAGGACAAATGAGGAGATAATTGAATGAATAAGTAGCGCTTCAGTCTAGAAAACTGAGATAGAAGTCTGGAGGGCTCGTTGTGCTAACCACATGGCACCCTCAGCTTGAAAATGTTGGCCCTATCTTTGCCAACATACGGCAGCCTCTCGATTGGTATAGCCTGCTTGCAGGCTGACACCATGGAGATATTACTCAAGTTAAACTCTACCAATAGGATAAAAAATTATTCCCAAAAATATTTATTTCTGGAAAATTGTGTAAATCCTATAGATGTTTGAAAACTGTAAACACCGTATTAAATAACAGATACCCACTTCAGTGGCTGAGTGGTCTAAGGTGTCACTAGTGTTAATTGGGCCTGCTGATTGCGGAGCACTTGGGGTGCAAATCCTGGTCGAGTCTATTGAGGGTAGTTTTTCCTAAATTGTTTCCCCATCTTCCAAAATAAAAATGCTGGTAGATAACCTCTCAAATGCTTCTTTCCTCATTACCACCCAATTAGATTATCATATATGCGTATAACATGAACAGGTAGTATGACGTGGTGATATCAGTAATAAAAATAACAGATATATTTATTGTCAAAATTGTTATAGTCTTCGAAATGAAACTGCTTTTAAAATATGTTATTGCCTCCTTAGCCTTTAAATTTTAAAAATTAGCCAAAGCACAGTGGCCAAATTTAGCACATTAAATTTTAGTTTTTTTATTTTACCTGCTTACTAATAAACTCAAATAAATGGTACGACAAAATCGTAAGCTACATACTCACTCATAAAGGTTATTTATTATAGTTAGTGACAAAATCTTCAAAAATAAGTTCTCTAATTTTACCTTAAATAAATTTTTCTCTGATAAATAAGTGTACATTATTATTTATCACTACCCTCACCAGATATTTATTTGAAAAAATTTCAATAGTGGTACAACAGCATTAACCTGGAGTCACGTGACACTTTGATATGCTAATTACTCAAAATGGGTACGGGTACAAAACTTTCTCTTTGTGGTACAAAACGGTACAGAACTAGTACAAAACTTTGGCATAAAAAAGTTCAAAAGTGGTACAACAGCATTAACCTGGAGACACCACTTTGATATGCTAATTACTCAAAATGGGTACGGGTACAAAACTTATTTGTGTTACAAAACGGTACAAAACTATTACAAAACTTTGGCATCAAAAAAAGTTCAAAATCAAAAGGGGTACAACCGCATTTACCTGGAGTACGTGGAGTACTCACTTTGATATGCTAATTACTCAAAACGGGTACGGGTACAATACTTTTTCTTTCTGGTACAAAACGGTACAAAATTAGTACAAAACTTTGGCATCAAAAAAAGTTCAAAATTAAAAAGTAGTAAAACAGCATTAACCTTGAGTCACCACTTTGATATGCTAATTACTCAAAATGGGTACGGATACAAAACTTTGGCATCAAAAAAAGTTCAAAATTCAAAAGTGGTACAACTGCATTAACCTAGAGTCACCACTTTGATATGCTAATTACTCAAAACGGGTACGGGTACAAAATGGTACAAAACTAGTACTAAACTTTGGCATCAAAAGGTTCTAAATTCAAAAGTGGTACTACAGGTTAGTGGACGTCTAGCTGACTGGAATGAATAAGCTAATTTTTCTGCTCGAGAGTGTGATTGTATCTTGACGTTATGTCTCCCCATGTTTAGTCAAACTTGGTCGCCTACACACTTTACGGTCCGGCACTACACTTCTTATCTCTCTCAATTCTTGGAAAAAAGTTTGCTTGCTGCCTTACTGATTACCGGTCGTGGTCTCCGGTCTCCCAATTGTTTAAACAAACCAGTAGTTCTGCCAACCTGATGGCTGGAATCCACCAGTTTGTATAACGTTAGCAACGCCATCTATTTTAGAGCTGAAAGCTCAATACGCCGCCAGGGAGGGTAGGCAGGGCCTTAAAGCAAATATTGAATAAATTAATATTATTTTATTCGCTTTAGTCCATTCTTCCTTTAAGATGAAGAGTAAAGAACCGTAGCGTTTTACAATGCACGCATGATGAATGATAGTCAGATATAAACAGATTTAACGTCAGGAAACCATCCATAGATGGGTGACCACAAACTAGCATGACGTCCACCATTTTCCGTTAAAAGAACTGATTAGGTTTGATTAGGTTTCTTATGTTAAGAGAGAACCTCCATACATCCTATTTTGTTTCAAATCCGCTACGCTTCGTGATTGTAGAGAACTTCAATTCCATTTCCCCCTCTGTAATTCAACTTGTGTACACCTAGACATTTAGTCGCCTGTAGGGTTGACTGACTGACAGGTATACATTCTTTCCAAAAGTAGATTCCAAAACAAAGAAAGGAAAGAGTTGGTTTCTCCTTTTATTCTCGGCTCATGTTTGGAAGGCCGGGTTTGGGTTCTATTTCAAAATGATACATGGGTGTAGTAGTTCTTATTCAACATTCTTTCAGTTTGTACACTTGTATAATAGAGTATATTATTAATCATCAATAATAGTATATTAGATTTGTATTTCTAATTAAGGTGTAGACATAAAACCTCGACCTTCTGTATTAATTAATACAATAATTAATTCTAATTGAAAGTTATCGTTAAAATGAAAGGACCAATAAATTAAAATGTGGGTAAATCTTTTAAATTGTTTTAATAATAATTCATAAAAAATCAAATT
>JBCFYV010000012.1:67657154-67683527 GCA_039000515.1 Timema cristinae | reverse complement strand
TTTTTCCCCATAGCTATTCTAGATTGTCGAGTTTGACTTTTATCATGAAAGAAAAGCTAAACTCGGAGGTTAAGGAACTCCCATATCAATAATTTATCATGTAGAGGTTCTGCCTATAATATTTAAATCTACAATATTCTGATCTTTTTTTGTATGTTGTTTGCTTTTAACTACCTTTAATTATTTGTTTTTATTGATATTCTTTATTCTTATCATTTTTAATTACTTCTTTTTTTTTTGTAACTATTCATTAGTATATATATTATTTAATTTATGTTTTTCTTTTTTTCTCGTGTAATTATTATAAATTTGTAAGGTACTTGTGAACTTTTCAGTGCTGGCCTGTTATAGGTCTTATGATTGTTGGCCAGCACTATAATAAAGGATATTATTATTATTATTAGCACCGCGTCTTACTACCGTTCGGGTTATACACACTTACGCTAATATTTAATGGTAGGGTGATTGTGAGATGAAATGGAGGACCTACAGTTTAACGTGGAATCCAACCACAGGTGGAGGCCTGGCATTCCCACATTCACAAGATGTCTTGTCAGAGATGAAGGAAGGGTTTGGTAATCAGATAAATCTGTGCCGGGACCGAGGATTGAACCCCGGACCCCAGCATAGAAGTCCGACACCTTACCGCTAGACCGCCAGGTCACCCAATAAAGGATATTCAATTAGAAATTAAAATAAATTGAATTAAATTAAAATTATTATTTTAATATATATAATTTAATGACAGTATATTTCTAAGATTGCCAATGATTTTTTTTATTCCATTCATATTTCTGTGTCACCCCCTCCTTTATTCCTCATAATACTTTAAGCTCTAAAAAAAATGTAACCTCACTGCTTCCTTTTGCCCAGAATTGACCACACGCCACTGACTAAGTCTGATAAGCTAGTGTATGAAAAAAATAAAACTCTTCGTCCAACTGAACAAGTGAAATAATTGATTAAACATTCTTTCCTCACTTTGCTGAACATGGTTAAAACAAGAAATTAAGCCATTAGATACTAAAAAGAGCAAATACAGACAAATATGTAGGCATTTTAAGAATTTACTAGAGCTGGGTCAATGATGATCTCCATTGCTGATCATTGGCTGACTATGGCACAATCGATTAAGCCAATGGTAGGTTGTTTGATGATTGTCTACAATGGTCATTAATCATCACTTTAGTGTGAAAGTAATTGTGAATTTATTATTATACTGGCAGTGCTAAACAGCCTTGTCTTTTCTGATAGCGCTTGGTGGAGGGTATATACCTTCTAAGCGAATCAAGCCGCAAAAATCAAAAAAATCTGCATATTTAAATAAACCCGCTCACAATTAGAAGTATCTTCAAATTTTTTTGTGGAAAATACTTTTTGATTTTACAGTGCATCAAGGTGAATTTTTTATATCATAAGTAATTTTCAGGCAAGTTCAAGGACATTTTAAGAATGAACCGAGTTAGTGGGTTTGATACAAGATAGAAAGTCAAATAAATCATAGATGAAGAATAATTAGGAAGAAATGCAAATTTAAACAAAAAAACTGCCAGAAACTAAATTGGTAAGTTACTACTACCATTTCCTTAATTCTCACTTTCAAGATACCTTTTTTCTGAACTTTTAAAAATTTGAAATCATATACAAAGGTTTAAGTGGCATTACTAGTTATTACAAGGTTGCCGGGAGTTACCATGGACCCGCCTTATAAAGTGCCATAAAAAGAACATCAAAACCTTTGTGCAAGCAAATAGTTTAGTTCCTATTGCCTTGACAAAATACCCCTTATAATTATATTTTTTTCCTAAACAGAGATTAGAATAAAGTAACATTTGAGGATTTTTTTTATTAATTATGGTTAGAGAAATATGGTTTTACTAAAAACATATATGTTCATCCCAAACACTAATCTGTTTAGCGTAATAAATACAATTATCTGTTTAACAAAACTTATTTACATTGATTACAATAGCATTAAGTTTAATGTTTTAATTCTTTTTAAGTTGAAAAAAACCTCAAATTCTTATCTTTGAAGTAAAGAATACAGAAGACCATTGTTGTTGGTGTTAAAGATTAAACTTTCAAGTAATTAACACTGATAAAATGTTTTTGTAAAGTTTCAAAATTAATCAAAATGCCATTACTAAATAGACAGTTTACATTATCATTTATAGTATATTAGATAGAAATATCGGATTTTAGTAGGTACCACAGTTTTTAATAATAGCTTTAGTGGTTAAAACAAAATTTCCATCAGACTTCCGCATAGCCTTAAACATGCTGATGTCCTGGAGAATATTCAAACCTTGCACTACCTGCCCGATAACTAAGGTTCTCTTGTAAGCCCGGAAATCTCGTCTTCCCAACCATATGTGGAATTGGGAGCCCACCAGCCCATTACCCGTCTTTATGTCTGTGCCCATTCCTCGCATGCGTATTGCCCCCATCTCGTCCCTCAGACTGCACTCATCTGCTAGGAACAGGCCCTTGTTGTTATAGATGGAATAACCCCCTGTGCCATCATTGTTTTCAATATCCCCACCGACGATGTGTTCATTAGGGTGAGCCTTAAATATTCTAGTGCCTTTGTAACCAAAACCTAGCTCTCCAGTACATAAGGCGACAAAATTTGCGCACATTTTCGGGGCAATATCATGACGCAGTTTAATGACAACCTTACCCATAAAATGACCATGAGCTTCAATATCAAAGAAACACTGGGACTTATTACCAGAAGAACCAAGTTCCTTTACAATAATTGTAGGTTTATGAAGACCTGAAGTCCCAGGCATAGGTTCTAAGGACCCATTAATTGCATTACTATTGGAGGAAATAGGTGGTTTAGTGACAAGGTTTAAAAGCTGTATACCATTAGCATTTGAATAATTTGATCTACCTTTACGACTTTCGACATGATGCCAGGAATTTTCTGTCTGCCCAAGGGATGTTTTACTGTCATCCATAAAAGGTGGTGCAAAGGAATCATCAATATCATCAATAGTATCATCCCTATAAGATAGTAATACTTTATAAAAGTAATATTTAAGAATTTTAACATATTTAGTATCCTCATTGAGATGTAAAAATAGTGAATCATTCTTATTACTATCAGCTTTAATAACATTACTTTCTGGTGAGGTAATACCAATATTCAAAGAACCAATAAATAAAACAGCTTTTGCTTTCTTAGCTTTTGCAAGTCTGGAAGTAATTAATTTTAGAAGGTTTTCCACTTTTGTAATTTTCTTTACCAAGAGAGTGGGAGGATCTTTGTTAGAGAGCGTATGTAGTTCGAGCATGGAGTCCAGTTCTGAGCGTGCCACAGTTAGTGCTAGCCGATAAGAGTTTAGGTCTTCTTGGATTTGACCTGAGGCATCAACAGATTTAAGGACGGACATGGAGCTCTGTAAAACAAGTAATTTCGACCATTAAAAAAAAAGTTCAAATTTTGATACACAATTATTTTAAAATTATATTTGGTGATTAAAAATAGCATGATTATAATACAAACAAATATATGTTTAAGGAGATATATTATGTTAGAAGAAGTTATAGGAAATAGGAATAGGAACAAATAAATGATTTCCTCTTTTAAGGGGTTAGGTAATGCATTTCACACTACCTCATGAAGACTGGATCAGGGGCATTGAGAGGTAGAAATGTATTTTATTAAAGAGGCAACCATCACCTTTTTTATCCAGTGGCAGCAATGTAAGGAGTGAACCGTGTTCCTCTTTCCATTGTAAAGCCCATGAAGTGTTTGTTTATTTTATTTGTTTCTATCCCTTTATCATAAACCTTCTTCTATAATATATTATAGAATACTACACCTTAAAAAGTGAAAATAAGTTTTCCTAAAATATATATAATGTATTATATAGGCACATCCTATTCTTTCATTTCCTGTGTTTGTCCTTTATATTAATTTTTGAGGTGTGTGAATATTTGAAACTTTGAATAACAATTTCTTAATTATTTGGACTTCAAATATTAGATTCTAAACTTTAGAATTTATCGCTTATTTTCAAAATGGTACCTAAAAGCAGAAACTGGTTCATTCAATTCAAACACATTTTTATCAGGTGTATGCAAGACTTTATTTCTGGATCAAAACAAGAAAAAATATATATTGATTTAATCTCAAAAGCATAAATATTTATTGAAAACTCAAGAAATTTGAACAAAATGAAAATGCAAATAAATGCCCAAAGAAATTCCCAAGCTAAGCAGAGTGAGAATTTATTATTTTTAACAATCTTATGTACAATCTTGATCAAAAAATAGACTGCATATTTTCTCCACTAACATCATTATAACAGCTTTGGTGCCTGTGTAGTATAACGCGCTAATCTCATGTTAGACTAGAATGCCAAAGATGGGAAGCTCGAGGTTCAATCCCGGTCGAGTGCACTGAGTTTTTTCCTAAATGGTTCTCCACTCGAATCCACTGAATCCTGATAAGTTATGAGATTCGAGGATTTGGTGTTTTACTGGATTCAATTTTCGAATCTTTCACCTCATAAACAAAGCATAATTATTTTGGATTAAAAAATTAAGCATACTTGAAAAGCACAACTTACTCCGTAATCATTATTTTGTCAGACAAAGAGATAAGCATGAATAAAATCTCTCTCTCTCTTATTTAAAATTAGAGTTGCTAGGTGTAGAAAATCTAACGTGCATAATACCCTAACCTCGTACCTCTATGGGAAACTTGGACTCAACTGCTATAGCGTATGCTTACTTTTGAAACTTTCACCTCACGAACAATCTTGTAAATATTTTAATAACATTAAAACTCTTCAAAAACTGAAAATCAAAACTAGAATTACAAATAAACTCAAAATAAATAAAACAAATTACGGCTTTTTTTTTTAACAGAAATAAGAACAAATTACACACGATACAAAGTCAGCTGCCATGATGTATGTGTTTACTCACCAGAGTGATGATTAAATGAACACAACTGTTAATTATTACTACCTGACTGTTTTTAATTATCTACAACTATGCAAATAACCCCAATTTATTTCATACAATCCTTAAGTCAGATATTTTGTTGGGTTTCATGAAAAATAAATACTGTAAACAGTCAGACAGCGATAGCTGTTTATTTATGCCTACCAGCTTATGTATTGTATATCGATTGTTTGTTTAAAAACGATTCAGGTAATCTGATCACTTAGTAATTGCTATCGAGTTTAAAAAATCAAATAAAGACTTGCTTATTCATAGTTGATATTAACTAAGAGTTTATTATTTAAAAAAATATGTTATTGAAGTAAATGTAAGAATATTCAAACATAGTCCTGCCTAATAAAATGGGAATGAACATATTGCAAGAGTAGAATACAGTATATTTCATGTTTTCTACATAAAGATAGATAATAGATATAAAAGAAAGTAATAATAGTACTTACTTAGGCATTATTAAGTTCACTACTTCCAATGCATGTTTAATTGTTTAGCATGTTTTAGTCTTTTTTTAAATCTGTTTGTATTTTTATTTTTACTTTCTTATTAAAATAAATTATAATCCTTCAATGATGATTAAAGTTGATCAAAACGTAACTAGGCCTAATCTGTTTGTTTATTTCACATGTTTTTTTAGAAACTTAATTCATTCTATCAAAACTTTTACAAATAACTAAAAGACACTCAAATTTTGATTGATTTGATTTTGAAACAAGAAAAATGAGTCTAGATTGTTTAATTTGGCTGGATTTTAACCTGTATTTTGCGAGGGGTGGTTGGGTTTGATTAAAATTGAAAGCATGATTAAAATAAATCTTAATTTACAGTTTAGACCAATATTGTGTAATATAGGTCTATTTGTAAATCATTAAAATTTCTAACAATTTGCTAGGATTCGGATTCAATATTCGAGAAATAGTGGATTTGACCCATCTTTAATATCAACCAACATCATAGCTTTCATTCTTTCCTCTCAGAGTTTCCTTGCCATTTTAATCATCACCATTTCCATTACCATTACAAATATTAGTGGTTAGAGAGCATTCCCTTGCTTCACTCAATTTTTTTTTTTTAAACCACTTCATCCACCCTTCTCCATCTTAACACAACTGATGTTATCCTCATACATACTCTTCACTCTCGTTACAACTCCTCTTTCCACTTCAGCCTCTTCCATTGTTTTGTGCCCACACTATCATATGCCTTCTCCACATCCATAAATACCATTATCAAGCCTTTCCCAAATTGATACCTTCTTTCAATCAGCTGTCTCATAGTGAAGATCAAGTCTATTGTAGACCTTTGTTCCTCCCTAAATCCTTGCTTTTCCCCTCTCAACGATAGTCAAACGTTCATTTTTTAATCTTTATTAGACATTTTTATTCAAAAAATTATAGTCTTCAGAAATGTATAAAAAAAACACAAATGTATTAAACGTTAACCCGTTTGCGGCACCACAAAAACTTTTCTGATTGGTTTGATGTTTTAGTCAGATCATTACATTTGTAAAAGGTAAGTTTTTATCGCTATTAGACATATGGATTAAAAATTTTATTTTTTTCATTCCACCCAATGTATCCCTTGTTTGCGACTCATAACCCCACATCTGCAGTCGCAGTCGCAAACGCAAACAATGCCTCTCTACTTAGTCACACTCAATCCCAGAACATCCAGTCTACTCTACTCCACAATCTCCACAATCACCACAATATCCTCCACTCTTCCAGTAAGTGTGCCAATATTCTGAGTCCACAATAACAGCCTTTATAAAACCCAAATAGGCCCTTAATTGATTGCCCTCTTGGATAATATGTATCAAATGATGTACCTTTGTAGACTACATGTAATTATATCAAAATAATTTATAATCTCTACAACACTGCTTACCCTTAACTTTGACAAGGTTATTTAAAAATACATGTACCGTGACAATCCAATTGTAAAATTATAACTGTGAGCCAAAATGACTGACAAAATACGAAGGTTGAATATTCTATTTCTACTTATATTTTTTACACATGTTTTAAAGACGTTGTTTTGCAGTCTGTAGGGAGAAACTATTATTTTATTGTGATGAATTTAGAGTATTTGTTTACTAAATTTGGTATCTTACGCATGGTCCATCATGTAGAGAAAAAAAAGTATCTCTCAGTCAATGACTAAAACACTTTTACAACACAAATTTTATAATCTCAGTAATTAGATATGTAAAATCTATTAACATTAGAGAAGCTTGAAGGATTGGAGGAAATAAGGCGTTTTTGTTTATTTTCAAAGTGGATTCATTTTTAAAAATGAATAATTTTTTCCTATATAAGAGATCATATTTTATAGCGTAGCCTATAGTGGCTTTATTTTCAAGTCAATACAGTAGGTATTAGGTATAATTGAGGTATATTTTTCCAGAAAGCAATAGGAATTGATGAGCTAACTTTAGTTGTTAACAATGAAAGTGTTTTATAGAGTATGCATCATATATGCATCATTACAAAAGGTTTTTGTTATAAATATTGTTATTCTATGTTTAACTCTAACATTATAAGCTGATATACTTCAAAATTAAACTATAAATGCAACTATCACTTTGATGTGTATTACTAAGGGCAAAGGAGCTTTAGCACTCAATAAACTAAAGAGTATACATGTACATAATTTAATAAATACATGCTTATATTACATTTTACTTTTAAAGGAAGTTATCTCATCTTGTTTTAATAATCTTTTCATATTTGTCTTGATTTGAAAAAAATGTTTTCACACATTCCTAACTTTTATATATTATGCAATGATTATTTGAAGTGATGGGTATTTATTTTGGTTATTTTAAATATTCACATTTCTTATTTATTGTTCAACAATGAGGAATCCCAGTGGCTAAATGATTTTATAATAAATCAAATTGAAAAAAATAAAAAAGTGAAAAATAAACTAATACATAAGTGCAAAAAATATTACCTACTCAATTTGTGTTAAATGTGTGTGGGTAGCTACAGTAGCCCCATGGCTTCTTTGGTGTTGACTGACGGCTTTGAAAAGTTACCAGACCAAATTATGTATCCCTACGCCGAACCAAATGATCTGCAAAAACATGTGTTTAGCGGGTGTCCCTACTGACAGTCAAAATTTAGGTATATACCTAAATGTTGACTGTCAGAAGTCAGCTGCTAGCTGTCAGTCAGCACCAAAGAAGCCATGGGGCTACTGTAGTTCTATTTTAGAAGAGAAACAAGACAATGTCACTTTTGTGCATTGAATTCTTCTCACATTTTTCCTCTTTCCCCAATTGGACTTTCTTAGTTAAATTTACACTTATTAGTTTTTTTTTCTTTATTTGTATAAACTTACATAATTGTTCAGCAAGACAAAATTAAAACATCCTTTTTCAAGAAATTTCAGCTATTCACCCACCATGTTGATTGTTTATTTTCTATTTTCATAATAGATATGGAATGTGCATCCAATATACAGACAAGTTTAATATGTATTTCTGGCTGCATTCAACATTGGTAATATCCAGGCATGTGTAGGAATGCTTAACATAGGTATACTAATTAAAAATATGCAATGTCAAGAGTGAAAAATAAAATCGCACTACCTCAAAGAAAGCCACAACAGTCTCCCAACAATTAATCTCGGTTAAGAGTTTCTCAGTGACACTCTGCCTCAGATTCTGAAGATGTTCACCTGCCCCCCGCATGAAGTTGCAGATGTTGTGGTCCGAGTCTGTGGAGCAGCTGGAATACGCTGTCTTTTTGCATGTTTGGCACCATATTTTGTATCTGTATACATAAAGACTTAACAAATAAGGACAGAGAGTTTAAATAACAAGGAACTCGAACACGAACTGAAATTAACAGTTATTTATAAAGAATCATAACAAGAACCCTAAAAATAAATTGCTTAGGAGCCAAACCCGGAGTTTGAATCAACATATATATTTTTAGGTTTATACATGTTCATATGGGTTCTAGATTTTTAACTTTTTTTATAAGTGTATTTTATGACCTACCCCGCCTCGGTGGCGTAGTTGGCTAACGCACTTGTCGTGTTGAGCTCGACTGCTGAGGACAGGGAGATCGAGGTTCGAATCTTGGTCGGGTGAACTGGAGGTTTTTTTTCCTAAATGGTTTTCCACTCTCCCTCCACGCAAATGCGGGTTCACTTCCCCTAATTCAACCTTCCCAATTCCTAATCCATTAGCGTAATTAGTACTTAAAGCGTATAACCTGAACAGGTAGTAAGACGCGATGCTAAATATATTATTTATTTAACTACTGTATTTTCCCATTTCTTATAAATATTTGCCAAGATATGATATTTTCTAGAAGGATAAAGTGTCAAAAGGCACATATCCGTATGTACTAATTGGGAACAATTATTGTCATATTGGGTAGGTTTTTCTCATTTTATTCTTTAGATTAAAGCTTGGAGAGATATTTTAGCTTTGAGTGATAGCAAAATTGATAAATGAGAACCACCCTAGTTGTATAACCTGTTTAAGCTAAATATTAGGAATTTTTAAAAAAAGTTACCTAAATAATGTGGTTTTTGGCTGACTAGTTTAAAGAGAGGAGTAAAAGAGGGGTAGAGGATTACGAATTATAAATCGTTTCACTCTGCATCCAAATATCAATTAAAAAAAAAAAGTCCAAAGAATGTCTTCATTGTGTGCAGTGCAGTGATTTTTGTTTTATTAATTAGTACCATAGCTAATTGTTTAAATAATTTATTATATATAGGGTGAAATAAATATTATGTTGTGCAGAATTTCTTTAAATATGACTGGGACATTGACATCGAGGTTCACATTAAGAGAGTAAATAAGGTATATTATATAACAATATATATTGTATCCCTGCTAATTTAATTTACTTATTTGGATATTTCTACAAATTAACAATGTCGAGATTAAAAATGTCTGAATTAAAATTGAGAATATTGCCATGACATTATTTTAATAAGTTATTAGTCAAGCCTAAAATAAAGTTTTTATACATAAAAATAATTGACATAGAAATTATATGATTTAAAAAAAAGTCAACTTAAGTGTATACACCATTTCCTTATTTTCTAGAGAACTGGTTTGTCTGCACCAAACTACCATTAGATAATTCAATTTGTCTACATTTATTCAATTGAAAAGATGGTTAGAAAAAAGAGTTTATAGCTACTAGTTTGAAAATGAGATGAGAATATTTTAAATGGATACTACCTATTTTAATTATTCTTTTGAGATGTGGTAGAATATAAAACTATCTCCTATTCAAATTACAAATAAAAAATAAACTGTGCAATTATATTCTAGTTTATGAATTATATGTTATTTTTTATATAAATAACTTGTATTTTATTGTAATAATTTTTTATGTTTATGAATTTTATAATGGTAGTATGAATATTTAATAACTATTTAAAATAACCAGAATAGGTAGGAACTTTTATTTTTCTCTATCCGAAACCAGAATCTTAAAATGTTTGTTTGTATAACCAGAACCAATAACTATTTCAGTTCAACTTCCTGTATTTATTACTCCTACATGTCTCACCAGGGTTTGACCAGTTAATAGAGGTGCAAGAATTCCAGGTAATAATTCAATCAAGGAAAATATTTATAGACTATTAGGGTAGAAATGAGTCAGCAGCATTGACCGGAAAATAATATTATTTAGATGTCAAAAAGTAGGAAAAGTAGGACATTTTGATGAAAAAGCAGGGGGAAATGTTTTTATATTATTGGGCCTGTAGCAAAAATAGGAAAAAGTGTTTTATAAAAGAAGAAGTAAAAAAAGAAAGGAGGAATGCTCAACTATCATCAACCCCTTGCAATCCTATTTTTATTGCCCCCCCCCCCCCCTTAAATTTATTTTCTCTTTAGTACAGTATTTATTTTACTTCGCCATTTCATTACAAATCTAAATTTGGAAATAATGGTAGTGTAACAAAATAGAAATAATAATGATAATTATTACAATAATAATGTTCATTATAATCAAAAGATGATATAGGTTAAAATAAAATGTCTTCCATCTAAAAATAAAATAAATTTAAAAATTAATCTGTGAAACATCATAATAAAAAAAAATTACCTGTTCGGGTTAAGCTATTAAAAAAAATTGACCACTCTTTCAGTTGTTTTTGGGTATCTTTGATTCATATTGACTTGCACACAAGTAGTCCAACATTGTTGTCTTCCTTTTTTGAATTTGCTTTTGATTGTTTCTTATTTTCTCAAAAGCAGAGTCACTTTCTTACATTTTTTTTTGCCCGGAGCTTCTAGCGTAGTTTGAGCTATTTGCAAACTTTTCCGTTTATTGATTTTAATTGCATTATTAATCTTTTCATTTGCTTCTACCACTAATCACTTGTAATATTGAACTTCTTAGTTAGCTTATGATTCTTACTTTTCTAATAGGTTCTCTTTTTGTATTGCCTCTTTAGCTTCCTGCGATTTCTTTTCCAAGACTTTACTATTTGCTTGGTTGAAATTATTCACTTTGGTTTTTTATTTTCTCTTTTATCTTCTTGCTCTTGTTTGTTCTGTTCAGGCTCAATTATCTTCTCTTCGTCGAGTTTAGCCAGTTAAAACTTATGGGCCCCATGTCCTTTCTTGATGAAATTCTTTGTGAATGATACTGTGTTACACTGATAGTTGTAATGTTTAAGACCATCTTTAGTAGACTGCATGCCTCTGATGGATGCCTGAGAGAGACAGGTCCTTTTGTCAGTAAGATAGTTTGATGTTTGTGAGAATCTTCGCTCAACATCAGTATTTCCATGTGGTAACACAAGGATAACTTTAACAAGCCTTTTAATTTAGCCTATTCTAGTTGGAAATATTTCATTATAACACTCCCTCCAAAAACACTTTAATAACCATTGAATTTCAAAAGACACTGTACAAGTTTTCAGGCATACAATTCGAATTTATTCAAACAGTTTGACACGTTATGATGTGAAATTTCGTTTTGCTAACTTACCAGCAAAAAATAAGATCCACACGTCAACATCTACAAACCAAATGGTTTCTTTCTTCTGGAGATAAAAACATAGGAAAAGTAGGAGTTTTTCTTCAAAAGCAGAATTTTTCCTACTTTCTTACAGGAAAGTAGGACAAAATTGTGCCCGGCATTATGGCAACTTGTATTAATTTTCACGTTTATCAAATTAGAACCAATCATTATAAACCATAAACAAATTATTTGTTTGTAAACCTTAAAAAGAAAGGCAAAAGAATATTTGTTTCAAATAAAAGTTATTTATTTTAATATTCCAGCGAATGAACACTATTAGTGTTGGGTATTGGTGTGTCATCAAAATAAACACAGACTCACTACCAAGTCCCCATATTGAATTATTAATTAAGGAAACCTTTGAAAAAGCTCCACTTTGGTTCTTTAATTCAAATAAAGAAGATATATTTAAAACACAAAAAAAGTTATAAACTGATTATTTTTATGACCAACATTTATTTTTTAAATACTAGCTTCGATTTACATAGGTTGAAAGAGTAAAAACTAAAATAAACCGTGTGCTAGCTAACGAGATTAAAAAAGTATGTTTGTTTTCATGTTTGTATAATTTTTGTTGTATTGATTATGTTTGTAGCAGTGATATATATTTATGATATATTTAGTTTTCAATTTTATGTTAATATATTTACTAAACTTCATATTGCATGTGTATCAAGAAAAGAAGTGGGACCCCAACCTGTTTAGACCGTAAGATTGTTGTATTTACCTCTTGACTAGGCCTAGGTTTGGAAAAATTGGTGTTAATATAGTATTAATACAAAACATAATAAGATAAATTGGTTTTAATAAGAGAGATTAGTTTAGATATTTTGAAACTAGCATAACTTATTATAGTGGTTTAACTTTGTATTAAAACATTTTTAAATAGAAAAGCTTTAGTCAGAATCTTTGTTACAGAGGTTCTTGTGTTGAATAAAGGTTTAGTTTTATTTATCAAAATTGCCCCCAACCCATTCCTACTTCTGAAAATGCGTATCCAAACCCAGCCAACAAGATCAAAGACTAGAAGAGCCTAGTTGTTCCAATTAATCTGCTGAGTTACCACTCAAGTGTGATGTTCCTAAATTATCAGTTGAATTGCTCCAAATCAATGAGAGTAGTGTGTATATGTTAGCAGGGGTTGGTGCGCAAAAATCTCTACATATAGGTCAGCTTTTTATATATAAAATGGTAAATAATAATTTATCTAATACTGTCATCTCGGTCAAGAATACAGAGAACCAAATGACACTAAAATAATAATTGGTGAAGATAACTTATAGCTCACAATTGAATCAAAACTATACTTACTCCCATGTTGTCGATGCTTGAAAGGTTAGGTTCTGCTAGTTTTAAATACTTTAAAATAATGAAAATATATACCTAACCATTGCATATAGTAATGCTTTAAAATCACAATACTTACCAATAACTTAACCTACTTTTAATTAGTTGGCTAATAATTAATTAAATAATATAATGGTTATAGGAAAAAATTATGTCATAGTATATGAGGCTAACAATTAAAGGTAGAAACACATTTTTGTAAATAGGCATAAAATTATACACAGTTGTTTAAATGCTAAAAAAAAATAACAAATTTTACCATAGTTTTAATGGACATTTATTGATTAATTAATATATTTTTTTACTGGTATGAGGGATTAGAAAATTGGGTAACATTATTTGTTATTTTCTATAAAAAAAAAAGTAGGGCTTCTCATATATGTATTGGTTTTGGCGTACCTTCCCACCTTATCACACTTTTATTCTAGAAATTATTTCAAAGGTTAATTTTATCTGTATAGACATGTTTGATGAAGTAAGCTCTTGGCTGAATATTGATTTTAATTACTGTGAAAAGAACATTGATGAAGTTGAGACTCCTGGAAAGAAGAGAATCAGAAAACCAGAGACCCAACCAATTCCTGACATTTCAGCTAAAGCAGTAGATGAGTTTACAAGATATTCTATACATCAAGTTATCTATAGAATGTATCGTCAAGGTAGGTTCCTGTGATTATTTATAAAACTCTTACTTGGATCTTGACCTCTCTCCCTCTTGTCTTTATTTACAAATATAAGTTAATGTGGTCCTTAACAGAAATAGATGCATAAATTGTATTATACAAACTATTGAACATTTTTATATTAGCTGCAATTTGTAAAATATATTTTATCGAAGCGCAAAATATCCAATTATGTGCCTTTTATTGATCATTCTCAGGAAACACGTGTCATTGGATACTGTCTTGTTGGCCATCAGAGACAATGACATACATACATTTCAAAGGAAGCAAGTCTTCATTGAACAAATTTCTGAAATTAATGGGCTTCAAATTATTTGTGTATCTGGGTGAAAGTCTCGCTGAGCACATGTGTTGAAAGTATTAAACATGTTTGCGTGGGTCAAATTCTTGTATAAAATTATTGCCCTTAGCTAACATTTTTACACCTTTACGCCTTGCTTCACATGATTTGATGCTCTAAGAGGGTGACATGCAAGTGGGTAACCTTGATAAGTCACAGGGTCCTTGCACAGATACTAATTTGCAATCACCCACAGTTGCTCCCTTAGTAACGATTTGTTTTGTGTTATAATTGAGGCCAGTATGTGTGAATACATAGGCCTATAAATGTTTCAGCTGGAATAAGCATGTGGACCATTGCGAGAAACTCGTTAAAGAAAATTGGGACAGAGAGATAAAGATGGATGCGAATGACAGACACCCAACTTTAATAATCAACTTAGGCGACGATGATGATGATGAAGATGAGTCAAACTCTGGTGATGACGCGGAAGAAGTTCTTCTTAAACCTCTATAAAAGTTTAGGGGTGATAGTAACTAACTCCTAAATTTGCTAACATGTTTTTTACGGGCATTAAATTATTCTAAAAATCATTACCTTATCAAAACATTAAGTCAAGCTAAGCTCTTACACATCCAACATATTATGATATTGTCTAACCATTAATAATATACATATGCCATAGTGAATAGTCCAATCTGTGTTTTACTCTCTACTGCTAACGAAGGGAACTAATGTACCCCAAAAATAACATAATTATGTGTTGTATGTTTTAATTGTGAACTTTGAGGCCTACAGTTTCCTTGAAAGTGTGTAGGCCTTGCCCTTTTATCCGCTTTTCAATGTTTAATATAATACACATATGAAAAAAAGTAAAACAAATTGCATTTATCATGAATATTTTATTTTTAGTAAAAAAATTTAAATTGTCATTTACTTTTATCATTATAATTTTTCTTGTTTCCAAACTTTTGCTTGTCAAAAGTGACGGCTGTTAAACATATGCCCTTTCAAATCATATGTAAAAAAATTGCAATTTATTAAATTTTATTTTTAATAACAAAAATTAAAAATTGTCATTTATTTTTATTATTATAATTTTTCTTGTTTTCAAAACTTTGCTTGTCAAAAGTGACAGCTGCTAAGCATATGGTATGATTTTTCAAATTATATGTTTTGGCATAGAGATACATTTTGAAATCTAATAACTTTTCCAGAAATGTTCTACTGTTATTCTTACCGAAATCAGAATGTACATCACTTCTCCTTAGTAATTTTTTTACATCCATTACTGTTTCCAGACTATGGCCTGGGTCAGTTTTTTATCCAAGTCATAAATTTTTCCACCACCCTACCATAGCTTCATATGCCTTATAATCTAACTTAAGACTAGTAAAGGCATAAAATCCATTCCCTGGCCATTAATTTATTAATGCGAGAGAGTAAAAACATAATTTCATCAATGATAAGTTTTCGGACATGCCGAGAATCAAACCCAAGACCCTTAGCTTAGTATGCAGACATGCTACCAACAGAGTCTTCTCCTTAGTAATGCCATGTGTTAATTTTATTTAAGAAGTATATGTACCATAAGTTTACTCTGTAAGGTAGCAAGCAAGCTTACCTTGCATTATTCTACTAGAGCAGGCATATCAAACTCGTTTTATCATAAGGGCCACATTGAACAATAAAACTATTGACATTTTCAGATTTAATTTATATAAAAAAACTGTATTGTCATTATCTTAAATAAAAACAATTCCAATTAGTCTCTTTACAAAAAAGAATAGACAAGCCACACATATAAAACAATAGACTAACCCTATAATTTTTTACCAATCTTTTATTTGTAACAATGATGTTAAGGTTGAGCTTTAAATCTTATGGCAAAATCAATTTTACGTTGACAAATACATGTTTGTAAGCCAAGTTCTCTTGGGTGTTTGGTTCCATTTTGTGTGAGAAACCAATTATTAACATACCAGTACTTATTTTCTGCCAAACATTGCACATATTTGGCATACAAATTCAGCAATTTTTATCAAATTGATCCAGGTCGAAGAAAGAGTACTAAATTACTTCAGCAAACTCCCATGCCGAATATTCCAAACTAGCCAAATTTCCAAATATCACATTCCTAAATACTGTACTTCTAAAACATCTATAAAAAGAAGAATAGGTCATATTGTGTGATAGTTTATCATTAGGCCCATGGGCTGCACAAAATCATGGATCAAGCCGCGAATTTGACATGCCTGCACTATAGTATCGCCTATGAGATGAGGTCATAGTGTAATTCATCAAGGCAAGACTGCTACGTTTCGGGTTGAATGGAGTGTACAAGTACACAATCAAATAAGCTTAGAATAATTATTTATATTTTTTACTAAACTGCAGCCGCAGTTAAAATTGAAGAACATCACTGTTTGATGAAATTTTACTGAATTAGTGCGAGGACCATGCTTGCAACCTGGTCATGACTTAAGACACCATTACGTAAAAGCTTGTTTTATATGAGAATGGGAAGGGACAGTTCTGCCTAGAAACAGTAACTCAATAATAAAAGGTAGCAAATTTTAGTCACCCATATAAATAACATTCTGGAATTTCGGTTGCTGTGTTTTGTTGCAGCAATCAGGTTGCACATAATATGTCAATGCTTTTAGCGTAAAAAAACTTTTTTTTTTTGCAATTGTTTATTTTAGATGTAGTTGAAGGAGTTGAGCTCAAGATAGATTTTAGCTCAAATTCTGATGAAATTAATATTTAATATTCATGAATTGTAGAAAAAAAAAAGTTGTGAGTGGTAGAAAATTAATTTTAAGGATGTGTGCACACCTTTTGAATAAATAAAAGAAAACTTAACATTGCCGGGGAGTATTTACAATAGTTTAATTGCTAAATAACATGATCTCCACCGTGGTTCGGATTCCACGTTAAGCTGTAGGTCCTTCATTTCATCTCACAATCACCCTACCATTACACATTAGCGTAAGTGCGTATAACCCGAATGGGTAGTAAGACGCGGTGCTAATAATAATAATAATAATAATAATAATAATAATAATAATAATAATAATAATAATAATATTATTTTCTATAGAAACGTTTGTTATATTTATTTTCATTAACATATTATAAAAAACAAAAAATCAAAATTTCCTTAACTTATTAAGGTAGTTAAATAATGATAAACACATTTAAAATAACTTGGGTAGCAAAAAGTCAAACACATAATATTTAATGCATACGTGTGGTATTTTAGCATTAACACTTAAACCTGGGCAGCCCATTTCCTTTATGGGTAAATGTGTTGCCTGCCGTAATTGTTTTATTGAATGCTTAAAATATAAGATATGTCTCCCTTGCACCCACCATCAAGCAGTCAAAGGCATCAATATTGCAATAGATTGGCTTGCTGCTGACAGAAAGGTCAAGGTTATAATCTTGGCCAGGTGCAATGGGGTTATTTTTTCCATCTTTTTCTCCAAGCTAATGTGAGTGTGCTTCCTATCATATAACCTTCCCCATCCATACCCCTTACAATACACCAATACACCGTTGATATCCTTAGGAAAAACAAAACAGTTTTAAAACATTATGACCCATTCACTATTAAGCCCACTTGATAAAAAAAAAAAGAACTTATCTCTAAGTTTTGAGTAACCAAATATTCCAGTTATTCAGGGTGGCTACAAAACTTTTACTACAAGATTCCCTGACTTTTCCAGGTTTCCCAGACACCATTTAAAAAATTTCTCGACTCAACAGTGCTTATGTTTAGGTGTATAATTAGTCGGGCATTTAAATTCTCAGACTTTTCCTTATTTTTGATCATATTCCCTGTTATTTCCCTGCCATCAAACAATTCTCTATTTTTCCAGGTTTTCAGTGTAGTCATGATCCAAATTTAATGAAACAAATAAAGTAAAAGATCTCACCTTATGTTGTCCTGTGCGGGTTTCTTATCATGGGTTTCTTCCTCATCAGACACAAAAATGTTATCCATGGCATTAACGGCTGACTGCACGTGTTCTAAGTAGAAGTTATCTTGGAGAGATGACACCCCCTTCTTTCCCACACTAGTAACCTAAGCAAACAACACAAGTAAAGCATTTATATAGCCGGTTTCAGCACTTTTGTGGCATTCTCAAAAAATTTTAAAATACATAATGAAATAAATAATAAAAATTTATCAACACATAATTTATAGTACGGTGTATATATTATCCAGGAATGTAGTATGCTCTTTTAAAAAAAATTAAAATGTTCTATTTTAATGTTATACTATAAATAGTATTAGCGTTTGTTATACTAACAACCCTGTCGGTTTATAAATTCTGTTTAAAATTAATTTTTAATAAAATGTGAAAATGGAGCTTATCTGTGAAAGTACACTCTTAACATGATCAAACATAAAATGTCAAATGAAAGAACCTAGTCTCCAAATACCTCCAAGTTGGTTAGTGTTCAAATAATGATCATCATATCATAATCCATATTTTTATGAGATTAGTAGTTACAGTGATGGGGTGGATATAGGGATATAGAAGGTAGAATTTAGAGTAGAGTAACTTCATTAGCAGGGCTATAGAGTGAAAAACTATGTAGTAGAAACAAAGTCCTAAGTACACCTGACCAGGATTCGAATCTCGACCTTTCACTCATTGGCAAACTAGATCATATTAGGCAGATACCCTGGAATGTGTGTCCACTGATGCAGGTGTGTTTTTCTTATAGTAATGTTGTAACAAACTGCAAATAAGCAGCAAGTTATCTCTGGTTAGTAATGAGAGGTTTATTATTCTAATTTCAAATATTAACATTATTTTGTATACTTGAATCGCCTAAAGAATTTAAAGGACTCATTTCTAGGCCTAATTTGTATTCTGTAATGAAACAAAGGTAAAATTTCTATCACAGACGTGTCAAATAAGTAAGATTTTACCTTGCGACATGAAGGGCAAGAGATGTTGATGCCATTCTTAGAATTAGCCTGCTTAGAGGCCCAGCCTTTCAAACACTTGAGGCAAAATGTGTGGTGGCACATCAGTATTTTAGGCTTACGAGTGTCAATGTTGTAACGTTCTGTACACACGGAACAGCGGAGCAATTCGTCCATTTCTTTCAACTGTGACATGATGACCAGCCTCCTAGACTCCTTGATATGGATGAATAACAAGGACTTAGTATCAATATATTTTCCTGAAACTTTAGCACATATAAATGGCAAAAAATTAGCCAAAGTTAAGAATTATTACTCTCAAAATCCAATGTGAAACATAGTTAAAAACACAGGCACCTGTCTAATACAATGTAGTTATAGGCCACAGTAGTTAGTCACCAATATAATTATGTATTTGTATATCAGTGGCAGCATGTGAGTTGTATCACACTTTCCCAGTGGTTCCCAGTTTGAGCAGGGGGTGGGGTGAGGTGGGGGTGAAGGTGAAGTACCCATCCCCCAACTCTCCCCTCTAACCTAGCACTTAGCTGCCAATGCGGGCACATTCAACACCACCAAATTTTCAAATCTTTCATAAAAACTTAACAGAGTTGTTGACTTACCTTAACAGGGTTCCTACAGTAGTTGTACAAAATTATCCCTGGCTTTTCCTGACTATTTTCCCCAAGTTCCCTGACCAACTTCTCACAAAATTTCCACTATAATTTTATGGTACTATTCATGTGGAAATATTAATTCAATTACATTTATTTCTGCCTCGACCTTGCCTCACCTCTCATGGAAGAATAAGAAAGCAGACATCTTGCCAATCAGTTCAGGGAAAATGATGGAAAAATAACCAAAATATATCAAACCCTATCAAAAAGGAAAGGATGACATTCATCTGCAATTGTCTTGTAGAAAGCTAGTTTACACTTAAGGAATGGATCACAGGCTGCTCTTTTCAGTATCCCTACAGGTTTTATTTTAGGAAGCTTAACAACATGGTCCCAAATTTGTAATGCCCTTTGAAAGCACGTTGCATTCTCTAATCACCGCACACCACATAACTTCAAAGGAAAAGTTGTACACCCTGTCAACTGGGTAAACAATGCTCAACGAACTGTAGAGTCAGTGAACAGGTAGTACATGTGACAAAATAAGCAATTTATATCCAAAATGACCGATTCTACTTCTGTTCTCAAGGAACCATGAACAATATGATTTAGCAAACTACATACTTCACTGTCTGTGACAGATTTGATGTGTTCCTGAAGAAGTGTTATAAACTTTAAATTGACATTTTGGCCATCCATTGACACTTGTATCAACTTAGAGAGTGAAAGAGGAGAATAACAACCCAAGAACTGCTTCAGTAATTCTTCAGCAGTGCTTCTATTGAAAAAAACACTGTCTAAGCAACGACTGATGACTTTATTATTTTCCTTGTCCCATAATCTGAATACAATGCACATTTTCCCTCTTTGAATAACTTTATTCAATGCCACATCAGAACAAATTATAAAGTTGTTACATGATTTTAGGCGGTCCAGTAAATTGTTCTGAAAGAATGGAGCCAAGCCATGCACAATGAAATATGCAGCCTTTTCTTCACCAAGAGTAAAGGCACTGGCATTGGAACACCTAAGAAACAACTGAAAAATTGTACTTAAATTATTGCACAAATTGAAATACATTTTATTGCCAACAACTAGCAAAGCCCAAATAACTTCCGCCTTGGTTATATTATCTTTCATAACAAAAGTGTTGGAGTTTCTTCAAGGCACTTCACTACTTTCACTTTTGGCAACACCTTCCTACTGCGGCTTTACAATTTCTGATGAAACAGATATGTGACATGAATTATCTTTTCCCTGACTTTCACTGGTGTATTTTTTAAGCTTCCCTGACTGTTATTTTTTCCCTTGACTTTCCAGACCGTGCGGTATGCATTGTCAAACATAAAACCCAATATTCAAAAATTAATGAAAACAAAACAGTCTCAACCATTGCACCGATCAGTCATTTTTTTGGGACCAATTTGCTGCCAGTGTCACAGTGAGTTTTGTACAACATAAAGAAGTGACTTGAAATAAGTTTCTTAAATTTGTTATAATTATGTGTTGGGCACGGGATGATTCCTGGATAGCTCAGTAGTTATAGCATTGGCGTACTAAGCCAAAACTCCCGGGTTTGATTCCCAAATCCAGGTGTCATTTTTCAATTTTCAGAATATGATATCTAGATGGAGTAATCCTCACTAAAAAGCATAAATAATAGCTTTGGCTTTGGGGAAGATAATCATTGGTAGTTTCCCATTTTGGTATGTTTTGTGCATAGTTTTGGTGTATATATTTATGAAGTTGGAATATGTAGTAGTCTGTAAAGGTACAAAGATGTAAATAGTTCAAAAACGAGAGATGAGGGGAGTTGGGAGGTGCGAAATTTCCCAAGATAGCGTCAGAATACGAAAAAATCATACATGTTTGAGAACCAGTGTTCTAAACTAGAGGTACTCATGTTTATATATTTCCAGGGGAAGCATCTTTTGACCTTCTTAGTCGATGGCGTATCTTTGATCCCTGAGTCCTCTTTACAGCTTTTAGAGTACAGCATACCTATTAATTTTCTCAAAATATGCCACTGCATTGCACATACATTCACCCACTACCATATTGTGTGTGGGTTTGGTCAAATAGACGGTGAGGATAAGGTAACAGTTTACCAGTTCAGTACTGTCAAAATGGCTCGCCAAGGCAACAACCCAAAAGCTTCCATTTCTATAATAAAAATATTGGCCTATATTCTTAACCGTTTCAAAGTTAAGTAATGAGCTAAGCTATACAATGAATTGATAAGGCAGTTATATTAGTTGAGCTTAAAGTAGGCAAACATTATAATAGAGATAGTTAGGAAATAAATATATAAAAAATAGTTTAACTTATATTTTAATGGCCAGTGTATAAATTATTGTATTGCAAACTGTGAAGGGTCTAGTACACAAACCATGTATTTTCACAAAAATCACACTGTCATGTGAAGTTAGAAATGATATTCAAAACATAAAAGAGAGATTTGTTAAATTATTTTGATTAGATTATAAAATTATTAGTTACCGTAATTTGTCTGCCGACTAAAAGACCTTTACTGTGTTCCTGCCATGTTAGCCAGCACTTCTTTCTACAATGTACACCGTGACAACACAATGTACACTGTGACAACTTAGCATGCAGATAAATAAACTCTAAATAAATGAATATATTCTTCCCAACTTTTATTTATAATTCAATTTTTCAGACATGGAAGGTTAGGTTAGGTTAGTTTGAAATTCATAATATATAAAAAAATATTTTAAATAAACTATATTTATTAAACAAAATAAATGTTTAAAATTAAATTAATTTCAAATCAACCTAGCCAAGCCTCTCCAGATTGAGAAAATTAAATGTTGGTAAAAGGTGGGAGGGGTAGGTGTACATTTATTCTAATTCAAATATTGAAGCGTTTCAGGAAATTCTGGAGGTGATGGTATGCAAAAACCAGTAAAAAGTCACCTTTTTTAAAATAAATGACAAAAAATTAGTAATATAATATTATCATACACCCACAAAGACACAAAGAAACAATTGAAACTAAAATGGAAGATTATTAAAAAAATTTATAAAAAGTTGAAAACCAATCTCATCTGAGTCACATAGTAACACTCAGCCATATCGGTAAAATTGCTCAATTGAATCTCCACATACTATAGGTACAATCTATAAACATAGCAGCTTGAAACTTGACAACCTTAAAACCATAATATTAATATATGAAAATGCAATGTTCATGTAAGTCAAGTGAAACTTCAAACAACATTTGACCTTTAGTGTCTAGAAACTATAAGCACAGATAAAAATTGTCTAAAAACTTTAAGCGCATGTAAAAAGCATCTACAATGATCATATACATATTGTTTACACAATAAACCTAGTTCTTGCAAATGCATAACATCTTTCCTTCATTCTAAATTAAAAAACATCTTGAATATTTATAATGACCTCACATGATGTGGACTATCACACACCTCCCCTAAAACTAAACTTTAAAACGGGTTAAAAGCTTACCATAAACATATAACAAAATCAAATATTAAACTAACATTTGATGATTTATACATTTACTACTGCGGTACTACCAAGAACTTACAGTAACATAACCTTTCATGGATGGGTAACTAAATCAAAATCTCAAACAATAGTGATCAAATAAACAATATGCAAACAGTACCAAGTAGAAGATAGCATGTCATATAAGAAATCATAGGCCAAACCATGTGTTTGTCTAGTATGCTTACATCTGGTGAGTTGTCTAAATTTTGTAAAAATAAAATATTTTCAAATTAATGTGATTAAAGTATAATTCAAATTTGGTGTTCTTTTGAGAGTACCATCTTTTATAATGATTGTTTCATTTTTAATGATTTGCTATGTAATAAATACTGGTACAAAAAAAAATATATGTAGGCCTACCAGTTTTTGAGGATTATTCCCAAATCGTATTTGTATTTTATCATCTTTCCCGTTTATGTGTTAAATAAGGTAGTAAATAATGGTTTGGAGAATGTTTACACTTTATTTTCAAAACTCTCGAACTAAGTTTGAGCAGATGCTTTTGAAAAACTATACTTTTACAAAACTAAACATATACCTTGCAACACTATTAATTTTATAAGAACCCGCCTCAGTGGCGTAGTTGGCTAACGCGCTTGTCGTGTTGAGCTGCTCGACTGCTGAGGACGGGGAGATCGAGGTTCGAATCTCGGTCGGGTGAACTGGGGTGGTTTTTCCTCAATGGTTTTCCACTCTCCCTCCACGCAAATGCGGGTTGACTTCCTCTAATTCAACCTTCCAAATTCCTAATCCATTAGAGTAATTAGTACCTAAAGTGTATAACCCGAACAGGTAGTAAGACGCAGTGCTAATATTATTATTAATTTCATAAGAGAAAAAAATCTCAGCCATTAACAGGCTGAAGAACATTTATTTATGCTTTCTTTTGAGAAACTGTATTTTTACAACAACAAAAATATCTTGCAGCGATATCAATTACATACAAAAAAACTAGCTATTTATATAGGCCTATTTTGATTTGTTGGTTGAATAATTAATTAAAATGTCTAACTTATATCAGAATAGGCTTTCACACATAGCTTTGCATGACAATAACTTGTCTCTAAATGTATTACTTCACCCAAAATTGTATGGTGCTGTCATTTAATTTTCATAAACTTAAAAGTTGAGTTTAAGTTTGGTTGATTAAATTATTTTTAATTATAAACACATAAAAGATTAGTTTTATCAAATTTTAGCTCAAATTCACAGCTTCTTCGTTAAAAGGCCTAATTCTCATGAAAAAATACCCACATGACAATTATGGATGGAAATAACTAGTCTATAAATGTATTAACTTAATACATCCAACATTTTATTGTAGTTTAATTTTAATACACTTGGAATGTTAGGTTAGTTAAGCTTGGTTATTAAAAAAAATATAAAAACACAAAAGATTATATTTTATCTAATTATTATGATTAAATATAATAGGTTTGTAGGTGTATTAGGGTTTTTCAAGGTTGAAATTATGTAGCTATTATTCAATAGTTTTTGTTGTGTATTTATTAATTGAGTTTATGTAAGAGGGTTGAATTAGGATGTTAAGAGATTGATTAATGTTAATTCACTAAAAGATCTACAATCTGTGTCTGGGTATTTAAGGGAATAAAGAACTAATATTCCATTTGCAAGATTTGAGTATGCTACAGAAGAAAGCAACATGTTCAAGTTGTGGTTGCTGTAGCCTAGAAACTTTTGTGTCTCACAATACCCTGTGAAATAGTTGATTCAACCAAATATTTTCTAAATTATTCGTATTGTAATTTTGATTAAAGTTTAAATTAGATGAAAAGTAACATCTGAACATGAGAATCGAACTTGGGACATTCAGCTTAGTTCGCCAATGTTCTACCACTGAGCTATCCGAGATTTGTCTCATGCTTAAGGCCATTCTTCACTCATAGTTAAAGTTGAGTCTGTAATGGACGTGTAATTATTTTTATTATTATTATTATTATAGGCTATACTCAACAAGATAAGAACCCTCCTGAGTCACAGATGGCTGTGGTATCTGATGGCTAATGATACTATTGGTCGCTCATATGTAGCTGAAGATTCCCATACATCTGTCACACACTCAGCCTTAAACTATGAGTGAAGAATAACCCTGGTCACAGGATGAATCTTGAGTAGCTCAGTGGTAGAGCATCGGTGCGCTATCCAAATGTTCCGGGTTAAATTCCCGTGTCCAGGTGTTGTTTTTAAACTAACTTTAATTGAATTGTGGGCCCATCCATACAGAGTGCCGCAGTTACAATTATTTGCAGCCTGTGTATTGATTTAATTATGTGTATATATTTTTTTAAGCACCGTATCTTACTACCCGTTCGAGTTATACACTTATGTACTAATTAGGCTAATGATTTAAGGAGGAAGGTTATATTTAAAGGAAGTATACCCACATTTACATGGAGGGAGAGTGGTGAAACATTTTGGAAAAATTAACCTCAGTACACCCGACGAGATTCGAAATTTGATCTCCATCATAGGCAGTCTAGCTTACTACGAGAGTAGCGCGTTAAAACATGAGGTCACCGAAGAGGGTGGTGTTGATATTAGTATTTAACAGTGTTTAGCTAAAACAATAGCCTATATTATTTTACCTTTATTTTTAGAGAAGTATACGTTCTTGAACCAATTCTGTTGAGTAAGTTTTATTTAATAGTAAATAAACGACAGAGAAATTTGTTAACAAAAAGGTGTCATCATCGCCCTGATTTTTTATCTTTTATAATAGGCCTAGGCTTATATTTCAATATCTAAATACACACTATCTAGATTAAAAACAGATAAGGCATGAATGGCAATGCCTTGAATTTAAGGCCCTATTATCTCAAGACTTTTTCACAGCTAGCTAAAGTGAAAATGAAAGAAAATTAATCAATCTATAATTATTAAATAAGTTTGCTGCGTACAGCTGAAAAGGTAATAAGACTCGATAAAAAAAAAGTTTTCCTACCTTAAAAAGTTTTTAACTTCC
>JBCFYV010000012.1:67595687-67657054 GCA_039000515.1 Timema cristinae | reverse complement strand
GTACAACTGCATTAACCTGGAGTCACCACTTTGATATGCTAATTACTCAAAATGGGTACGGGTACAAAACTTTTTATTTGTGGTACAAAATGGTACAAAACTAGTACAAAACTTTGGCATAAAAAAAATTCAAAAGTGGTACAACAGCATTAACCTGGAGTCACCACTTTGATATGCTAATTAATCAAAAACGGGTACGGGTACAAAACTACAAAACTTTTCTTTGTGGTACAAAACGGTACAAAACTAGTACAAAAACTTTGGCATCAAAAAGGTTCTAAATTCAAAAAAGGACGTCTAGCTGACTGGAATGGATAGGCTAATTTTTCTGCTCGAGAGTGTGATTGTATCTTGACGTTATATCTCCCCACGTTTAGTCAAACTTGGTCGCCTACACACTTTACGGTCTGGCACTACACTTCTTATCTCTCTCAGTTCTTGGAAAAAAGTTTGCTTGCTGCCTTTACTGATTACCGGTCGTGGTCGCCAGTCTCCCAATTGTTTAAACAAACCAGTAATTCTGCCAACCTGACGGCTGGAATCCACCATTTGTATAACTTTAGCAACGCCATCTATTTTGATAGCTGAAAGCTCAACACACCCGCCAGAGAGTGTAGGCAGGGCCTTAAACTATTAAAAACCATTATACTTTTCAGTGTTTGAATAAAAATGAAAATACAGTGATGATGCAAAAGCTGAGATATTTTTGTAACACAACATCTTACCACCTGTTCAGTTTATACGCCTATATACTAATTATACTAATGGGTCAGGGATTATGAAGGCTTAATTTAAATGAAATGCACCCGCATCTGCGTGTAGGGAGAGTGGAAAGTCATTTAGGGAAAACCACCCTTGGTGCACCCGACTGGGATCGAACCCCGATCTCCCTGTCTTTGGCAGTCTAGTCCAACACGAGATTAGTACGTTAGACCACGCGGACACTAAAGTGGGTAAGAGATTATTGATACTAGATAAAAACAAATTTTTTCATATTAAAATTTCTATACTGATACTTACTGTTATCGATATTTTTCTTTCGATACTAACATGGTATCGATATTTTTCTTCCGATACTTTTTAATGAATATAGTATCGATACTTTTATTTCGATACCACATCCTTAGACCTGGTGCCTTGTTCTCCGAAGAGTTTTGATTTGCAGTTTGTAGTTCTTGATCTGTGATTGGAGCTGGTGTTATTGCTATAGGTCTTTCTACAAAGTCGTTTACTCTTCTCGTGACTTTTCTTTTGAAAATTTCCTCCTGGATTTAATTTGGCTTAAATTGTTTTACTAAATTATTATTATTATTAGCAGCGCGTCTTACTACCCGTTCGGGTTATACGCACTTACGCTAATGTGTAATGGTAGGGTTATTGTGAGATGAAATGAAGGACCTACAGTTTAACGTGGAATCCGAACCACGGTGGAGGCCTGGCATTCCCCACATTCACAATATGTTTTACTAAAGTTTGCACTATCGCGTTATCCTTGTCCACGCTATCCAAGGGCACCCACAGGATTTTTCTCCGGGGTGGAGGTGGGGTAAACCGAGAGGTATGGAATACTCTCCAGTAAGGTGGGGGGGGGGAATATTTATTAAATTGAAGTCTCAAAAGACGCTTTTTAAGGCAATCCGTCTCCTGAAAATAAGATACAATATAAGAAAAATGTTTCAAATTTAACCAAATTAGTGGGTGGACAATTGACCTTGACGATTTGAATGGCGAATGCTTCTGGAATTGCTCGCTCGCGCATGCCCTAAACTATCAATCTTAAAGTTAGCAGATGGCCTGGTGGCGGGCACTAGTAATTAGTTTATTAGTTATATTCTATAACTCTCTGTTGTCTGGGACACTGTTTGAGCGCTAGTGTTGGGTAGGATTATCCTACTTATAATATTTAGACAACCTCAGTGTCTCAGTAGGGGCAATTACCCCGCGTACCGGCCCCCCTCTGCGGGTGCCCCTGATACTTGTGTAGGTCATTCCTTGTTGCCCGTGAATGATTATTTTAGTAATGACCCGCGTTTTCTGTTGCTGGGTCTGTGATGAAAGTATTTCAATTGGATATTCTGGTTTGGTTGACCGTTCTTCTATCGAGTGCATTTAGTCTATTATATTTGGCTCTCTCTTGTGGGGCTCCAAGTCTTTGCGGGACTCTGTGTTCTTCTCTTTTTAGGACTATTATGTAATTAAGTTTGGGTGGTCAGTTCTTAGGTCTTGATGTCTAGGAGATACTGTGGTGTTAAATTAGTAGATTTACTGTATCGTCATAGAGTATATTTCTATGGCTGCATCATCTTCCTCTGTTTCAACGTCAATGTCACCGATGAGGTCTACAAGAACTTAATACATTATATAATCTGACTCCTTTCTTATTTTATGATAACATCAAAACTAACCGCATGGGTAGGGTATGTAGCGTCAAAGTGTCACTCTCGTAACATACTGGATTGACGGCAACGACAGAGTTAGGCGCTCGAATCATAAATATATATTTCCTAAATGTTTTTAGATTCTTTTTCCACGAAAATACGGCTGCATTTCCTTTAAAACATTACTAATTTTATACTTAACCCATTAGAGTAAATACGCGGATAGCTGCGACGGGTAGTAAGAAGCTGTGGTAGAAAAATCTTTTAAATTCAATCGTCTGTCACCGGTTAAAACTGAATCACACCATTTCATGATTTTAAAAAAAACAACTCATATGATTTACACCAGATTTAATCACACCATTTAATGATTTCTACAAAACTGACTCACGCTAATTCATTATTTCTATAAAACTGACTCACATCAACTTAGAATTTCAACCAAACTTACTCAAACCGGTTCATGATTTCTACCAAAATGATTCACACCATTTCATGATTTTTACAAAACTAACTCACGCTAATTAACTATATATACCATTCTAACTAACACCAATTCATGATTTATACCATAGAGACTAACGCAAATTCATTATTTATAACCAAGTGACAAATATCAATTCACAATTCATACCAAACTAACTCACGTTAATTTATGATTTATACCAAAACGACTCACACAAATTAATGATCTTTAACAGACTGACTCTCACTGGTTCATGATTTCTTACAAACCGAACTTCGCCGGTTAATCAACTCTCGACAAAGTCAACATTTATGTTTTATCCGGCTAGGGACATGCCTGGTCCTCACTTGTGACGACATGCTTTAAAAATAATGGCCGTCTCGAGAGCCGATTGAAGAAACACTTGATCATGACATATGGTGGCGGACAATCTCAGGTGTCACTCATTGTCCGCGCAGTTTGACAGGCTGTTCATGACACTTCAAGTGATGGACATCACAGCTTTAGAAGTGGGTAATGAGTTCGAGTGCCTTCCGACCTTACTGCTATTCACTACACACCAAGTCTTACCACCCGTTTGGTTGCTGGCAAATGAGTGAATGGAAAGTAGGAAATTATTCAGGAAAAAAACACCTTTCCAAAACTCGAGCCGTGATATCCCACCCCTTTGGCCCCCCCTCACTGGCTGAACAATATAAATGAGCTTGGCGTTTAGAGCATGTGAGCACCTATGTGGTTCGCAGTCCCACTGAAAGCCAAGTATTATAGTTGAATTATTCACAGGGCGTACATTGCGTGTCTGCAAACTTTGAGACTAGCATCAGTTTGAATGCGTAGTCACACGGTGAAAAACGACTGTTGGTATGGAAGAGTGAGAGATTAGGTAAAATTTTGAAAAATAAAAAAGCGTTTGTTTCATTTAAAAATCTTTTAAAGCATCTAGCACTTATATAAATTGGATTATTACTGTCCCACACTTTGGCTCAATCGGTAGCGTGTCTGCTGAGCTAAGGTTACCGGATTCGATTTCTGGTAGGGCCGAAAAATTTATGATTGGTGAAATAGGAGAGTTATAAATTAACGGCTGGGGGCTGGATGCTGTGTCTGTTATAGACTTAAGTTTATAAGTCGTGTGCTGATATAATCAGTCGGTTTGAAAAGTGCATGTCAAATACCTTAAATATATGAAATGAAATGAGCTGCTAATGCGCTCTCTGAATAAAAGTAGTTCGTAAATCTGACCTGACCCTAATTGTTGGGGGCCCACTCACAATATAAGGAGTTTTACCATACAGTTTTTTAAGATGAGTCAAAAAACTTAAATAAACATGTCAAATTTCGTTACATAGCAATAAATACTGCCACCCACCTCAGTGGCGTAGTTGGCTAACGCGTTTGTTGTGTTGAGCTCGACTGCTGAGGACGGGGAGATCGAGGTTCGAATCTCGCACGGGTGAACTGGGGGTGGTTTTTCCTAAATGGTTTTCCACTCTCCCTCCACGCAAATGCGGGTTCACTCCCTCTTATTAAACCTTCCCAATTCCTAATCCATTAGCGTAATTAGTAATTAAAGCGTATAGCCTGAACGGGTAGTAAGACGCAGTGCTAAATATTATTATTATTATTATTATTATTATTATTATTATTATTATTATTATTATTATTATTATTATTATTATTATTATTATTAAAGACTGCCGGTAACGAAAAGGTTCAGATTATAATAACCCAGATGAATGTAATAAACCAAGTCCTACTATCCTCTGCGCAAAAGTGGTACACTTATTTTAAACAGTGTACTTTCTACTGCCTATCTAGTCGTGTTAATATTTGGGAAGCATGTAAAGGTAGTTAGATGCAAAGCACACTACAATGAAGACGTTGTGGAATATTAATTCAGAGAGTACTTGATGGTAGACTAAATAAACGCACTACAATGAAGACGTTGTGGAATATTAATTCAGAGAGTACTTGATGGTAGACTAAATAAACGCACTACAATAAAGACGTTGTGGAATATTTATTTAGAGAGTACTTGATGGTAGACTGAATAAACGTACTACAATAAAGACATTGTGGAATATTAATTCAGAGAGTACTTGATGGTAGACTAAATAAACGCACTACAATAAAGACATTGTGGAATATTAATTCAGCGAGTACTTGATGGTAGACTAAATAAACGCACTACAATAAAGACATTGTGGAATATTAATTCAGCGAGTACTTGATGATAGCCTAAATAAACGCACTACAATAAATACATTGTGGAATATTAATTCAGTGAGTACTTGATGGTAGACTAAATAAACGCACTACAATAATTACATTGTGGAATATTAATTCAGCGAGTACTTGATGGTAGATTGAATAAACGCACTACAATAAAGACGTTAAATATTAATTCAGCGAGTACTTGATGGTAGACTAAATAAACGCACTACAATAAAGACATTGTGGAATATTAATTCAGCGAGTACTTGATGGTAGCCTAAATAAATGCACTAGAATAAAGACATTGTGGAATATTAATTCAGCGAGTACTTGATGGTAGCCTAAATAAACGCACTACAATAAATACATTGTGGAATATTAATTCAACGAGTACTTGATGGTAGACTAAATAAACGCACTACAATAAAGACATTGTGGAATATTAATTCAGCGAGTACTTGATGGTAGACTAAATAAACGCACTACAATAAAGACATTGTGGAATATTAATTCAGCGAGTACTTGATGGTAGACTAAATAAACGCACTACGATAAAGACATTTTGGAATATTAATTCAGCGAGTACTTGATGGTAGACTAAATAAACGCATTAAAATAAAGACATTGTGGAATATTAATTCAGCGAGTACTTGATGGTAGACTAAATAAACGCACTACAATAAAGACATTGTGGAATATTAATTCAGAAAGTACTTGATGGTAGACTGAATAAACGTACTACAATAAAGACATTGTGGAATATTAATTCAGCGAGTACTTGATGGTAGATTAAATAAATGCACTACAATAAAGACATTGTGGAATATTAATTCAGCGAGTACTTGATGGTAGTACTAAAAAAAACGCACTACAATAAAGACATTGTGAAATATTAATCCAGAGAATACTAAATTGTAAACGGAATACACGCACCATATCTGATAATCTCGCCATTACTGACGAAGAGGACGATTTTATCAATTAACACTCCCTCGACAAACACCCATGAATAATAAATATTTATTATTATTATTATTATTAGCACCGCGTCTTACTACCCGTTCGGATTATACGCAAAATAAATAGTACACCCGAATATAATCTATGCAGAAAACTTTAACAGGGGCAATAGAATATATGTCCAATATGAACATGGTGGTATAGGACTATTGGGGAAACCACTTTTAAAAAACGCGCCTATATCTCTACCTCATGGGTGGTGCGGAAAAGAGTTTGATGTATGACAAATTTAATTTGTTTCTGATAAAACGAAATAATATATATATATTAATTGTTTATGGTAAAACAAAATTATATATATATATATATATATATATATATATATATATATATATATAAAACACCCCGTCTTAGTACCCGTTTGGGTTTTACGCCAACAAAATCACTAGTAATATAATTATAAAATAATATAAATATGAAATACAATATATTTTATTCATTTATGTGAGTGTATTCATATTTATGTATGTACACAAATATATTTCAGAAACAACCTGAACATATTTTTCTAGATTTTTTTTTTTTACATATTCTGTTTGAGAATTTCAGGTTCTGCAACTTCATTTGGAGAATTTTTAACTAAATGCGAACTGTTTGGTAGTTATTTACAAAACCAGAGTGCGAAAAACAAATTTGCTGCTTGGCGCCAAATTCTACCTCATAATTTCAACCTATTTTATCATGTGTACTATAGATTCTTCAGCAAACTGTATAAAATAATTTTTGTTCAAATATTTGCCATCGTCAATTTTATCTAATGTAAAATTTTTCGGGTGATTCACCGTTTACAAGATATATAATTGGGCAAAGTCACACAGACATACCATTTGGGAAGGTGTTTTTTCAGTTTTAAGGGATGAATTCCCCACCGGGGGAGGGGAAACTCGACGGGTATTAGATTCTACAGTACTGAAGAATATGTATACCAAATTTCAAAACTATACAATTTGTTTTCGCTAAAAAGTCTAATTTGGCAGGCTGACTATTATAATTATTGTCTTGGTGTTTGCTGAATTGTCTACGTATAATACATAAACTGATATTTACAGCCCTCAATATATTGGGCTACTGTTATCTTTCGTCATAGAATTAAGTTAGGAAGAGTCACTAATTTATTAGACTGGTATTAAAATGAGAAATGAAAATATATAATTAAGTAGCCCAAAATAAATAAAATAGAATCTATACTTTCTCAGGCTATGAACTTTTATTTATTAAACTTTCACACATTTTAATAGTACACTTATACATTTATTAGCTTTATACGTTTCTGTTATTATTATTATTATTATTATTATTATTATTATTATTATTATTAGCACCGCGTCTTACTACCCGTTCGGGTTATACGCACTTACGCTAATGTGTAATGGTAGGGTGATTGTGAGATGAAATGGAGGACCTACAATTTAACGTGGGATCCGAACCACGGTGGAGGCCTGGCATTCCCCACATTCACAAGATGTCTTGTCAGTGGTGAAGGAAGGGTTTGGTAATCAGATAATTCTGTGCCGGGACCGAGGATTGAACCCCGGCCGCCAGCACAGAAGTCTGACACCTTACCCCTAGACCGCCAGGTCACCGTTTCTGTTATTAACTTGGTGCATTTATTTTATTTATACACTTTAGTGTCAATGTGTAGGATATTATATAGCTCAATAATTTTTTTTTCGGCAAATACACTGTATACAACAAACTCATCATAATTCGTTTGGAGAGATAATTAGAAATAACTATAGGATAAAAGTAATACATCCAAGCACAGAATACAAGAACTCCAAACCTCCTGATCCGAGACAAAGACGCTGACTCTTTATAGCTTCACTAATTAAAAAGATGGATAAAAAATGCATTTAGACAACAAATTACGTTACATACACATAGAAGTATCTCAGCGCCAGAGCCTTTGACTGGCGTATCTAACTTCGACCCAGGAATTAGAGACTCGGGATCGTATCCCCTGCCGGTTTCACTGCGGTTGGTTTTCTACAAATGTTGTTTCCCATTCTTTATCCAGATGCGTGATTACCAGACAAATACTGATGTAGTTCTTCTGAAATAAAGTTTCTCATCCTAGACCTCTTAGATGAAGTCAATTATAGCCTAGGATTTAAACGTACTAATAAAAATGGATTTAGATCTATGTAGCTAGGCGAGGGGAGAGGGGGAAAGAAGACAGCTTTAACAAGTCGCCAATTAAGTCCTCGAAGGATCGCATGGTTTGATGATGACGTCACACAAGGAATGCCGTTTGCTTCAATGTAGTCTTCTCGTTGACAGTTTGTTGATTTTTCATAAAGATTACTTCAGAAATTGAAGACATAATTTTAAATGGATCTTTTCCTCTATATCCTTGGCCGAGGTAAGTTAGAGTAGTTGCTTTATCTCCTTGGCTGAAGTAGATGACAACCTAGTATGACGTCATCATTACCACGTGCTTGATGCCATCTTAAATACATGGAATCCGCAACCATCACTTTTGATGGATAGTATAAGAAAAATTAGTAAAATAATATCAATCCTGAGAGTAAAAATTTGAATTATATTTTCTAAAAGGTCCTTCCTACAGCGTTGTTACTGTAGATGTACCTATATTTAATTTTATTAATCTAGCTGAAAATGTTAATCTAATCATGAGCGTACCAGTCAAGCACATCACAGATTGGTGCAACGTGAGCAGACTGGGGATCGTGAAACTGATCAGTTGGGAACTGTACTACAGAAATAGTATAGTTTCAACTAAGTGAGCAGATTGGTAAACTTGGAATAGGGCAGATTAATAACTGCTCTACTGAAATCGTACAGTTTAAACTACGTGAGCAGACTGATGACCGTAAACTGGGAAGTTATGGTGCACAATTTAAACTACGTGAGCAGACTGATGACCAATAAACTGGGAAGCTATGGTGCACAATTTAGACAACGTGAGTAGACTGGTGACCGATAAACTGGGAAGCTATGGTGCACAATTTAGACAACGTGAGTAGACTGGTGACCGATAAACTGGGAAGCTATGGTGCACAATTTAAACTACGTGAGTAGACTAATGACCGACAAACTGGGAAGCTATGGTGCACAATTTAAACTACGTGAGTAGACTGGTGACCGTAAAACTGGGCAAAGTGGGGACTGCCCGCCTGAAATCGTTCACCTCACACACGTAGGAGTACCCCAGAGTAAGGTTATTGGGGCTCCACAGCAGCCAAGAGATCCTGTTACTGACGTCGGCGCACAGGAGGTAGTCGTTGGTCAGCGTAGTCAAGTAGGGGTTGTTCACCCCGAGGAATACGGCTCCAGCGCGGGTCACAGGGTTGTACACCACCTTCCAGAACACCTTGGGATGGGGAGGGCGTGCTTTCCGTTTGCATCGTTGTATAGATATAGCTCTCTCTGCTGTCCCCGGGCGTTAGGCAACGTGGTGACACCGTACGTCCCGGTGTACACCACCAGGTTGAAACGACGACTACTGGCGTAGTTCCGGACGCTGCTCTCCAGGCGCTCCCAGTTACCTCCGTTAAAAGTCTGCCACTGAGGGGCAGCGTTCACGTAGTAAAAGGTAGCCCTGTGGGGCCAAATAGGGACTACGGTTAGGAACAAGGATACTTTTTAAATGTCAAAGCTTTCATTGAATATATTAAGATTCGGATATATCTACACTAATATTAATAAAGAGGAAAGATTTGATTTTTTGTTTGTAATGGATAAACTCAAAAACTACTGGACCTATTTTAAAAATGCTTTCACCAATATAAAGCTACATTATTAGTGAGTAACATAGGCTATATTTTATTTTGAAAATTTAATTTATTCCTCATAAAAATGTCGATAGTATATTATATAGTAGTTGAAAAAAAAAGTCGTTGAAGGGAAAGTGGGGTTGGAGAAGGGGGCGGGGGGTAGGGGTGAGGAAAGAGAAATAGATGTAGTGACGAGGAACGAAAAAAAGAAAAAAAAAGATTAAAATAAAATTTGGGGAAACGAGGGGAGTAAATGAAAGTGGAGGAAGCTGAAAAATTAATTTGATTTTAACAATTTGTTTGATTGGTGTATACACAATTCCTTTAGCGCCTAGAGCAAACAAAATTATAGAGGAATAAGACGAAAATAGGAGGGAGGATAAAAGGAGGGAGGGGGATATACAGTGATGGTAGGACTTTTTCAAAAAAAAAAAGTAAATAAAAAGTTTTGTTTTTATATTGATATGATGGATGATTTGAAGCTTTGTTTTACAGGATTCTTTACAATATTTTTTTAAGGGGAAGGGGGCTAGTATACTATATAAGAACGATACAGTTGCTTACTCTAGTGCTTAGAAAATATGCATAGTAACAACATGCGGTGTTTTGTATTATATTAAATTTGTAAATTTAAAATGAACTATATTAACAACAAAAAAGTTAAAAGTTAATATTTACTTTTTTTTACAATAAGACGTAATTCTAATTAAATTAAAACTAAATAAAACATGAAATAAGAGAATATAGTTTTGAAGTTATCATATTATTATAAAGAATAAGAGAATGTTCCTTCATACACGACGAATATTTATAATACAATAATTGGTACAAAATTTGATATTTTCAAATTAAATCATGTCTAAACTGTTGAAAAAGTTCAGTAGCTTCCTGGTAGATTGCTTTGTCTTTGAAAGCATCTTTCCCTCTCCTCCCCAACACCTTTTTGGCATTCACTATCTTTCCATTATTTTTTTTTCTGTAAACCCAACTACTCCCCCTTCCCTCAACCCATTTATATCCTGTTCAGGTAAAACCCTTGACAATAATTATCTGTCACCTCCAAACCTGAGCTATTGAAAATGTTTTCTGTTATGTATTTTTATGATCTATGTTTAAAAAAATTTGTAGCGTAAACTTGAGTATGTTTACCTTATAAATAGTTGACATAAACAGTGTTTCCTTGATTAGATAAAACCTATTTGTATAACGTTGGATTTGTAAGAGGAGAGAGGTAAAAAGGATTTCTCTAAATAGTTTTATTCATGTTTTATAGAAGGACAAGACCTTTTCCCACTTATAGCAGAATTAATTTTAAAGATATTAAAATTCAGTGGTGCATCCAGGAGTTTACTTAGGGTAGGATGGGCATGTGTGTCATAGCTATTATTTATATCCCCTGAAAATATTCATCAAAATATTTTAGTTTAAGACATCTTTTATTTAGAGAAATTACACACACACACACACACATACACACACACACAGGTTGTTAAAACAAGGGTTTAGAAATTATGGATCTTGTTGTACACATTAACATGAGTAGAATGTTTTTAATGATATAACATGACCTCTAGTTGTGTCGATACGTCGGTAAACTCTAATAATAATAATAATAATAATAATAATAATAATAATAACAATAATAATAATAATAATAATAAATGTGTCTTAGAAATTATAGGTCCACAAACCTACTCGCATAGAGGTAAAGGCAATTTTGTATTTTAGTAATAAAAAATAAATTGTACGGTGTGCCATACAGACTTTCTCTCGCTTTTATATTGAAATATACATTTACTAAAAACTCGGTAGGATTTGTGAAATGATATAATATTCACTGTTACTACTCTAGGCAGGGGTGGCTTAAGGGCCATGCGAACTGGGCGGCTGACCAGGGCGCCAGCTTGAGGGGCACCAAACAAAGCTAGACATGACCTAAAGTAGTCTGGGCGGGATATGAAAATAACCCTCAAACCTAAAAACTTCAAATCTAACGTAATCTGGGCGTTATATGAAAATAATCCCTAAACCTAACGTAGCCAGGGCGTGATATAAAAATAATCACCAAACATATAACTTCAAACCTAACATAGCCTGGGTGTGATATGAAAATAGTCCCTAAACCTCCAAACCTAACGTAACCTAGGCGTGATATGAAAATAGTCCCCAAACCTAACGTAGACAGGGCGGGATAGTGGAGTTGCTAAGCTTAACAAACGCTCGATTTTTGATACTTACATGAAATTTTACAAATTAGTATAATTTTGTGGTGAATAAAATAGAATCTAGTGCCACTCTTAAAATTTATTTTACACTTGCCAGCTTGAAATAATGGCACCATAAACTTTTTATTTTGTTTGCATTTATAACGTAACTAATTCATAATGTCAAAGTGTTTTTTTAAACTTATAATAAAAAAAAAGGTGACATTGTCTACAAAACAGGCTCTTATAGCTTTATTTGTAATCCTAACAGTTTTTGTACAATCTCGAAGTGAAACGTTTAGCGTATGTTTAACATTTGTAGAGTATCTCCTTCAATTATTTTCCTTTAACGCCCAGGCTGCGTTATGTTTGGAGTTGTTAGGTTTGGGGATTATTTTCTTATCACGACCAGGCTATGTTATGTTTGGAGTTGTTAGGTTTGGGGATTATTTTAATATTTTCCGAGAGTACAATCACCATGAGAAATGTGATATCTGGCAGCTAACAGAAGATTTAAGAACTGCCAAAAGAAAAAAACAAATTAAGAATAAAATAGTTTGGTGAAAGTTTTGACTGCAAAGGGGACAATAAATCATCATATTATGGTCATTGCAGATAATATGATTTGGCAAATGGATACATGAGATTTGATCTGATAACGTTTGCTAGCTGTTAGTTACCTACACTCGAGTCTAAGGCTAGTGGACTATATTATCCACCGGTTTCGTAGAGAGGCGCCAAGAAGCAATACCGCCCGGCCGCGAGATTTACCTCAGGCCCGCCCCTGACTCTATGTCATCAGAAACTAGGAACACTGTTACAGAAAAATTGAGAAAAGAGAAACATCTTTGCCAACCAAAGAGCATAAGAATCAAATTCATTTTCAAAAACCTGTGTTAAAAACAGTGGTGTAGTCGTAAATTTAGCAGTGCCTGAACGCAAGGTCGTAGCAATCCCAAAGTTGAAGTGGGGGTTTGAGACCCCCAACCGCCGTAGGCGAAAGGCTTGCACAAACATAAGTGCCTCTAGAAGATATTTGGAGCATCTTTTAATGATTACTATGGCAGAAACTTACTTGATGCGCTTCCACTAAATTGCCAGGAATTCGCATAAAGCACTGTACATTTCATCAGAATTTATTGATAAATAGTATGGAAAAAGTTTTAACATAATATTGATATAAAATCAATTAGTTAACATGGAATTGAAAAGTATAAGACTTTACTAAAAAAAAAAATTGAATATTTTTCTACGAAATGCAGTGCCGGAACGCGTTCCCCCACGTTCCCACTCCACTACATCCTGATTAAAAAAAATATATACATATATTGTTTATAGCTCAAAACTTATTAATTTTATTTAAAAAAAATATTTTTACATTTTATAGCGCTACACCTTTAAAATGATGGGTTATTACGAGTCTCAAATAGTAACGGAGAAATGATGAAAATTTGATAATCTCCCCTATGTAAAGTACCCTCAAAGTCATGTTCATGAAAAAATGAAAATGTCCAGTTTATAATGATAAACTGTGTTTAGATATAAAATTTAATCAAAATCATTAGAGCAAATTTCGAGAAAATAGATTTATTCTTTTTGCCTTTCCCTAGACTAGCCTTAAATTTATGGTTAGATATCTAATTCCAAAAATTCCTGGGTGAGGGGAGGGAGGGTTGAGGCCTTATGTAAAACCAAGATACAAAGTTTTAGTCCAAATGGTAAAATGGTTTCGGTTCTAGCCCAAACCAAGGTACAGTCAGACGGCATTGCGGAAACAACTTTTTTTTTTGTTTCAGGGGGCTATGAAAATAATCCCCAAACCTAACAACTTCAAACCTAACGTAACCTGGGCTTGAAAAGAAAATAATCCTCAAACCTAACAACTTCAAACTAACGTAGTCTGGGCGTGATATGAAAATAATCACCAAACATATAACTTCAAACCTAACATACATAACATAACATAACATTTATCAAAATCTCGATTTCGAATTTTTGACGATCACGATATTTTCACTCCAAGGTGTCAAGACAAAGTAAATATTAGTTTACAAAGCTTAGCTACCCACAGCCGTTGCTTGCCGTTAGTTTGATCGCCATTGATGGGGAGGTCGAGGTTCGAATCTCATCTGCGTGAAATGAAGATGGTTTCCCCATTAAATTTATATATATATACACACACCTTTAACGGTTTTATACAAGTGATTTATCGCGCTGGTTTTTCAATCTTTACTCCATGCAAATGCGGGTTCACTTAATCTTAGCTACCTTTCTCATCTCTACCTAAATAGATTAAGCCGTTGATAGCCTATGTTCTGAACGTAGCAATAAAAAAGAAAATACTTGGTTTTGGATGGGTTATAATCATATTATAATAATAAATTAATGATTTTAAATGGAAACATGTTTTAGCGAGCTTTATTTAATTTTGATTTTTTTTAGATCATAGAATACAATGTTCTTGTTAGTATGCTGTTCGAACAAAGTTAACAGTAGGGCCTATTTGTAAAGTGAAGTAGGTGTACAGTACGTTAATTATATTTAATTGAAATAAAATTTTAAAAATTGCAATTTTTCGCCAACTTTGGCCACCTTTTTTCTAACTCATTTTTTAAAAAGATATTATTTACAATTTCCTAGAACAAAGTGTGGTTTTCACTTTGGTTTTTCTATCTTTTGTACAAACAAATTGGGGTGGACTTATTTTAACTCTAACCTCCTTATAGCATGTATTTAAATAATTAGCGTAAGTGGTGACCGTAAAACTATGTTACTGAAAAAAACAAAAAGAAATGGCTATATATATATTTTTTAACGTAGGGAAGAAAATATATTTGTATATATTCCTACAGTAATAGATAAACTAAATAAAAAATGTTAGACTTTACTGTAAATAATGATTTCCTAAGGTAACTCAGAAAAGGTGACCTGCTGGTCTAGGGGAAAGGTGTCGGACTTCTGTGATGGGGTTCAGGGGTTCAATCCTCGATCCCGGCACAGATATATCTTATTGCCAACTCCTTCCTTCACCTCTGACGAGTCGTGTATTAATCACAACTTGTGAATGTGAGGAATGCCAGGCCTCCACCGTGGTTCGGATTCCACGTTAAACTGTAGGTTCTCCATTTCATCTGACAATCACCTTACCATTACACATTAGCGTAAGTGCGTATAGCCCGAACGGATAGTAAGACGTGGTGCTAATAATAAAAATAATAATAACCTAAATCATACTCTGACAGGGATTCTAGCCCTTGTCGTTTGACTTTGGAAATCATTTTACAGACCTCGAGATTTCGGTTCAAAACCCGGCATCACTCCTAGGAGAGAATAAAGGTGATAGCTTGTCTTTTGTTGAGTAGCGAGCTAAAAGTTAAAAAGATTAGGGGGAGGGGGGTGGTGGCCTGGATTAGCTGTGTAATGTAAGGACACACTGAAAGGTTGAAGTATTGAAGGGGGAGAGGGGTCGGTGGGGTGACTGTCATAGTTACAGTAGCGCACCTCTGCTGAGGTGATAATACATGGAACTACTTGTAAGAGAGATTTGCAAAACCTTGAGATGTCCATCCGAATCTTAAAAGATTTATGATTATTTTCTCATGTGTCTTTTAGGATTTTAACGTACACTTTCTGAGATGACTGATTATAATAATTATAAGCACACGACTTATAAACTAACTTAAATCTAGAACAGATACAACATTCAGTCCCCGGTCGTTAATGCATCACTGTGAAAGGGTAAACCCACATTTCACCAATAATATCTTTTTTTGCCATGGCGGGAATTGAATCCGAGACGCTTATTTATCTCCGTAGACAGACACGCTACCGACTGAGCTAAGGCATTGAACTTAATTATTATTATTATTATTATTATTAATTTTCTATTAAAGTGTCCAGAGCTTCAGGCGTTTTGTAAATAGTCATAAGTTTGGGCTGGGTGTGTAGTGTTACACGTACTAGACTGGTTTAAGTTAGTTTGTAAATCTTGGTGTGCAATTGGAAATATCAAGGTGATTGGTCTGCTAGGTTAAGTTAGCTTATAAGTCATATATTGATTGAATTGGTTTATTTAGAACAACGATCTTCAATTATTTTTTTTATAAACTCAGGGCACACTGAAAAAGGCACTAAAATTGTCAAGGCACACATCAGATTTTTTAAGAAGAGATTTTTATTATTAAAAACTAGTATTAGGATTATGTTTAAAGGTTCGATGGTTAAAATTCTAATTATTAAATTAAATTAAATTATTAAAAAAATATTATTCATGGATTTCACAAGATTATTTTTTTTTCAACTTTTTCCTCAATTATTTTCGACCTTACTCCCGCCACACACCAGTTGAAAAACTCTTGATTTAGAAAATAAAAGTTAAATACCTGTGCTGAGAGCCGTAAACATAGTCAGCCTTCGCGACGAGATGTCCTCTTGCCAGGTAGAAGTCTGTGGTCCTGGAGACGTACCTCTCCCCGAGTGCCTGAGAGCCCAGGATCTCGCCGATGGTGGCTATCTGATTGGCCCTGAGATATTGGTTGTCGGGGGACACCCCGGGGTAGAAAGCGCCCCTGATCCAGCTGGGACGAGGGAAACTCCTCTGGTAACCACCGATAGACCCCACCAGGTCAAACCTTGTCCACAAGGGGTTGAGTTGATTGTTGTCAAAGCAGACGTCGAGTACCCTGAAGAAATCCGTCCCTACTAGGAAGCCGATCTCTATTTCGGAGGCCCGGCCGCTATTGCAGGTGCGTCCTGTGTTGCGGGCCGTGTGCCAGGGATAGGAGCTGGAATCATAGCCAATGACGTCGAAGGGTGTACTTCACATGACTAGCTTCATATATAAATGTAGTTTGAATAAATAGTAACCAGACGTCGTGTCTCGATGTAAAACGCCTAGATCACCTTTGTTTCTTGTCCAAATCTCATATCAGACATTCTATGATTTTAAGCAAATATTCAGCTCAATACCCTTATTTAACCCCGCATTTATGACATCGAAAACCCTGTCGTTATAGTGTCCCCAAGTTCACTGATTAACATAAATGGTATATTCCTATATATTTGAAGTGATAATAATGGCGTACTTGGGATGAATCAATCTGTATCCCAGTTTGCGTAAATATTAGAAGATACTAATATACCGTTGCCCAGTGGACATCCAGACGTACTAATCGTACATCCCTTCCGTGGAGGCTCTTTCCATGTCCCAATGTGATGAGGAGATGATAATATGAGGGTGTGGAGGCAATGCAGATCTTAACCTAACATAAGCCTAATTAATCAAACCCTGGTGACTATGGTAGGGAATTGAACCTAGGACCTCTTGGTCAGCAGCCAAAAGCTCTGACAGCTATACCTCGAGGCCGGTTATTTGAACTGATTTTAAATACCGACAACCAATATCACTTATAAATAGTTTTCTTTTTTATTCGTCGCGTCTCACTACCCGTCCATACTTTTTTGTTGTGTGCATTCATTACTGTTTCCTGCCTGTGACCTGAGTCAGTTTTTTATTCAAGCCATATATGTTCCACTACCTGTTTGCTAGGCCTGTTGTAACTTTATATGCCTTATAATCTATCTTAAGACTAGGAAAAGTACAACATCCAGTCCCCGGCCGTTAATTCATCACTGTGAAAGGGTACACCCATATTTCACTAATTATATATTTTTTCGCCCATGCCAAGAATCGAATTCAGGACCCTTAGGTCAGTAGACAGACAAAATACCAACTGAGCTAAGGCGTCAGACCCGTCCATATTAAATGCATTTAATTACACTAATGGGGTAGAGTTTAGTAAATAAAGATTTAGAAGAAATGTGTAATAAATCTACATTTGAAAACTATCTTGATGAACCTGACCGGAGACACCCCTAACCGCATCATCATCATCGGTAAACCAGACGATACTAAGATTGTCCACGTGCATATCGGTACAGGTCACCCTCGACTAACAACTCACCTGCATACGAGGTTACGGAAGTCGTAGCTGAAACCCTCGATGGTGAAGGTCCTGCCGGTCACGCAGGTGGCAACAGCCTCGGTGACCCCCACACCTCTGACGGTGATAAAGCTACCGGGGCAGGCGATCCTCACCTTCTCACCTCTGTTGAAATTGATGACGTCACTAGGTGGGGTGGGAAGCTTGAATCCGAACCCATCCTTCGTTCCGCCGGGTCGTAACAGTAAGGGTTGCGGGTCCCCAAGGTCACTGTTGACCGTGACGGCGCAGTCTGAGGGAGGAACAGGTTCACGGTGCTTTTTGTTTGAAATTTTAATTTTTTGTCATTGAAAAGGCCCTTTATAAGCGATTTAATATAACAGAAAACAACTTACAAACAAACGTAGCTTTAGAACATAAACAATACTAAGTCCGAGAGCCATTAATTCATTACTATTACTCTTTAGGCCCTGCTGAAAGCCGAACCTGAGACCTTTGACTCAATAAGAAGACGTGCTACTGACATTATGATGTCTGATGCTTTTATACAATTATAACCAAACTCTGTCTTATGGATATTATATTATTATTATTATTATTATTATTATTATTATTATTATTATTATATTATTATTATCAGCGCGTTTTACTACCAGTTCGGGTTATACGCACTTACGCTAATGTGTAATGGTAGGGTGATTGTGAGGATGAAATGGATGACCTACAGTTTTACGTGGAATCCAAACCTCGGTGGAGGCCTGGCATTCCCCACATTCACAAGATGTCTTGTCAGAGGTGAAGGAAGGGTGTGGTAATCAGATAAATCTGTGCCGAGACCGGGGATTGAACCCCGGACCCCAGCACAGAAGTCCGACACATTACCCCTAGACCATCAGGTCACCTTGGCTAGATATTAAAATTGTTAATAAACCTTAATCATATAACTACTTATTTTTAACAAAGTCGCCCTCCTCCCTCCCCCGCTCTTTTCGAAACACAAAATGCTGTCATTATGACAGGTTACAGATAATATTAGTATTATTTAGTATAAAAAATTAAATTTTGCTTATTTATGATTTATTTTTATTACTAAAAGATATTTTCATATATTCTTGTGTTAACAAATTTCAAATTTTAAAAACCTTAGAAATTATGTTTTGAATTTGCGGGGTGTATCAACAAATTTCTATATAATTCTTTTTTACTTTAATCTTAACTAGGTAGTCTATTATAGTTAAAAACATAGAAGAAAAGGTAAAATGAGCTAAATTACAACGATTTTCAAAGCGAAATTATTGTTTTTATCACCAAGTCTTAATACCAAGGCAAAATGTTTCACTTGGGAGGTCAAAGTAAATGGTTAGAAACATAGATCAAGCCTAGCCCTTCAATTAAAGATAGTTTACTGATGAGTTTTTTTAGTTCCAAATTTTTCGAAAATGGTTTCAATGATTTTGTTTAAAATGTATATCTAGGATTTGTTTGACATGACACATTACACTATTTAATTGTTTTTGGGCTAAAATTCGTTGAAGGGTAGTTTACTGGTTACTGATTTTTCTAAAACTTTAAAAATATTTTACAAATTGTTCTAAATGGGTATCTTAGGAGTGTTTGACATGACAAATAACTTTGTGTACTACTTTGTTTTGGGTAGTTTATTTATGACGGATTTTTCAAAAACATGAAATATTTTACAAATGGTTTTAACTATTTGGTTTCAAATAGGTATATTGGGAGTGTTAGACATGATAAATAGCGTTATGTACTTTGTTTTGGGTAAAACTTAAATAAGGGGTCGTTTACTAAAGAGTGATTTTTGAAAATTTGAATTATTTTGGAAATGTCTATAACAATTTTGCTTAAAATGTGTATCCGGGGAGTATTTGACATGAGCTTGACCAATAAAGTTGTATGCTTGTTTTGGAGGGAAAATTTGGTTATGGCTAGTTTATTGATGACTTTTTTTTTAATTTGAATATTTGGAAAAAAAATGGCTTTATTGATTTAGTTAAAATTGGTATCGGGGAATACTTTACATATCAATAATAAAAATAATAAAAATAATAATAATAATAATAATAATAATCATTTATCTAAAGTAAATTAATTTAAGGGTGGTTTGGTTACAACCAATTATAGAAAATTCTATTGTTTTGGAAATTGATCTTGGAGATTGAATTCAAAATGTGAACATGTGAATTGTTTTTTTATGATAAATAAGAATTCGTTTTTATTTTTACAAATAATATATAATTTTAGGGTGGTTTACAAATAATTTATTTTTGAGAATTTGAGTTTTGTTTCATATATTTGAACAATAATTGCTTAAAATTAATATATAAAGACTGATTATTGTGAATATCAAGATGACGTTTTTGTTTTTTATATGAGTAAAACTTATTTAAGGGTAGTTTATTAAAAATTTTGAAAATGTTCTTCAAAGCTATAAAACACAATATGAGAAAGCTTGTGCGATTGTGTCGTACTATTTATTTAATTCATTGTTTCAATCCAAAATAATAATTTGATTGATTAAAACACTTGAGTAACTTGTTTGGATTAAAGATTTGCTTATAAATAGGCAAAACTTATCTTACTTTCTTCTGCATAGCTACCAAAAAATATAATATTAGAAACTTGTTGGAATCATGTGTGTATGGTAAGAAATATTAAGCCAAGCAATTAAATGATGAGACTAATCAAGCTTGTTCAACGTTACTGGTTGGGAGAATCATGAATAAAGCTCTACATGATTTTTCCTCAAACTTGCTCCACCCCCCTTCTCCACTAGCAAGAGATCATGCCCGCCTAGTTCCGACTACTATGGTTTTGAAGCCCAAAAACTTTCATTCCCATAAGAAATACCGCAGCGTGATTATATTTCCCTTCAAGTATGTGAGACCCTTAAGATATATAGTAGTAGATATAGTTAATATTATAGCTGCAAACTTACTTGCTTCGCTAAAATCTACCGATGCCAATGTGAGAACCAATATACATTGGGTGATTATTATTAGTTTCACCATTTTTTACTTTTTTCAATAAATACTCGTAAATATAAGTAAATTTGTAGCTTTTGTAAGGCTACAACTTTTGTTAGCAAAGTGTTGGCAATATTTATAGCAGTCAATCACGTTTACAGTGCATGGAATACATTCAAACAGATGTTAATTTGTTACTGTCATGAGTGTAGAAAGTATTCGATTAGATAATATCATGTCAACTTCTTGATTTAAAAAAAAATTGATTGACAACATTTGGATTGGAAATTATTTTTATAAGTTTTTGAATGAGATACACTTAAAATTTGACAGACGAAAATAATACAATCACTCCTTCATTAAATTACGACTGATACATTCTTACATTGCTATACTTATCTGAGAAGAAAATGGTATCAAGTCCAAAAAATTCTACTTTCAGAAATATTAATTTGTGTATAAATTATTTTTCTCGCACCGCGTCGTGGTTATCCTCATTTAATTACATAGGCTATGGACGAGGAATATATAATTTAGAGGACATATACCTGCGTTTGTGTGACGAGAAAGGGGAGATTCATTTAGGAAAATCACCCTCAATAACCTGGCCGGGACTCGAACCCTGATCTACGCGTCTTCAGAAAACTAAACTGGATGAGCTTGACTATTGATCCACTCATCCACTTATTCTGGTTTTGAAAAAATTAAATACCTATATTTTTTATTATATATAATTTTATCACAGAACTATTAAAGATGTAATATAATAGTTCAACTGTTCATATCACCACATTGATGGGCATATCGACTAAACGTCAAGCTCGTCTAGTCTGGTTAACCGGTGATAGGGAGGACGGGTCTGAATCCTAGGGGAGTGTACAAGGTTGTTTATGTTTTACCTAAATAATTTGACACTTTTTTCACACGTAAATAAGGGGACATTTTCATTCAATTATACATTCCTCCTACCTACACATCAATGTCATCAAAACGCAGATACCCCAGAAGGGTAGTAATAAGTGGCGGAAAAACAAATAAAAATTGCACATAGTATATAAAAAAGAGCTTAGCCAGAATTTATTTATCTATATAACACTTTATATACATTCGCACCACACCTTGGATAATTATTTTAATTTCCTGAAATAAAATAACTTTATTAGTTTTAATAGCTTTAATTTTGTTTCTTCAAAGAAAGTAGTGGTAGTAGTAGTTAGTAAAAAGAGCTCTAGACATTGTTATTAAAGGTAAGTAAATTAAATATGATAAATTAAAAAAAAATTATGACGGATACCTTTATTGTTTTCATTTCTATTCTCACACGTTGATCCCCATTTGAAGTGTTTAATCTTGGTTGCCCGTAGATTTAAACATTTAGAAAGTGTAGGTTTATTAAAATTATGAAGATTCTAAGAACTATGGACCCATGGACCAATAATGTGTTTACATAACAATATTTTTCTGTAATATAAGTACTTACGAACTATGTTTGAAACAAATTTAGATAATTTTTAGTCGAAGAGAATGAGCAAGAAGCGACGAAACTTTCTAAAATTTAAGATATTTTCTTATTCAAGTTTTATAGCATGTATATTATTTGTACCAATGGTCTAAGGCAGGGGCTCCCAAATATTTTAGATCCAGGCACCCGCGAACCAGAAAAAAATACATGCTCAAACCCTCATACAATGTTTCACACTGATATTATGCGCATTCAATAAAGACATTTAAATTTTACAAGTATAAAACAAACGGGCACCATTATGTGTTCTGGCTGCACCTTTATTAAGATTTGAAAAAATTAGAAATCCTAATTACTGGTGCTATTTTATAGAGTGAGAAAAAATAAAAATAAATCTCCTAAAAGTGCCTCATGGAGCGCCTTAAGATAACAATGTGGTTCTGGTTCCAGGGAGCACAGTTTTAAAACGCTGGTCTAAGGCGTCAGATTCATTATACACGTGATTGTCAGTGATGAGGAAATTGAAGATAGTATTTCGTTCGACCAGGTGTATTTAAAATTGTTTTCTGCCTGTGATTTTCAGCTGAGTTTTTCTATCCTCTCTCCATGTTAATTAGGGTGAGTTTCCTCTAAATTTCTTCCTCATCCACAATAATTATTTTAAGCCGTTTGTAACCATGGTTTTACAAGTAATCAAGGCCGTAGCCAGAATAAAATTTTGGGGAAAGATGAGAAATTTGGGCAAGGGCGTAAAGAGCTCACTTTTCTAGGCAATAAACAATTCTAGTTTTTTTAAAATGATAACTAAGTGATGTAACCAAGAGCTAAAGATGGTTATCTCAACCACTCCTCCCCCTGAAATATCAACCAATATTACATTTAATTATTATTGGTATTTTTCATCGCCTATTTGTACCCGTTTGGGATATACGGTTACATTAATTACCCTCGTAGAGTGAGAATGAGAAATGTAGAATTTTAAATGAAACGTGCCTGCATTTGTGTGGAGCTAAGGTGAGAAACCATTTAGGAAAAACTATCCTCAGTGCACCCACCCGGGACTCAAACCCCGATCTTTCCGTCACCGGCTATCCAGTCTAGCACGAAAGTGATGTGTTGGAGCATATAACCACGTATGAGGGTTAGATTTAATTAAAAACATGTTTTAAAGACAATTAGTGAAAAATGAGGATTTTCTATTATAATCATATTATCTATGAATCTATGTATGAATTTCAGTGGGTTTGGTAGACTGATGTGCAATGATACTCTCTAGTTCAGAGAGGAAAGCAACTGTAAACTACTTCACTCCTCATTTCTCTAGTACGCCTCTTCTGTACTGGCTAGGCTGGAGGTGGAACTGTTGAGGATCCATCAAACTTTTGGGTTCAGTTCCAATCATACATGGAGGTCACATAAGTGGTTGTCTGAGTAGATCAGTCGTTGAAGTATTGTTTGTGGCCTATGATGCTACGAATAATTTGACATGTACTGTACGTACGTGTTCATTTAGGAACAAGACCACTTCTTTTGCCATCCCATCCTACTACCCGTACAGGCTATCTGGATATTTACAGAAATGGGATGGTAATGAGGAAGTCAGAATTTAATGGAAATGCATCATCATTTCCATAGTGAGATATTGGGAAAACATTTAGCTAAAAAAATCTCATTATATCCATCTGGGTTTTGAAACCTGAACTCTCCATCAACGGAAAGCCAGATTAGAGTATTTTTTTTTATGTATTCCTTCTCAATTCCTTGGCTAGGATTATAACGTGCCTAGCCCCTCCAACCTTAATAGTTATGATAAGAAAAACTTTACATTTATTCAGGAGGGCTTTAATCATAGAAACACTCCTTTCTTTTGTTGGAGGATTTGATTAAAAGTCATCCCCCCAAAATAATTTTTATGGTACGGCCCTGAAGAAAGGTTAGTAAATTTAAAACAGCCCTATCTATAACTCGATCTTGGTGGAAGAGATTAAGTGCACTTGATACACTTTGACTAAATTGATACAGGGATTATTTATTGAATTAGATTAATCACGAGAATCAATAATCCTCTATGTGGACCCACTTCGGTGGTTGCATAGCCTAAGGCACTACTCTCGCGGTAGATTATCCTGCCGATGATGGGGAGATAAATCTTCAAATTAGTTGGGATAATGAGTTTTTTCCAAAATGGTTTTACACTCTCCTTCTAGGCAGATGTGGGTACACTTCCTATATAACCTTTCTCATCCCTAAGACCATTAGTGTAATTAATACATAAGCGTATAGCCTGAATGGGTAGTAATACATGGTGCTAAAATAATAATAATCCCCTATATTCAATTAGCATAAGTTATAATAATCATCATCGGCTGTATTCAAGATGTGTCCGAGTCAGTTTAGTAAAATTCACCATATTTCCGCCTTGATTAGATTCCATTCTTTTCCTCTCGCTCGCACACTTGCTGTTTTATTTTAGTCCCATCTATTTATTGGTCTCCCTTGCGGTATTTTTCCTACATACTTCATCTCCATCATTCTTTTTGGTATGCTTTCCTTTTCCATTCTCACTCAATGGCTATACTATAACCATAGCATAAGTAAAATATCGACACCTTAGCTCAGTCAGTAGCATGTCTGTCTCCTGAGTTAAAGATCCCGAGTTCGATTCGATTACCAGCATTATTGAAAAATTTATCATTGGTGAAATGTGGTTTTACTTTTTCACAGTGATGAATTAACGGCCATGGACTGGATGTTGTGTTTGTCCTAGTCTTAACATATGAACATATGAACTTCGACAGGGTTAGCAAGCAGGTAGTGGAAAATAAATGGCGTGAATAAAAAAAACTGACCTAGGTCCCAGACTGGAAACAGTAATGGATGTAAAAAAAAGTTGTAGGTTGATGAGTAGGTATCTGAACGTTACAAGCAATACTAAACCTACTTAAATATAGTCGGACGCCAACTCTTTAAACTGTAACTATAACCTTTGACAAATTGTATCAATGCCAGCACAATTATAAAAGAAGCATAGTCACATTTTGTTTTCCTATGTTAAGTCAGGGAACTTGGTAGGACAGTGAAAAGTCAAGGAACTTTTCAAAGGGAGTAACAAATTTCTACACCGCCCATTGTTTAACTGATCCGTGTAAACAGCCAACGTACACATGACAATTTTTTTTATCACGCAGCGCATGGTTCTGTTACCGGCTTATTAGTTCTGAAAAATAATTCATAAGAAACGCTGGGAAATAATAAGTAATCTTTGAAAATTTAACTTTGTTTCGTTTCTAAGATTATAAAAAATAAAAAAAATAAAGAGTGCATGACAAATATTGACACTTTAATAAATCAGGAAATATTTTGGAGGGAACATACTCAAATACACTTCTAATACATGTATTAATTATAACATACATGTTTTGAAATTGAATTCGGTGCACTTGATGGCTTATTAAGGCATACGTTGACTCTTGATTTTTGGAGCGAGATCCAGGCCTAAGTGACACGTGGTAGCCATGGACTGCAAGTGCCGGGTGGTTTAAACAAGCAGGCTCTTTACGGTGAGGGCGGGCATGGCCGGCACGGACTTGCGGAAGTCCGCGAACTCGCAGGCGTACGAAAAGCCCTTCTTCTGGCTGCTCTTGTCCCAGGTGAGCCAGGATACCTTGCTGCTAACGTCACTGCACAACTGGTAATCGTTCTTCAAGGAGGTGATGTAAGGGTTGTTCACCCCTATGAATACCGTCGCCGCCTGAAACACAAACACGTATCATGCCCTTGCACATACAGTTGAGGTTCCGTACTTCATTAATAATAAGTCAACTATGTGTGTATGACCAACTATCATAACTACTGTTAGAAAAACAAGTAACAATCATATAAACTTGAACATTATTTGATAGTACAGTAGTGCAGGTAGTTGTTTTAAGCAATGTTTAAGTACAGATGCATGTGCTGAAGAGACACTGGTATTAATGCATGATCAGTTTTAACAGTGATTTATTTGTCTTTCAAACAAAAGAAGAACAAAATATCTTTGTTTTGAACCAAAAGTTGTAAGGAAAGTCGCTTCAGTTAAACGTATTTTATAAATAGGCCTATATTCATATTTTTATAGGTATTTCGGGATGTTTTAAAATATACATTAAACTTTTATTATATTTAAACACAAACTATTTTATGAAGGAAATTTAATTTGTGTTTATGATATTAACTGATTTCAGAACAAGTAATAAAATAAGGACATATGAAAGAACATAGAATCCATACTTCCTGGCGCATGAATACATGAGCTTAGTTTATAGTTTATGTTTAAAACGGTAAAAAGCAGATGGGGTTTTAGGGGGGGCCTACCTGACTCAGGGGTTGTAGACGACCTTCCAAAACAGCTTAGGGATGGGCATCGCGTTGTTGTTGTTCTCGTCGACGTACAAATACAGCTCTTTCTCGACGCCCCTGGCGTTGGGCAGCGTCGTGATGCCGTATGTCCCGGTGTAGACTACCAGGTCCACAGATTTGTCCCGGGCATACCTGTGTAGTCAAGGTCCTTTGGTTAGACCGCTCTCACAGACTGGCTGTACTGTTGATTCATATAGGATTGGACTAGCTATTGGCACTCCTCCCTCTAGCCTGGACCCATCCGAGTGTACTAGGTGGGCTTCCTATTGTTATATTTCCTCCTTGTTCCGAGTATATCCCTAGTACGGGGTATATATATATATACTAGCTAGGAATGATGGGGGAGTAGCTTAGAGGAAATGCGCACATATTTGTGTAGAAAGCGAAGAGGAGTAAACCATTAAGGAGGGAAACACTCTCAGTACAAGCGTCCAGGATTCTAAACCTCAACCTTACCATCAATCGAAAAACCAGACAAGACGAGACTGACTTCTTTGTCCGCGTGCCCACTGATGAGGGTTGTTCTCCCATACTCTTTGGAGGTGAATGCTGGTAAATGTTGGTTTTATTTTTATTTATTTAGCACAATGTTTTAATACCCGTTCGGGTTATACGCTTAAGTACTAATTACGCTAATGGGTAAGGAATTGGGAAGGTTGGATTTATATGAAGTGAATACAAATTTGCGTGAAGTGAGGGTGAAAACAAGTAAAGTAAAACCACCTCCAGTTCACACGACCGAGATTCGAACCTCAATCTCTCCGTCCTCGGCAACACGAAGCTAGCACGTTAGCTAACTACGCCATCAAGGAGGATTAAATGTTGATGTATGCTTATAAAATATGTTGGCTACTTCATCCTGATCCCGTATATTATATAGGATATCTCCAAATAAGATTACTTTAAATACACAAGATGAGGAAGATAAATATTCAGGACAGCCATCAACATCAGCAAAGAGAAAGGATGGGAAACCAAACATGGTATTGTCACTCTTTCTCCTTATGTTCCATCTAACAAGATCGTTAGAGTAGTTGATAGACGCTGCTAGCACTATTTAATCTCCCTTAGGTTTAATGGTTAATGTCGCTGACAACTGTTACTGACATTAAAGGTGCGTTGACACATTACAAAATAGCTCTCGTGAGTCAGTTTAGAAATGTAAGCTCTTAAGTTAAGTTTTGTTGTGTTGACAGCATTACTTGTAGGAAATGGTGTGTTATGAGTGGAAACCATAAAAAAGAGACAGATTTGGGTGAAAACTGGGAGCCTCTAATTTACTTTGTTAAATGATAATCTTTTAGGCCATTTTAAAATTTATCAAGATTAAATGAAGGCCAGTTCCTTGGATCTTCGTTCTTATAGTTTTTGTAGGTTGTTTTCCCCCCAGAAATATACTTTGGCTGGGCATATAAGGTATCGAAGCTATTATGTTTGTACTTTTCCCCAATTTATATATATATATATATATCTTCTATATTAATACAATGAGGAGTTGAGCATCTTTTTTAGTCTCAGAGAGAGGTACACAAAGCGTCAGTGTAGTGTAACGTCGCCAACGAGTGTATTTTTGTTTATTTCGTGATATATTACGTGCCGACTGAGGTCGGGTAGTGTTAGTGAGTTGAACAACAACAGCATAACACAACAGTGCTTGTACACAACTTTATAGTGCAGTGCTACGTCGTCAGCGAGTGTATTTTTGTATTTTATTATTAGTGTTATTGTTTATTTAGTGATCTATTACATGCCGACTGAAGTCGGGTAGGGTGGTATACCGCAAGGGACAAGTCAAGAGGGGGAAATGGCCTCCGACTCGGATGTATATATCGATGTTGAAGGAACGGACGATGATGATGACATGGAAGACCAAGGCCAGGAAGGGGCCCCAGCCAACACTGAAACAGAAAAAAACTTTGAGCCAGTTTCTGGACTCAAGCGGAAACTCAGGACCAGGCCAGGACAGGAAGTACTACAATCGAAGGCTATAAAAGTCAATAACAAGTTTGCCAGCTTGTCTAGCCTACGGGATGAACCAACGATTAATCAAACGGGGCAACCGAGTGGAGGCACGGAAGAAAGTTCCACCCCACGTCGCATAAAGACCCCTCCAGTGATCGTAACAAATGCGACACAATACAATAAAGTTATAAAACTCCTAAACAGCGGCCTGCAAGATGACTACAAAGTGTATTGTATTGCACAGGGTATTAAGGTGGTCACGAGCTCCTTCAGGGATTACTCCGCTTTGTTAAAGCTGCTTAAACAAAACACGTTAGAACACTTCACGTATGTTCTTCCAAAGGACAAGCCCTTCAAGGCTGTCATCAAGGGCCTTCATGCAAGTATTTCCTGCTCGGATATAAAGGAGGAACTGGAGGACAGGGGATTCACGCCGACCGACGTGAGACAGTTATACTCAAAATCTTCTCCACAATCTGCAACACCGAGACCCCTACCGATATTTGTGTGCACCCTTGCGAGAACAGAAGGAGTGGGTGAGGTCTTCAAGGTACAGGTAATCAACCACACGTTAGTCAAGATTGAGGAGTACCGTGCTTCACAGAGTACAGTTCTACAGTGCCACCGTTGCCAACGTTTTGGACACTCCAAGAACTACTGTGCCCAAAAACCACGCTGCGTCAAGTGTATAGGAGAGCACCTGACGGTATAGTGCCAGAAAAAAGATAAAACGACGCCAGCACAATGCGTGAACTGTAAGGGACAGCACGCAGCGAATTATCGCAACTGCCCTATTTTTCTTCGAGAGCTGGAAAAGAAAAACCAAGTGCCAGAAAAGAAAAAAGAGGGGGATAGTAGAGTGGCTAGCCATTCTTCCCGCGTGGCTTGGAATCTTAAACCCTCAACTGGCCAGCAATTTTCTGCTAGCCAACCAACACCACCAGCAAATATTGGATTGAATAAACCAACTTACAGTGGAGTTGTCAAGAGGCTTGCCAAAAAAAGATAAACAAGAAGACCGTGACACTGATGAATCCTTGGACTTAAAGGACCTTCTGAAAATTCTAAAGGAAATAGACGTTGTGGGCTTACTCCAACTACTTAGGAAGTACCTTGTGAGGATGAAGAATGCTCCAGACAAGACAACAAAAGTAATGCTTCTTCTGGAAGCTGCAACCGAATTCTTCTGCGATGGCAACTGAGCAGGGAAGAGGTGTAGAAGACTCATTGAACATTCTGTTCTGGAATGCAAATGGAATAGTACAACAGGAACACGAGTTTCGACAACTTCTGGGGACGTATGGAGTTGACGTGGCATTGATCTGCGAGACCCACCTAACGGAACAAAAGAAGATGCGGTTCTTCGGATACGAGATGTATCGTAACGATAGAACAGATCGCAGGGGAGGGGGCACAGCCGTGTTGGTACGCAGTAACCTTGTTCACTAACAAACTAGTTTACCGGATATGGACCATATCGAATCCACTTCGATTGCTATACCCACGGGGCGGAAACAGATAGTGTTTACCGCTGTCTACAGAAGCCCTGCTGTCCCATTCACCGTCGATGACCTAGACAGGCTCACGTCAAGAAAGGATTTCCTCATAGCAGGCGATCTCAACTGCAAACACACGAGTTGGAACAGTCGCGTGTCTAATCAAGCAGGCCGGACACTGGCTGGCCAGGCAGCAACCAAGAACTACACAGTCCTGGCAACTAACGAGCCGACGTTCTACCCATCAAATTACAGGAATCTTCCTGACGTTCTGGATATCGTCCTGACGGATCTTGACACGCTGCCGGAAGATCTCGAAGCTTTAAACGAACTCGACTCCGACCATCTCCCGGTCTTCGGAAGGATATCCCTGAAGACAAATCCAAGATTGTCGTACCTTAAGAAGAAGATCCCCAGAAGTGACTGGGACGAGTATCGGCGGGTACTGACAGATGCAGTTCCATTGAACATGGAGGTAAACTCCCCGGAAGAAGTGGACAGTTCAATCACTCTTCTGACAGCCACATTGCTCGAAGCATACCGTGAGACGACGGTATTCGAGACGCCACCAGTGTTGTTGAAGAGGGACGACCCAGAGCTGAGCTACTTGATAGCCCTGAAGAGGGAAGCGCGTAGGAAATGGCAGCAGCACCGGGATACGAGGCATCGGACAGAGTACAACAGGCTAAGGGCCCTTGTGCGCAGAAAGGCAAAAGCGCTAAAGATTACCAACTGGAACGAGTATGTGGCGAACACTTTGGCTGGGGATGCCAACGTGTGGAAGGTGTCGAGACAACTCAAAGGTACGAAAGGAAAGGCAGGGACCACAGTCATCCACGGAAGAAGAGGGTTGGAATACCGGAGTGAGGCCAAGGCAGAGGCCATCGCGGAATCTCTCGAAGATCAGTTCAAGGCTAACTCTGAGCCTCAAGACGAGGAGTTTACCAGAACAGTAAAAAGAGCGGTTGGGGTATACCTAGCAGATCCGGATGTAGAGCTACCGCCCCATATCACCAGAAACGAAGTCACCCACCAGGTGGAAAAGCTGAAGACACGAAAAGCGGCTAGCCACGACAGGATATCGAACGAGATGCTGCGACACGTTCCAGAAGGTGTAGTTCAGCTTTTATCAAGAATGTTTTCAACGGCACTGCTGGCAGGTTACTTCCCGGAGTCATGGAAAGTTGCCGACGTCGTCTCATTGCCCAAACCAGGCAAGAACCGCAAATTCCCGCAGAACAGGCGGCCCATCAGTCTGATTAGCAACATAGGAAAATTATTTGAAAGAATAATTCTGCAGCGACTGAAAGCCTTCGGCAGGGAGCACAGGATTACCCCCGACATCCAATTCGGATTTCGGAACCGGCATTCGACGATACACCCAGTCCTGAGCCTAGTGGAGGACACGACAGAATGCTTCAATCGAGGGGAAATCACGATAGCGGTACTTATGGATGTGGAGAAGGCGTTTGTTAAGGTCTGGCACGCCGGCCTTATTTACAAATTGATACAGGCCAACTTCCCCAAGGTTTATGTGCAGCTAATCAAGAGCTTTTTAACCGGACGACACTTTCAGGTCAAGATGGAAGGGAAAAGGTCGCCTCTTCATAGTGTCAGAGCAGGGGTGCCGCAGGGGTTGGCACTCTCCCCGTTCCTATACACTGTGTACGTCGCTGACGTCCCCACGGACCCGATGATTAAGATTAGGCTCTTCGCAGACGATACTCTGTTCTACATTGCCAACAAGAACGTTAAGTACGCCCATCTCCGCCTGCAGCGGTACCTGGATGAGTTCAGCAGTTGGCTGGAAAAATGGAGAATAAGATTCAATGCAGAGAAATCGACAGCCATGTTAATTACTAGGAGGAGACCCCAAACACCGGCCCAGCTCGTAGTGTTGGAGGAGGATATCCCCTACAGGAATTCAATGAAATACCTCGGGGTGATGTTAGACTCCAGACTCATATGGAAGGAGCATGTAGACTACACAAGAAAAAAGGCAATGGGGGCCTTCATCACAAATTACGGCCTGCTCAAGAGCCCAGTGCTGGGAAACAACATCAAGCTGCTACTGTACAAGAGCTTAGTGCAACCTATACTGCTATACGGATGCGAGGCGTGGGGGTATGCTTCCGAGTCAGTGTTAGGAACTCTACAAGCTGTACAAAACAAGGTACTTAGATGTATCTTGGGTGTGAACACCCGCACCAGCAATGAGTTAATACACGCTACCACTGGCAGTGTGTCTCTACAGGGAATCTTCCGGCAGCGAGGCAGCAAATTCTACAAACGAGCCCACGAGGCAGAAGACAACGCCACAATTAGAAGACTCGTTCAGTACGACCCCCAAGAGCCAAGAAAATACAAGAAGCCCCGACTCGTATGAGAAATCCATCTGCATACCTTCCCAATCAGCCCCTTCCTACTAACCACTCCTGTTTCTCAGCTTAGCCAAATCCTTGGGTCCCCATCCTCACACGTCCCCACAAACTAGAAACTAGAATCATTTTATTCATAACTTCACTTTCATCAAAGCCATCGTCGCTTAGTGTCTAATATTATTCATGTATTTCTTTCAGCTTGTCTAGATCTTACTTACTCACTACACCACTCACATCGGGCCTAACTGCGCTTGTGTTTCCATCACAGTGTACGAGGGCTTGATCTAGCAACTCAACACAAACTCTTTTGCTCCCATCATAGAAACCTTCACTCACCAATTCCATTTTCCCTTCACAACCAAATTACACCTTTAGACATAAAGGTTATGATCTGTGACTACAGATTGGTACTTTAGGTATAAACAAGCCGCCTACTCCCTCTGAAAGTCTCTTCTGACATTCAGAGCGAGTAGTTCAAGGCAAACAAGGGAGCAATGAGGAGTTTGTTTATTTGTCATGAGCATTGCATGATATCTACCGCACGCAGAGGCTGAAATTTCAAAATTGGTACCGCTTGTGTAAAAACATGTGCACTTTGAAGCTGGAATTTTAGATGATATATATTTTAAATTGATTAAAAAATTGGAATGGTGGAAATAAAATGAAGAGTTTTTTTTGTATGTTTGAAGCGAATAAAAGCGTTGCTCGAGGTAACCTCGCAATACATTGCGTAGCTGGCCCAAGCAATGCCGGTTACTTCTGCTAGTTTTTAATGTGTCTCGCAGTTTTCTTTTTGAATATCAAGTCATAATATTTGTATTCACGTTTACCTCATACATTTGACACATTCTCAGTGCTATATAATTAATATGTTTTGAGCGTGTTTTTAAAATTATTCCTGATGTTGTGGATATAGGGGTGGGATAAATCCCACCCTTCTCCACCCCAACACCACGCACTCCATGGGTGCACAATTAGTTTACCATAAACATATATCTACTCCATAGATATGAAATAAATTTAACATACATGTGGAAAACCTGGAGATTACAATGATTTTTCTGTCTGGGAAAACAGAGAAAATAAAGGAACTTTCACAAAAGAATTTTATATATATTTATATGTATATATAGTTTTATTTACACACACACACACACACACACACACACACACACACACACATACACATATATATATATATATATATAGCGCCGTGTCTTATTACCCGTTTAGGTTATACGCCTAAAAAACTTATATATTATGTAAAGAAGTATTTGGTACTCTGGGATTTTAAACTGCAAAATTTAAATAGAGGTCTTTGTTTTGAAGAGAAAGTGAACTGAGGAATTGAGTGTTCTGATTCGAACACATGTTTTAGCTCGCTCTCTCTCTATCTCTCCTTTCCCCTTCCCCTCTTTTTTTTTTTGTTTTTGTTCTTTCTGAAACATTGGTTTGTGTAACGGCTGAAGATATTTTCCCCACAAAGGCCAAATCTTCTCTACCCTAGTATTATTTGCTTCACTCCATCCTAGTCACTTGTATTAAAAATTAAATATACATCTTTTGTCGAAGATACTTTCTAAATTTATGGCAAAATAGAAATTCCTTCTTGAAAACCTGGACAACCAAAGGAATCTTGTATTAATAAAATAGAGGCAGCCCTATAAACAAACCATGATCAGTTTCATCCTTCCCTCAGAAGGTTAACACAATCACACTATTGATCGATTCACGACCTATGAAAATCAAACATCTCTGTATTTGATAAACCCGATAGAGGAGTGGTTGAATCTGGTCGTGATCACATGCTCTCATACAGTTCACACGGAACAAGAATACAATTGTGGTGGCAAGTGTGTGAGATCTCTAAACTTCTCTCGACACGTGGCTTTATATCACACACACACACACACACACACACAGTAACGTAAAACCAAGTTTGCCAAGTTTGGTTGATATTTTCACTAAGTCGTCCTAACCTTCTGACGTTGTCCTCCAAAGTGTTCCAGTTACCGCCGTTGAACGTCTGCCACTGTGGAGCAGAGTTCATGTAATAGAAGGTGGCCCTCTGCTGAGAGCCGTACACGTAGTCCGCCTTAGCGATGAGGTGGCCCCTCGAGAGGTAGTAGTCGGAAGTACTGGACACGTACTGGGCACCGAGGTCCGTCGAGCCGAGGATCGTGCTGAAGGTGGCGATCTGCTGGTTGCGGCCGTACTGCGTGTTAGGGGTGAGGTTGGGGTAGAAGCCACCCTCCACCCAACTGGGACGAGGGAACCCCGTCTAGAAAAAAGTTCATAGTTGTGGTTTTACTCTTAGGGGTGAGGTTGGATAAGGGAAACCCACTTGAAGACAAATTGAAAGTTTAAAATAACACTTTAATAATATATACTATACAAACTACCAAACCCAATGGGCACGTAGATAAAGGTTAAAGTACTGTCATATTTTGATCTACCGGTGACAGGAAAATCTTAGTTCAAATTCCAAAATATGTTCTTTTTAACTTGGTTTGTTACACACCCACAACAAAAATTAGGGTATTAGTCCTCTATATTCTACCTTCACCATTATTATAGCTGTATGGATGTCCCAAACGGGTAGTAAGTTGGGTGGACAAATTAATTTATGAGGTGAAAAACAGGGTAACAATTATGCTATTCTTAAGGACACTTCTTTACACACACATCTATGTTACAAAAAAACTGGTTAATTAACAGCCTATCAAAACTGAAGAACAGAGCAAAAAGCTATCACGTGACTTCGTGATTACTGATCTCACTAATCCCCTTTCAGGGACCCCCGAGGGGCTCTATCTATCATGGCATGCAGGCTTTGCAGCCTTTCGCAATGTAAACCACTAAACGCCATCGGGAGCGCTCTTCTCTTGACCCATTCGATTTGAGTTGAAATATTTTCGTATTTTTATGCTCTTCTCAGCACCCGATAAAATTTCAAAATCAAACAACTATTAGTGTTAATGCGCTGTGTATATATCACACGAAAACACCTGCCGCGACTGTTGTGAGAAGATTTGAAATAACTCGTTAAATTAAAAGGGTGTGTAGAGATGTGATGAGCTGTGTCGAGACACAATGCTATTATTTGAAAACATTCATTGTGACATTAATCTGAAAGCACTCTTTCTCAAATTTCCAACGCCTTAGCTCAGTAGATAGCGTGTCTACCTACTAAGCTAATGGCAAAAAAAAAAAATCCTTGTGGAAATATAGATCTACCCTTTCACATTGATAAATTAACAGCCGAGGAGTGGATTTTGTACCTGTCCTAGTCTTAAGTTAGATTATAAGGCATGTGAAGCTATGACAGGCCTAGCCAGCCGCTAGTGGAAAATATATGGTTTGAACAAGAACTGACCAAGATCACAGGTTGGAAACAGTAATGGATGTAAAAAAAAAGCTGTTCTCAACTAGATTGTTTTGTCAGCCGATTTTCAGCTGACTGTCAGCTGTTTCTAGTTTACGTTACAAAGTATAATGGATCAAAGTACATTTCTGATAGTTGCTGCTGTGAATTGCTGGGGCACTTAAACAGATTGCGCTCTCTGTTTTAAGTGAACGTGTGAATAAGTTTTTAAATGATCATGAAACAAAACAGTAATGGCGGGCATGGGCACTTACCTGCAGTCCGCCAATGTTGGCCACCAGGTCGAACTTGGTGTAGATGGGGTTTGCATCGGCGGAGTCGAAGCAGATCTCATGTAGGTTGTAGAAGTTGGTGCCCACCAGGAAACCTACCTCGAGCTCAATGTTCTTGTTGTAACAGATTTTACCGGTAGCCCTTGCCGTGTGGGAAGGTATGGACCTACAAGATCCGGTAAAGTGTAAGGGTATGTGGTTTAGATTAAAACTATCTATACTTTACTCATTTCTAGTATATGTAGAAAAGTATTGATAGCAGTACTCTAAAGAAACAAGCCCTCTTAGTGTATCAGGTATAAAATTTAGTGTGACAAGTAAACATGGACTAAAGTTTGTCCGCTCAGCTTATTTATTTAATAATTTAACTGACTAAGGGCCGGTCTTATGACTACTGGATAAATATTAATCTGGCAGATAAATATTTTTATCTGGTGGTTAAGTTAAAAGTGCGTATTATGACTGCCAGATAAAATGTATTTATCCATCACATTTTTATCGCGAGTTTTAAGTATCTGATAACTTTTATCTGGAAGTTAAAATGGTTATTGCCATAGTGACGCGTTGTTTTTCATGAGGTTTCGCCTATCATAATCTGTTTTTAGGTTAAAAATCTTGGTTTCCGTGTTTAGTAGGCACAGGCCCAGGCTCTAACTATATATAAAGTTAGAACATTTAATTCACACTTTTATGTAAACTGACAAACTATTTGTAGAGTTATATTTATATAAGAACAAATTATCAAAATGTGAGTACAATAAATGAAATTTTGTAAACGTTGTACACAGCTATTGATCACATTATGGACGACACCGAAATTAGTACTTGCAAGACATTTTAGCTTCTGCGCTCACGTGATGCCATCTATATACTCGCACTCGTTTAGCCGTCATTATTTAACAAATGTTGAGCGTTGTAGCTACCAGCCAGGTTGTACGCATGCGCAGACCAGTAAAAACATTAACAACCTCGCGTTTTATGCAAAAAATAAAAAATTATATTACAGATAACTATCCGGCAGATACATTTAGTTCATAATACGTGTAACATATTAAAGTGGGTGATAACTTTTATCTGGTAGCTAACTTTAATCTCCCGATAACAATATTCATGCGGTAGTCATAAGACCGACCCTTATTAAAGTGATTCATGAAATACCTAGTTATTTTACACTCTCGACTGAATCTGTGTCCAGTATTATAGTACCTGCAGGTGAGAGTGCTGAAGGCGTAGTTCACGCCATTAATCCTGAAGTTTTTTCCCGATACGCAGGTGGCGGTGACCACAGAGTTCCCTGTCCCAGCTACGTTCAGGAAGTTGTTGGTCCCCGGGCAGGCGAGTGTAAGCGCCTCCCCCGCGAGGAAGCTGATTACGTCCCCCGGTACCGTGGGTAACTTGAATCCATATACGTCCAGGGACCCTCCGGGGATCAGGAGCAGGGGTTGGGGTGCTGCCAGGTCTGTGTTCACGCTCACCGAGCACCCTGAGGGACAGCAAGAACACCCGAGGGTGAGGGGGTGGTTAGAGATAACTGTCTGCGGTTACAAGTGCATATTAAGTCATGTTAATGCACATGCGCAAAGTATAAAATATACTTGTCTGCGTTCCACCATTTAAAATAAAAATTGTGCTTCACGTCTTGATAGCCATATGGAAAATTAGCTTATTTGTGCTAATGGAATAGGGATGAGGAAGATATAATTTACAGGAAACATCATCTGTACATACAGTCAAGATTTGAACCGTGACCTTACCGGCACTGGCAAACCAGACTAGCCTAGGTTGAATCCTTAACGTTGAGTCGTCTAGTCTGGTTTGTTGATGATGGGAAGATTGGGGCTAGAATTCCGGGTCGAATGTATAATGGAGGCTTTTTCTTAAATGCTTTCCCAATCTCACTCCACGCCAATGCGAGTATCTTCTTATAAATTCTACCTCACTATCACCTTATTAAGAAATTAATTAAATGCGGATATCACTTGCAGGTAGCAAGACACGGTGGAAAAAGTATTAAAGACGTACTTTCGATAACATGGGGAACTATTGTGTGTATGCAATTCCAACATCATCCTGCGTGGCGGGTCAGCGAGTGGATGATCACTATAGGGGCAACATTTAAATAATAATAGTATAATTGTATTATGTGTAATATTATGTTGTCCACCAAACAATGATGTATCACGGCTTGTCTGTATGTTTAGTGACCTGGCTTTCATGATATTTAATTTTAACTTTATTAGCTAGATTTGATATCGTTTGTTATGGCAGCCATCATAGACCATTCTAAGCAAACAGGATGAGGTGGGCTAATATGAAGGAAATTAATCGGCATTTCCCTGAAGAGAGAAAGGTAAAACACACTGTCAGGAAAGGAAACATATTTTGATTGATGTGGAAAACCACAAACCCAATGCACCCGACGAACATTAGAGCCTAAATCTCACCTGATACAAAAGGGCCCGACACTTTGTACAGCTTGACCATCAGTGTGGGTTATGCATGTTGTAACATCCTAGTTTTAGTTTTATACAAGCGTTTAATGGACTAAGACGTCACCCTTTTCTTAGCACCACGTCTTACTACCCGTTCGGGCTTTACGCTGTCATGTATATTGAATTCCTAAACAGTTCTTCATCTATCAAAGCTAATGTGGGTGCATTTCTTATAATACCATGTTCACTATTAACTCAACGTCCACGTAATGTAATGTAGGCACGACGTAACATAAGGTTAATCTTGTGTTTAAAATGGAAGCCATCATCATATAGTTAATATCATAGTGACATTCATTTAACGTAGGCCTAATAATGATCCAGTAGAAAACTTTATTTATGTTGTGGGGGGCATATAGTTTGTTTACCCTCATGAATACATAAACGTTGTGGCCTTTTATTACAATTTTATTTCGTAGCTTTACTATGTTTATATCGAAAGTTCTTGAAGCCAAATTTGTCTTAACTACTTTGAGTTCCATATCAGTTAACAATTTGTTTTCAAATCGTCCAAGTCAATCGATTGTGTTTTTCTTAAGTTTTTACGTAACGTTATGGGAATCCTGATCACACACTATGTTTCTTTATGTTACGTATACACTAAGTAAACGTTAAGTCAATATTGATCCCAGCATAAGTTATCCACAGAATGCTTACTCTTTAAATAGTATAGGTCCTTTATGTTGAACTTATTAATTTAAAAAAACGCCATACGTTCACAAATTTATATTTAATAAAAACCAGTAATAAATGCTCGGAACGAGATTTTCAAAACAGGTTTTCGGTAAACCACAAGTGAATAAGTTTTCTTCGGAAGAACAAACACATCAGGGTGAACTGGGGGTGAGGGGTTCCTAAATGGTTTTCCGCTCTCCCTCCAAGCAAATGTGGGTTCACTTCCTCTAATTCAACCTTTCTAATTCCTAATCCATTAGCGTAATTAGTACTTAAAGCGTATAACCCGAATGGGTAGTAAGACGCAGTGCTAAATAATATTAATAATAATAATAATAATAATAATAATAACAACAAACCCATCACAATAATTAACAGTTTAATATTATACAGTTTAAAAAAAGTTGTTCAAAAAGGTTTTTTATTTCAAATTTTCAACAATCAGTTGTTTATAAACTTCCCTCAAATGGTTTTAATTTGTAAACATAAAAATATTTTCTGAAGAAACCATGAAAAAAATCTCCAGATGCACTAGCCATATTTAAAAAAACATAAAAATTTTATTTTTAGTTTTTTCATAAATAAACTACCTACCCTAATTTAATTTACTTTTAAAAATAAACCTAAATTATTATTTACCATGTAAAATAGTTCCACGATACCAATTTTGAACAAAATCGTTAGAGATATTTTTCGGTGACAGCATGGTCTAAGGCGATTTTCTCGTGATAGACTAGACTGCCGATGATGAAGAGATCGAGGTTCTAATCTCGGACCTGTGTACTGAGGGTGGTTTTACAAAATAGTTTTCCACTATCCCTCCACGAAATTGGGGGTGCACTTAATTTAAATATGACCTTCCTAACCATTGAAACGATTATCGTTATTAGTACATAAACGTACAACTCGAATGGGTAGTAAGATATTATGATAAAAAAAACAACTTATTACAATATTTTCTCTTTATTTGAAAAGTAAAAATGGATAGTTTAATTTTATATTCAAACAAGTTTGTGTTAAGAGCAAACAAAAAAATATGATAAATAAGTACAAATTTTAAACACAAATATTTATTTTAGTTACTGACTATGTTTTAGTTTTTTATAAATAATCTTTGTTTTTATTAAGTTGATGGCTTAAAATAAAGTAACATGCTCACTATAAACAGGATTTTCTGTGACGGTTAGGCTGTCAGCTGGTATCGCTGAGGTAGGGAGTGAATTATTTCTGTTTTTTTTTTAAACTAATGCTGTTGCACTTCTTATGAAACTACATTTCCTAATATTGGTGCTAAATTTACTTATTAAACAAGGTTAAATTATTGATTTTATTTGTTAGATGTTAGCGTGCAATATGAAAGATTGCTGGGCGAAAAACTAACTTTACAAGAACATAAATGGATTTTCGAAATGAATGCTAATAATATATAAAGTGCTTGGAACAAACTAAAGGAGGTTGTATTTGAATGCACGAAAGATGTGTGTGGATCTGTGGTAGTGGTAAACTTAAAAATAAATGCATGGTGGACTTAAAATTTGAAAGAAGCTGTCTGATAAAAGAAAGAAGCATACAAACTAATGATTGCTGTGAAGGGTGAAACAGAACGCAAGAGGTTGTGAGACATGTACAAAGATAAAAAGATTAATGCAAATAAAGTAGTAAAGGATAGTAAAAAGAAAATAAGACTAAAAGAAGGAGAAAGAATGCAGAAGAGTTTTGAAGGAAATATGAATATATTATGTATGTGAGTAAAGAGAATGAAAAAAGAAAAGCAAGGAAAGATCTATGGCATTTCAAATGAACGTAGTAAGATGATTTGACACGAAAACAATGTAATATTGTGATGGAGGAAATATTTTGAGCAATTGTATGGTGAAAACAGTGGTATAAAATAAGGAATATATTACGATGAGTGAAAGAATTAACGGGGATGAAGTGTTAAAAGCTATGAAAGCATTAAATAATGGCAAAGCTGTGGGCAAAGATGGGACTACACGTGAGATACTTAAGTGTGGGGCGTGGTTCTACTTGAAAGATTGTGTGAGTTGTTCAATGTGTATGCTAGGATTTAGGATGTTCCTAAGGAGTGGAAGAATGCTGTCATCGTTCCTTGTACAAAGGCAACGGCAGCAAGAGGGAATGTAAAAAACATAGGCTAGTTAGCCTACTGAGTATTCCAGGCAAAGATTTGGGAGATATTTAATTGAAAGGGTGTGTGAAAGAACTGCGGACAAAATTTGGGGTATGCTATGTGGTTTCACAAAGGTAAAGGCTGCGTGGACTAGATATTTGCATTGCAGAAAGTGAGTGAGAAATGTATGGTAGTAAGGGAGAAAGTTTATTGTGCATTCGTTGAGTTGGAGAAAGCGTACGATTAGGTGAATAGGAGTATGTTACGACATGTTCTTTGAGAATACGGTGTGGATGCATGGTTAGTAAATGCAATTATGGCAGTGTATGATGAAATTAAAGCATGCGTATGGGTCGATGGAGCTTTGAGCGAATGGTTTTACATTGAACATGGAGTTAGACAAGGTTGTGCTATGTTTCATTGGTTGTTTAAAGTATTCATGGATAGGTTTATGAGGGCACTTGTGAGGACGCGATTGATGTACATATGTTTTATATGAATTTGAGAGTGCCGTTGTACGCAGATGATTCCGTATTAATGGCTGAAAATGAAAGTGACTTTCAGAACGTATTAAATCGTTTTAATGTGGTGACAGACAGAACGGATCTTCGTGTAAATGTCTCCAAAACCAAGGCGATAGTTTATGATAAGGACGGATCAGGAAATTATTGTCAGCTTAGTATAAATGGAAAACTGTTAGAACAAGTAAATAGTTTTGTGTATCTGGGCAGAATGTTCTGTAAAAATGGAGGGATGGATGGTGAAATCGACGGACGGGTGAATGCATCTCGGAGAGTAGTTGGATGTATGTGAAATAATTTAAATAATTAAGTAGTATCGAAAGAGGCAAATATGGCAAAATGTAAAATGTGTTGACTCCAACATTGTTTTATAGATACGACGCGTAGGTTTGTCAGGAGAATCACAAGAACAAGGTGAATGTGGTCCGAATAAAATATCTAAGAAATGTATGTGGAAAAACTCATGTGTATAGAGTCAGTAATGAATGTGTGCTGAATGAGTACGGTAAATGTGAACAAGGTGTCTTAAGTTGGTTTGGGCATCTTGTTAGGATGAGTGTTGATCAAGAGATGAAGCAAATAAATGAAGGTAAAGTGCGTGGATCAAAAGGAAGTTATAGGCCATGTAAGGCGTGGCTCAATTTTGTAGACAAATAGAAACATTAAGAGCTTTAGGAATAAAAGGGTACGCATGAGTCTGTGTATAGATGTTGCTGAAGCGAAGGGAGTATGCAAGGATAGTGGAGTGTAGAGAAAGTTAGTGAGGATGGTTTAATAACGGATTTTTTTTTGCTATATGAACAGTTTCTTGCCTACCCCGTAAGGAAGCAGTGTGATTATTTATGTATGTATGTACGTACGTACGTACGTATGTATGTATGTATGTATGTATGTATGTATGTATGTATGTATGTATGTATGTATGTATGTATGTATGTGTGTATGTATGTATGTATGTATGTATGTATGTATGTATGTATGTATGTATGTATGTATGTATGTATGTATGTATGTATGTATGTATGTATGTATGATGTATGTATGTATGTATGTATGTATGTATGTATGTATGTATGTATGTATGTATGTATGTATGTATGTATGTATGTATGTACGTATGTATGTATTTATGTATATATGTAAGAATAAGACAGTGCTACACGATCCAAAACTCTTACCCGCTTTAGGAATGATGGCAGCAGCATCTCCAGTACCAACCAGGCCCATAAACAGTGATAAAATAACTATTGGCAGCATTGTATACATTATGCTCAGTTTTAGACAAATGTAAATTAGCATAAAAAAACTTACTCTACAAATGACCTAATCTATAATTTAGGTCACAGAGAAGACGGTCATTTATCAATGAACAAATCTCATTGTAATACAATTATTTATATATCCACGCCAACATCAAACTTTGTAGTATTTACATAGAAATAAATTAATCGTATTAGAGATAAGATAATCCATTATTAATAATGGGGGGATAAAAAACTCTCTTAAGAAATCCCGATCAAGGGAAATGACAATAGCATGTCAGTACTTAAAGGTGACGCGAAAAGAATAAAAATTAAATTCGTGCAAGAATGATTCATTTGCAGTTTTATAGTTTAACACACATGTTATACACTTGATCTTATGTAATTTTTTTTCCCATTTATTTGACCTACACTGATCTAGTAAGTAGGCACGCATGCAGAGTTGTTATTTGGGTGAGGGGGGACAGGGAATAGAGCACTCTTTAACGTTGTGAGATAAAACTATTTCATTTCTGTTCTTGAGGGGACACGTCTATGTCTTATGATGGCTGACGTGACCGCCCACGTAAATAGCAGGTTGCAGCTGACCCCACATTACTTTGGTTAAGTGTATGACTCGGGACGACAGGTCACGTTGCGTGTAGCATAGATTACACTAATTCATATACATTTTTATGGCAATTAACGACTCATTAATATAATATTTTTTTCATTTAAAGTATTGGGATGATGCAACTTCGTTTTAATTAGATGTAGTATTATTTATAGTTGCGCGTGGGATCCTGCCTGACCTTTAAAATCTCCCATACCAATTATCTATAGAAGGATTTCGGTAGGAAGAAACTTTCAAAAAATAAAACCTTTTTTACTTTACTATTAGAGTTTTTTTAGCCCCACATCTTACTACCCGTTTGGGCTATACGCTACTGTAAGAGTTATTTCATAACTATATTACCAATAAATAGTGGAAGCGGAAGATCGTATGAATTTACGTATGAATACATGAAATTAGATCTAGAAAAATTTCTAGATGTCAGCTGTCAGATACTTCATTAGAAAATTAAACTGCACGTGCGAATGTTATTCAAATATTTAAAAAATAAATTATGCTGAGTATACTGGAAGCTATAATAACGGTTTAGGATAGGTGTCAAAAGTAAAGTCCAAAAGCTATAGGACAAACCTTTGAGAGTTTATACCAAAGATAGTTACACAATGATAGTTGACCTATGCGCGTTTATCCAACAAGATCCGTACCCAGGATCCATTACCCGTCAATCAATAACCATACTGCAATCTAAATTTCCATCGGAAGGACCTTATATGTCAGATAGAAAAGCTACTAAATCTACTTTCACTTACCGTATTCAAACGTCACTGTCAAACTGTCACTGTCAAACTGTCACGGTCAAACTGTCACTGTTAATAAATATCAACTACCAGAAAGAAGCACCCGGCGTTACTTAAAAACAAAAACAAAAAAAAAACCTCTTCACTTTATTTTTTACAACCCAGTTTTTAATTAATTGGAAAATCAAATTCAAATTTTAAAATTCCTGCTTCTCTTCTCGATGCAAGTGATCGTGTCCAGGGTCCACTCATTTTAAAATTTCAGAACTCTGCTTGTGGTAGATTGTTGTGGTAGATGCTCATGACAATCAAACTCTTCATTTTATTAATATAAAAGATATATACCTATAAAACAACATTAGCAATATATACCAATATAGTAAATATTATTACCCGCCTCGGTAGTGGCATGATCTAAGGCGTAAATCTCGCAGTAGACTGGACTGCTGAGGACGGTAAAATTGAGGCTCACACCTCGGTCGGGCGTTTCTTTGTATAAGGTTTTCTACTCTCCCTCCACGCAAATGTGGATACACTTCCTATAGATATAGCCTTTCTCATCCTTAAAACCATTAGTGCAATTAGTAGCTATGCGCACAATCTGAACGCGGGTAACGAAGTACTAAAATAAAAAATAAAATAAAAATAAATGTTATTAATTTTTCCCACAAAAAAGTTTGTAATTTATAAAGGGCTCCACCTATGAAAATTGTACTGTACCATTTTAGCTAAGCAGTTTTGGTTTTTAATTTTAGTGTACACACTCCATCTCTGTGGTATAGTTGTCAGAGCTCTTGGCTACTGATCCACGGGGCCTGGGTTCGATCCTTGACGCTTCAAAAATATATCTGTAAAGCAATGCGTCTGAAACAGATACAAACTCAGCCTCGTGAGAACAAATGAGGCGCCAATTGGATAAAGAAGTAGCAACTCCGGTTTAGAAAACTGAGGTTAGTGCCTAAAGGGCTATTTTTTCTGAGCACATGACACCCTCTATTGATTTTTTTTCATAAATTAAAACAAGAAGAATGGATTTCATTTTTAAATGAATAGATCAAGCTTGAACTGTAACAATTTAAGTTAAAGTAAGTAAAACATGTTTTTTTTAAATTTTTTAAGATTTTATCAAGTTCCTGAATAAATTTTCTTTTTACACATGTTTTTTCCCTTTTACACAATTTTAAAACAAAGGCTAAGAATTTTCTGGAGCAGCACCCCCACTAATTTTAGCTATGAGCCGCCACTGGAAAGAGGCAAAGATGGCAGGATATAAATGTGTGTTAACTTCAACATTACTTTATGGATGTGAAGCGTGGGTTTGTCAGGATAAACACAAGCACCAGGTGAATGAGGTTGGAATCAGATATCTGAGAAATGTATCTGTAAAAACTCGTATGGATATAGTCAGTAATGAATGGATGCTGAAGGAGTGCGGTTTAGAAGGGAATCCAGTAGGTCAATGTGAATGAAGTGCCTGACGTTGGTTTGGACGTGTTAATAGGATGAATGGGGATAGAATAATTAACTAAATATATGAAGGTAGAGGGTGTGGATCAAAAGGAAGGGGTAGGCCATGTTAAGGCGTGGCTAAATCTTTTAGACGAATCTGTAATAAAGAGCGACATTAAGAGTTTTAAGAATAAAAGAACATGTATGACTCGATGTATGGATGTTGATGAAGCGAAGGGAGTATGCAAGGATAGGGGAGTGTGGAGAAGGTTTGTGAGGATAGCATATATACGGTTTTTTTAAGCTATAGGCACAGTTTCTAGCCTACCCCGTAAGTGAACGGCGTGATTGGGTATATATTATGTAATATATAAACATATATTTATATTGAATCAATATTTTTAAATGTGGCCAATGAAAATATTTAAAGAAAAAGTAGATTAATATATATGGAACCATCTTTTAATGTACTGTACATTACATTATAGTTTCATGCATTCTTACATACAAGTTTTGAACACAGCAAACGAAGAATATAGCCTAGTTATCCATTCATCTATTTTTTCACATAGCTTCAGCGGTTGTCCAAATAAATGATAGTCCCTGGTTCCATTCGTGGTTGCAGCGTATCAGTGGTAATAGTTGCAGGCACCAGGGGCACGTCCAATTCATGAAAACATAAAATTAGAAATAAACATTGGATTATTAATTATTCAATTAAATATAGAACAATAAAATTCTGCTGTTATAGACTAACATATCACGATCATCAACTATTATATCTAACGGCTTATTATAAACATTGTGTCATTTTAAGGCTAGTTTCAGTAAACTTGTGAATGGAGAGTGGTAAACAAGTTAGGGGATGGAAAATTCAAATCCTCTAGCTCCTCGAATACTTAAATATATTATAGATTCTATTTTTTTTAAATATTGAATTGGAATTTGTTTTAGAGCTTTTATACTGCCTATTGGAAGTTTATTCTAACATAATTATGGGACAAACTTAACAACCAGATCTCAGATTATTAATTTATCACATAATTTTTTTTTTTACCGCTGCGTTTTAGTACCTATCCGGGTATATAAGCTTATGTACTAATTACGCTAATGAAGTAGGGTTGAGGAAGGTTTAGTTTAGCGTGAGGATACTCGCATTTTCGTGGGGAGAGAAAGAGGGTGTGAAACAATTTAGGAAAAACCATCCTCAATGCATCCAACCGGGATTGAACCACAATTTCTCCGTCATCCGCAGCCTAGTCTATTGCGAGAGTAGCACCTTTAACCAGGTGGCCACCGAAGCGGGTATCACCTATGAATGCTTTAATGGCGTATAATAGGAAAACATTCTAACATTGAGTTTTATTTCTATGGCAAATTAAGAATTAATATAGTAAAGTATGCCTCATATTCGGACCTAAAGTCCGTTCACCGTAGGAATTGTTTTCTGAAAGACCTTTTTCCCTACCAGAAATCTATTATATAGTAGGATATTGGTAGGAAAAAAGACCTTTCAGAGAGTAATTCCTACCGTGAATGATGTTTACTTACCATTATTATTAAGGTAGGGATGTAGGGAACTAGAAAAGCGGTAAGTAAGTTTACAATTATCTATAGCAAACCATTCTTTTGGCCAAAATAAATGAAATCTTTCTTCAGTAGAAACATAGTTTCGTTTTCTTCACATCGTTATATCAACAGTTGTTGAATATCTGTCATGAGCATTAGATGACAAACTTTTCAAATAAGAGGAAAATGTTGTCATTAAATTCCAGAACATCCTTGACAGAAATTCAAGAACTGTTATGGTCACCCTCTGAAGAAAATTAAGTTTTATGTTTCTATTGGAGATGTATTTGACCGATTATAACAACAACCAAAGTTTGATATGGATACTGCAAAAACACTTAACTTTGCTTCCATACTATATATTCACGCCTTAAGGCGGGGTACTAGTGAGCGCGAGTTTAGTGCATTAATTTTGCAGTTTTTATAGCACAAACATTTTTTGGCCAAAATAAATCAAATATTTATTCTATAGAAACATAGAGTTTTGTTCTCTGCACATGCTAATCTCAACAGTTGTTGAGTATCTGTCATGAGCATGGCGGCATTTGGTGACAAACTTTTTAAATAAAGAGAAAAGTTTGTCACCAAATGCCGCCATGCTCATGACAGATATTCAACAACTGTTGAGATTAGCATGTGCAGAGAACAAAACTCTATGTTTCTATAGAATAAATATTTGATTTATTTTGGCCAAAAAATGTTTGTGCTATAAAAACTGCAAAATTAATGCACTAAACTCACGCTCACTAGCACTCCACCTTAAGAGTAAGCTCCCACGATTCGTGAGTGGTTGGACACATTACTTATACATCTTATTAATTGTTCTTTTTAATTAAAATATATCTGCCTCCTGTGATTGACATAATCAGCCATCATCTTTTTCAGAAATAATTCAAACGATGTTTTAAAGATTGCTTGGGAAATATTTATCTTTGTGTCAAAATATGAATGCAAATGACACTTATATTGTTATAATCAGAAGCGGGAGCTGATTGAAAAAACGGCATATGTTGAATTTCTTTTAAAGATTGTTTTTATTGGGGTTTTTAACGTCCACTTTCCTTTTATCATCAATCGAAACATGTCAAAAAGACACTTGACCTGAGGACACTTTAGGCGTTGAATGTATGTATATATATATATTATAGAAGTCACCAAGCAATGTTTTAAAAAGTCTACGCCAAACAACAAATTTTGGACTTGATGCGTTTATTATGTTAGAAATCCAGGATAGGAGGGTTTTTTTCTACCAGAATACTACTACATAGAATTATTCTGGTAGATAAAAACACCTTCCAGACTTGACAACCTTGACAACTCAAGAGCTTAGCTCCATATCTCTCCACTAGAAACTTTTCTTTTCATATTCGACAGGTGACCTCGAATGGTGGGTTTTAATGCATTCCTCCCCCCTTTCACCTAATTTTGTTAATAGGGAAAAAAGCAACTTGAAGGAAAGATCTTCTCTTCTCTCAATAGACCACTGACCTCGAAGAGTGGTTTAAACCAGCCCCCCTCCCACCATCCCCCCTTCCATAATAGGCCTTTCTCTATGATAATAGTGATAATATAAGAAGTAAGGGAATTGTTTCCCTGGTGACTCTATATTGTTGATCCCGCAGAGTAAAAACATATTTTGCCCTGATTCAAACTATGAAATTAGAAGGAAATTTAAAATTTCACTGACTATATGCACAGGGTAAATAGTTTACGCTTCCAACAGTATAATCACATCCAGGATTTGATATTAATTAAATGAATAAACGTGTTTAAACTATTTTAATAAACTGCTCTTTAAAATTAAAATGGAGATAGGTCTTTGTACCTCCCTCCTATTCTTGCAAAAAGCTTTGTTGCTGTCAGTCAGAGAGCAGAAGGAGGTTTGTAAGTCTTTCAATTATCTTTACCTGAAAGGTTACCAACAGACCAGCCGAGGCGGTACACACTGTTCAGTGCAAATTGTAAATGTGAATTGTGAATCTATTTTAAATTGTATAAAAAATTGGAGAAATCATCCTGATTATAAAAATATTATTTTTAATTAAAGACGTTCAAAAGAAAGGAAATCTACTTTACTTTATTTAAGATATTTCTATAGTAAATAAAATATTTTATTCATTAGTACGCTAAGTATTAGTTTATAAACAGCATTAATATCAGGGAGTAAATATGTCGGGAGATGCTAAGAGAAAATGGTTTGGTTAAAGAAAGCGAAACATAAACTGATCAAGTAGCAAGCACATTGCGACCTGGTGGTCTAGGGTAAGGTGTCAGACTTCTGTGCTGGCGGCCGGGGTTCAATCCTCGGTCCCGGCACAGATTTATCTGATTTCCAAACCCTTCCTTCACCTCTGACAAGACATCTTGTGAATGTGTGGAATGCCAGGTCGCCACCGTGGTTCGGATTCCACGTTAAACTGTAGGTCCTTCATTTCATTTCACAATCACCCTACCATTACACATTAGCGTAAGTGCGTATAACCTGAACGGGTAGTAAGACGCGGTGCTAATAATAATACCAAGCTCATTCACACCGGTGATCACGAGGACCAAAAGTGCGAGTATGTTTTCGGATGATTAGGGGATGGGGTTTGAACCCCAGTGGTTGTATATAGATGGATTATCCAAAATTGTTTCCCACTCTGCCTTCACAAAAATGCTACATACACTTTCTATGGATTTTACTTTTTTCAGCCTTGTCCCATTAGTGTAACGGGTGGCAACATGCATTTAAAAGAGAAAAAAACTGTCAGGAAGGCAGGGAATTGTCCGGGAATTTAATTAAAATAAGCGAAAAACATGGAATTTAAATACTTAACTTAAGAAAACTTTTTAAAGCTTTTAACGTTTATTTTTTAAATTAATTATCAATTTGGTAATCACTGTAATAAACGTTAAAATTATCATTTACTGAGGAAGACCAGGAAAAAGTTTGGTTTGAAAAACCTGGAAAAGTCATGAAATTTTATAAGTAGGCTAATGATGTGTAGATACACTGTGTAAATATGCGTCCAATTTTAATTGGTTGTAAGATGTGAAGTTTGTAAATAATTTATACTCACTGCACTACCAAGGTAGATCCCGACCTCCCGGGTTACATTTGGGAACATAAGTAAGCCCATTCAACAACCCTGCCGACAGGTTTAGTTGATTACAATTTATGCATTCTAATTACATCTCTTGACATCAGATATTCTTATTGTAAATTATTAAAAAGACCCAATTTTATATATATATATATATATATATATATATATATATTATATATATATATAATAAAATGTGTATTAGTGAATATATCAACTTATTAAAATATATAATATAGGCCTTATTCTGTACAAGCTGTATACAATTTGTGAATTTATCTAACGTAGATTGATTTGGTTTTAACCGTTTACTAATTACATCCCACATCTAGCAACTTGTTCAAGCTATCTGCAGCTTTACAAGAATTGAGTACAGTAACTGTAAACAAGGAAGGTAAATTTCAATGTTAGGATAATCGCATTTGCATAGAGCGAGAGTGAGGTACAATTTCTGATAGCCACACTTATTATATAAAGTGGGGATTTGAACCCTGGCCTTGTTATCGATGGTTCAAACAAGATTTTTTTTTATTATTTAGCACCACGTCTTACTACCCGTTCGGGTTATACGCTTTAAGTATTAGTTACGCTAATGGATTGGGAATTGGGAAGGTTGAATTAGAGGAAGTGAACTCGCATTTGCGTGGAGGGAGAGTGGAAAACCATTTAGGAAAAACCACCCCCAGTTCACCCGACCGAGATTCGAATCTCGATCTCCCCGTCCTCGGTGGTCGAGCTCAACACGACTAGCGCGTTAGCCAAGTACGCCACCGAGGCGGGTCAAACAAGATTAAACAGATACCTTTGTTAGTATGATCATTGTTGTGGTTAATTGAATTTTTATGTTCGTAATGTCAGAGCTTTTTAACTTCCTTAACCATTTTTAGAATAAAAAGAGGTTAATTATTTATATATATGATATAATTATATAAATTTATATATATATATATATAAAAATATATTATATATATATATATATATATATATTTATTAACACCTCGTTTAACCACCTGTTCAGGATGTACACAAATGAATATATAGTAATTAAGCTGGTGAATTAGTAAGGTTGAATTTAAAGAAGTGTACACGCATTTGAGATACTTATAAAGGTATATCACCAGTAAAAACATGCCATACAATTTTATCTAGCATAATTCAAATGAGATTGACTTCATGTGCAGAGGAAATCAAATAATTTGTGATCATTGTGGATATCGACGAAATAAATCAATAACGAGTCAGATTCTTACAATTCGGCAAATATTAGGGGGAAAAAAGTGGGAACACAACATGACGATTCATCAATTATACATACATTTTAAAAATATATATGATCCAGTTAAAAGAAATAAATTACATGACATTTTAGTTAAGCTCGGGATACCCAGAAAACTTGTCATGCTATGTGACGTATGTTTGATTGATACGCGTGGCGGGGTACGGGTTGGATGTTATTTATCAAATACTTTCGAATACACATAATGGATTGAAACAAGGAGATGCACTTTCCCCATTTCTTTTTAATTTAACCTTAGAGTATGCTACTAGGGTAATGTAAGAGAGTAGAGAAGGCTTGACGTTAAACAATACAGTTTTTAGGAAACGCAGATGATTTGACTTTGTTGTTGTAAGGAAGCTGTTGCAAGTAATTCAGAAATTTTAATAGAGGCAAGTAAGGAAATAGGTTTCGAAGTAAATGTTGAAAAGACCAAGTACCGGTATATGATAATACACAGAAAACACAGCTTGGGGACAATAATTTAGAGATTATTTCGAACAACATATCATTTGACATGGTTAATGAGTTTAGATATTTAGGAACAATTTTGACTAGCAGTAACGATATTATTGTAAATTAGGAAAATAATACAGTCGGTAAATGCACGCTTTTACTCGGCCAGTAAATTATTGACATATTGCCGGCTTTCCAGGAATGTAAAACTCAGAATATACAAAACAATAATTTTACCGGTTGCTCTCTATGGGTGTTAAACATGGTATCTTAACCTACATGTCGAAAACAAATCTAAGGTGTTCTAAAACAAGGTGGTTAGGAATATATTTGGTCCAAAAAGGCTAATGTGGAGTTGAGGTTACATAATGAAGAGTTACATACTCTTTACTTTTCACAATGCATTGTTAAGATAATCAAGTCTCGTAGATTACAATGGGCAGGACATGCAACACGAATAGGAGATTCTAGAACCTTGTTCAGGGTATTGACTGGCAACCCCATTGGGAAGACCTAGATGCAGGTGGGAGAATAACAATAGGATGGACCTGAAAGATATAGGATGTAATGAGGTGTACTGGATAGAACTTGTTCAAGATAGGGATAAGGTGTAATGAGGTGGATTGGATAGAACTAGCTCGAGATAGGATAAGGTGTAATGAGGTGGATTGGTTAAAACTAGCTCAAGATAGGGATAAGGTGTAATGAGGTAGACTGGATAGAACTAGCTCGAGATAGGGATAAGGTGTAATGAGGTGGATTGGTTAGAACTAGCTCAAGATAGGGATAAGGTGTAATGAGGTAGACTGGATAGAACTTGTTCAAGATAGGGATAAGGTGTAATGAGGTGGATTGGATAGAACTAGCTCGAGATAGGGATAAGGTGTAATGAGGTGGATTGGTTAGAACTAGCTCAAGATAGGGGTAAGGTGTAATTAGGTGGACTGAATAGAGCTAGCTCTAGATAGGGATAAGGTGTAATGAGGTGGACTGGATAGAGCTAGCTCGAGATAGGGATAAGGTGTAATGAGGTAGACTGGATAGAACTTGTTCAAGATAGGGATAAGGTGTAATGAGGTGGATTGGTTAAAACTAGCTCAAGATAGGGATAAGGTGTAATGAGGTAGACTGGATAGAACTAGCTCGAGATAGGGATAAGGTGTAATGAGGTGGATTGGTTAAAACTAGCTCAAGATAGGGATAAGGTGTAATGAGGTAGACTGGATAGAACTAGCTCGAGATAGGGATAAGGTGTAATGAGGTGGATTGGTTAGAACTAGCTCAAGATAGGGGTAAGGTGTAATTAGGTGGACTGAATAGAGCTAGCTCTAGATAGGGGTAAGGTGTAATGAGGTGGAATGGATAGAAATAGCTCAAGATAGGGATAAGGTGTAATGAGGTGGAATGAATAGAGCTAGCTCTAGATAGGGATAAGGTGTAATGAGGTGGACTGGATAGAGCTAGCTCGAGATAGGGATAAGGTGTAATGAGGTGGATTGGTTAGAACTAGCTCAAGATAGGGTAAGGTGTAATTAGGTGGACTGGATAGAGCTAGCTCGAGATAGGGATAAGGTGTAATGAGGCGGATTGGTTAGAACTAGCTCAAGATAGGGGTAAGGTGTAATGAGGTGGAATGGATAGAAATAGCTCAAGATAGGGATAAGGTGTAATGAGGTGGAATGAATAGAGCTAGCTCAAGATAGCGATAAGGTGTAATGAGGTGGACTGGGTATAACTAGCTTAAGATAGGAATAGGATGTAATGAGTGACTGATAGAACTAGCTTAAGATAGTATAGGATGTAATGAGGTGGACTGGATATATCTAGTTAAAGATAGAGATAGGGTGTAATGAGGTAGACTGGATAGAACTGGCTTAAGATAGATATACGATGTAATGAGGTGGACTGGATATATCTAGTTAAAGATAGAGATAGGGTGTAATGAGTTGGACTGGATATAGCTAGTTCAAGATAGAGATAGGGTGTAATGAGGGAAACTATAGAACTAGCTCACGATAAAGATAGGTGGCGTACTTTTGTAAGGGCGGCGAAGAATTTTTGAGATTCTAATGCCATAAAGCAAGTAAGAACTCCTCCTCTTCATTTTCGAAATTATAAATTTGAAATTTTAAAACTTATTTGGTTATCTTAAATGATCTATCTAAGTGCCTATAAATTTTCAACTTAATCACATCAAAATAGTGTTTTACATTAGTTATTGGATTTTATTATGTTCAGGCGTCATTCGGATATCTGGGACGGTCCATTAACACACATGCAGAGTTTCAATTTTCTACCTACTCAAAATGGCTTTTATATTACCTTGGAAATTTTCAGGAATTTTTTTAAGCCTTTTCCCCCCTTATTTCCTGAAGTCACATTTAAACTTTTTAATATTCACAATTTGTGTGGAAGAAGAGTAGAAAACCAGTCTTCGGCAGTCTAGTCTAACACTAGAATGGTGCGTTAGAACACGCAGGCTCCGAAGCGGATCTAAAATAAAACTATAGAGACCAAAAAGTCGCAAGTATCCCAGTTAGGAAAGTCAGTAGCCAACGGATTCCACAAGTAGCACTAATTTCGCCGACAACCCTGCGCCGAACCGCTGCCTATACCTGTGCGTTCGCCAGTGGCGTGTTGATCTCTCTACACTGTACGGCTCCGTAACAATGCAGCAACAAACATCTCCCCTGACTTGACGAGACAAGGTGTGTTGTCACTCCTAAATGTAGCTGAATAAAAAATAAAATAAAAAACTATTCCTAAGGGGGCTACGACCCCCGTTGGTGCACCACTGCTTGCTACCATCTTTTTACGTCAGGAGATGTATAAATTCTGAAAATATATACAAATATCGAACAACCTCCCTATAATATTATTACTATACATTGAAAATTACTACCCGTCCTGGCTATCAAAATATTACTACGATAATGGGGTAGGCAGGCATAACTGCAAAATTCCCAAAACAATCCCATTTAATGCACAAAAAATTACTTTTTACGATTTTACGATAACTTTGATTAATTTACGATACCAGCGTTGAACGGTTTAGGGTTCTAATCCCTGCCATGTACATCGAGATGTTTCATTCCCCTAAATTGTTCTCACTCCACCTCCACGGGAATGCTGTTGAACCTTCACTTTTTATCGTGGTGGTAACACTACTTCAAGGACAACTTGGCGTATAAATAGATGGGTAGTAAGGCGCAGTGGTAACAAAAAGGACTATTTCACACGGACGGTTATGTACCACACGTCTTGTTTAATTTTCTGTTATTGGTCCAAGGTCTCCGCCCTCCAGCCCTTTGCCCCTGTATTAGATTAGGATGGGGAATTTTTCATATATATTTTTAATATACTTATTTAAGTGGTATTAGTGCACCAACTACATTAGCAGTGAGACAGGTTGCAAACGTTCAAAAATCCTGTGCTATTAAAGCAGTGGTTTGATGTTTAAATATAGGGCTGAGGCTCATGCCTAAATAGATTTGAAATATATAGATCTTTCTCCCAAATTGGGTTAAAAATCTTTCATTTCATGTTTTTTATTTTAACAAAAACAATGGAAAATATGAAATTAGCTAATTTCCAGAGATGTTTCAAGTTAATTGTTGCAGTTATGAAAACAAAGTATAATAGTTAAAACTGTAGGTAGATCTTGCCTTACTCTAATCAATAAAGTAAAGATGGGTTGAATTCTATATTTCTATAATCCGAATTTCAAATCCAAATCTTAAATCCAAATTCGAATCCTCAAATCTTTTTATAAAATGTAGAATTTTAGATGAAGTGACATGACTTATTACACGGTTAGTCTACTGATGGTTGATTTTTTTCAAAATTTGAAATGTTTTAAAAATGGCTCCTACGATTTGGTTCATAATGGGTGGCCTATCTGGTAAGTTTCTTAAAATATAAATAATTGTATCTATTTGTTTTTCACTAAATATTATTTTAATCGTAGTTTACTGACAATTGATTTTAAAAAAAAAAAAAAAATCTTTCCTATGTCAAAATAAATTATTGTAGTCATGAAAAATTCTACCTTGAGATTATGATAAATCTTTACGTTTTATGTGTGTCTGAACCCCAAAAAGTTGATTTTACAATTCTGTCCATCCTCATTACAGTCTGTCTGTCTGACCCTGACCACTGATTCAAATTGGTTTGCTGGATTTTGTTCAAACTTGACATTTAAATTATATAATTCCACACCTTGGGATGTTTATTTTATTTATTTTGACTCTAACCCTTAAACTAAGGGTAGTTTACTAATGAGTGATTTTATTTAATTCTACATATTTCTAAAATGGTTCTAACAATTTTGCTTAAAATGAATATCTAGGGAGTAGTTGACCTCCCAAATAATACTGTATGCTTGGTTTTGGGGTGAAAATTCGTTCATGACTAGTTTACTGATGAATAATTTTTTAAACCAAAATATTTTAAAATTGGTCTAAACGATTTTTTAAATGTAAATTTGGGGAGTGTTTGACATGACAAATAAAACTGTACACTTATTTTTTTTGAAGAAATGTATTAAGTTACTGATGACGTTTTTAAATTTGGATACTAAAAAAAAGCTCCAGCAAATAGGTTAAAAATTGTATCTAAAATTGTCTACTTTTTATATACTTAAATAATTCTATTTGTTTAAAAAAAATCATTTTTACAGTAGTTTAACTAATGGATCGATTATTGTAAAATTTGATTTTTTATAAAACAATACTCGTAGTAAGACGCGGTGCTAAATATTATATTATAAAACATCTCCATTAATTATTTTGTTCAAAATTGATATAGACTACCGCAAGACTATTTTAATTATATAGTTAATAAATAATATTATAATAATAATAATATTATAGTTAATTTTTTTAAAATTAATTCAATATAACGGTTGTTTACTTCCGACAAATTATAGAAAAATTGAAATTTTTCGAAATTGACCTTAAAGATTGAGTTTAAAATTGATAGCTGTGAATAGTTTTTTATGATGCATAAGAAAATGTTTTTATTTCTAAAATTAAAATTAATTTGAAGGTAGCTAAAAATAACGTTTTTAAATATTTGAAATTAATAAAAATATTTTAACAAATTGCTTTAATATTTTCACTGTGTTAAACTAAATAATGTGTTTGTTTTTATGAGGAAAACTTAGTGGTACTTTACTAAAAAAAACTATTTTTTAAAACTTTCTTTGACTCTAATACACAAAATGATAAAACTTGTGAATGACAGGCCTACCGTTTTTCGGATTTCCACGATTAAACTGTAGGTCCTTCATTTCATGCACAATCACCTTTCTATTATACATTATGGTAAGTGTGTATAACCCGAATGGGTAGTAAGACGCGGGGCTAATAATAATAATAATAATAATAATAATAATAATAATACTTGTGAGATTGGGCGTACCCTTTATTTTATTATTTCTTCATCATGATCTAAATACGTTGATATACAGTTTTGTATCTTATTTTAAACCCAAATTCAAGTTAGTCTTTGTATGTGACTTGTTTATTATGGTCAAAGTTGTTGTTAACGGAACAGGACATGTGTAAATTAAAACAAAATAATTTTAAATTTAAGAAGGTAGACGAGATAATCTATCGATCTTGATATAAGTACAAACGCATCTGTTGGTCATCTCGGAAACTAAAAGTGAGAAACAAAATGAACTAAATTCAAGATAGTAGAGGAAGTTTTATATCGACCCTGCATTAACAAGCACAGGCGCATCTGTTGGGGACTGCATAAACTATTAGTGGAAACCGTAGATACATGAAATAAGTATTTTGTTATGCTTCACGCACCAAGCGGCGACACTGGAAAACTATTGTATCAACATTCAACACCAACATTTGTTTCTTGAGCGTAAGGCGGCCTTGAGCTAATTTTACTTTATTCCATATATTTATCTTGATGGTAAGTTTCGTGTGCATCCTATGCTTGAGTAGTAGAAAGATATAATTCAATCGATACAGCATAGGTAATTAGAAGTAAACATCAAGCTATAAATACTTGACAAACTGACCTTTATTATTTGCAATATTTTTTTCTGAACTCTGTATAGTTTCGGACCTGAAACGTGCTGTGCCTATTATCGCAAATCAGACGCCATATTGTTACGTCACATGTACGGGGCGTCATATTGCGGAATATGATCCATGTAGTGGCCGTCGGAATCTCATTGTTGTCGTTAATTAGTTGGAGTCTGCGCAGTAGGCGGCTCCTTCGCGGGAAATGGCAGTAATACGACTGTCACAGCGAACTTGTTCGTAGGGGTGCTAGTCGAATTATCTCTGGTTGTAGTTTAGATTCGTAAATATTTATACAAGTGTGGAATACAAAAGGTCATGGCTGTGGAAGATCGCGATACAAAGTAAGTATAGGTACTTGTGTAAGGATATTTTTATTACAATGATTACATTAACTTATATAGCATTTTTGATCACCATTGCATTATTGTTTATATCTTTGACATAACTTGTTTGAATGGAAAGCAAGTAGCTCGGAATTTGCAAATGATAGTGATTTTCTTAAATGTAGTAATTTTAATGTATTTAACAAATTGATTTCAAAAAATATAATATTCTAGTAAGTGTATTAGCCCTATACAATCCTTTCTAATAAAGGCCCTAGCCAGTTTTAGTTTTGGGCTCAAACACCCCTCAAACCCAAAATTTGACATATAATAAATAATCATAATATTAAGAAACAAGAAAATACGATTATAATTATTCATCATTTTAATGTTAAAGTAGGCCTACCTTAAAAAAAGTTTGTGATTGTATTCTTAGTCAGGCAACAAAGCTGTGTCGACTATGACAAACTATTGACAAATGAAATTAGTTCAAGTAAGATAGCGGAAAAACATTAATTTCTTAAAATAAATTAACCATACACTTTCTCAACGTGATAATTAAGAGAAAAATCGTAGAAAATGAATGTACTTATTTTGGACTGAATCGGCTTGTAGCTTTTACGTTAAAAAACTTCATAAATGTACCGAAAACTGATATTTTCACTTCTAAGGTGTTTCCGAAAAACACAAAATAGTTTGTGATAGCGCTTAAAAAGACGAAAAAAAAATCAGCCCTGATCGATTGAAATCGGTTCACAAATTTTTTAAATAAAATATCAAAACCGCGAAAAATTGTCTTTTTTGACATTTAATTAGGGGTTGTAATTATTATAGGAACTTGTTTTAAGGCTTAAATTGTAGCTCTTGTTGGTGCCTACCTACAATAAAACTTTAGTCAAAAAATAATAACTTTTTGCGGAAATCGCGAGTATGTAAAAACAGGTGTTCCCGAAAAACTGCTTGGAAAGCCATTTAGTGATTTTTCAAAGCGCTATTTGTTCGCGAATAGCTTATCTAAAACCCCCATTTAATGAAATTTTATTAATTTATATCAATTCTACCTTCCTCGTCACTATCCTATAAGTGTAAATCTGCGGATAACTTGGACGAGTAATATAACATACATATAAAAGGGGAAAAGCCTACATATTTTACATTCTTTAGTGGCGCACCAAGGGGCATTCCTCTCCCTTCTAGTCCCTTTCAAGATCGCAAATAATTTTAAAAAAAATTATATTTAAAGTAATGGAAATGTGCCAAATGGATAAGCTAAATTTTAAGACAATGCTAACGATCTTAGTAGACATTAATATTACCCCTACCTGCTTCGTTGGCCACATGGTCTAAGGCAGCACACTCGCAGTAGACTAAACTGCCGTTGATGAGAGTTTTGAATCTCGGTCGGGTGTGCTGAGATTTTTTCCAAAATAGTTTTTGACTCTCCTTCTAGGTAAATGCGGGTGACTTTCTCTAAATATAACATTCCTCATCCCTAAAAAATAGCGTAGTTACTAGCCTACATAAGCGTAAAGAACGAGTAGTAAGACACGTTGCTAAAATACTAAAAACAATAGTACTAATAGCTTCGATACAATGAATGCCCCCTTCTACCTCAAAAAGTAGATTTTTGGGTGCATCACTGCTACGCCTGTAATATTTTATTTGGGAAACCATGTTTTATTTTTCATCCATTAATCGAGGAGTGCCCGCATTTTATTACGCTCAAATTCAATCTGAAAAAATATAACTTTGTTCATGGATTGCCTAGGCTCCAGAGTATAAAATTAAAAGTTTTATCAATTTGTTTGTTTGTTTCGAGAAATTGCTCCACTCGGTAATGAACTCAAGAGTTATCATCATAATGTAAGCTTTTCAGAACTATACGGACATAATAGTAGTTAATCAAACTGGTATCTCGTATGGCTCATTGTTATGTGCACATGGGTGGAATATCAACATATTACGTAGCTCAAACCAAGAAACAAAGTCCACTTTTTTTTTCTTTTATAAGTGGCCTTTGTTTGTAACAAAGCTATTACTTCTGATAATTCTTTGCCATGAAACTTGATTCGGTCAAGATTTCACTGGAAGTTTTTTTGTATGCTCTTAGTCTAGCATCCGTTGGAGCTAACCGAATATTTACACCGATAGTTAAAATAAGAGAGGCCCTTCTTTTTCATTGATGGCAGTAAGGGGTGTCTGTCTGTCTCGATTGTTATTAAATTCCTATAAGCTACTCGCAGTTTTTATGTTCATTGAAATTAGGGTTTGAATAAAATAATTGCTATAAACGTGTTCAGAACATTTCCCAATCGCATTGGTAGATACGTGGACGAGACGTCAAGCTCATATACTCTGGTTCAATAAAGTTTAATGTGACAATATAGATATGGGAGTCGAACCCGGTACGTTGCCTTTGGATTTGCATG
>JBCFYV010000012.1:67538796-67595587 GCA_039000515.1 Timema cristinae | reverse complement strand
CTCGCTATCTTACAGGTAGAGAAAGTATTGTGATCGTCAAAAAAACCAACTTAAGATTTTGATGAATCTTGACGTTTCATGACCCCAAAAAAGTGATTTTTGAATTTCCGTCTGTCTGTCTGTCTGTCTGTTGTACCTCCAACTTGAGCCTAAACTATTTTAATGATTGGGCTAAAACTTGATATCTAGGGTTTTCATAGGGTTGCCACGAGGGATTTTTGGAATTGGTATCTAACCCTAAAATTAAGGGTAGTTTACTGAAGGGCAAAAAAGAGAAAAAGTCGATTTTCTTAAAATCGGCTTTAACGATTTTGATTAAATTTCATTTCTAAACATTTATAAATATTCCAAACAAAATAGCTTCTCAATATTTCGGAAAAATGACTTTAAGGACTCCGGTCTGATGCGTAAATATTGTTTTTTTTTATAATATCTCAACTATTTGAGATATGAAATTACTTGTCGTTACAAATATGTAGGTCTATTTATAATACAAATATTTGATAAGAAGCATATTTTTATAAGACCAATAACTTTCAAGCTATACGTAAATATATATATTTAACTTTTCGAACAAAAAAGGTAAAAGTATTGCGACAGCAAAAGAAATCTAACCTGAAATGTTGGTGGGTGTTGACGTTTCAAGACCCCCCAAATCCTAAAAAGTTGGTCTTTGCAATGACGTCTGTCTGTATCTGTTTAAACTTAAAATTAAGAGTAGTTTAAGAAAGCGCGAAAAGAGAAAAAAATCGATTTTCTCAAAATCGACTATTTTTGATTTAAATTCGTATCTAGGTGTTGATTAAGATTTTAAATAAACTGGCTATCTATTTTCATTTTACCATGAAAATGAATTTTAGAGTACTTTACAGAAGCAGAAATTTCCGTATCTCCGCAACTATTTGAGATACTAAATAACTTATTATTTCAAAATTGTACTACTATTAAAAATAAAAAACTTTTATATGAAATATATTTTTATAAATCCAACCGTTTCTGAGATATTGGCAAATATATTAATACAATTTTGTGAGCTCTAGTTGTAAAGAGATACTACTTAAGTCTTAACACAATAATTCTCCAATGCCATAAGGGTAATTAAATATAAGTCAGTCTCTAAAATGTTATGTTGCTTTTCCTTAAACCTCTTAGAAAGAAATTTTGTACAACAATGGTCTTTATCCATTTTATACTCAATAGTCAATATTTACATTTTTTATTGGTCAAAATTTATAAATGAGGAATTTAATAGCATTGCGATGGCATGAAGATTTGCAACACCCAATAAAATGTCGAACATTTTAACCGGAAGTTGAAATTTTAATACGAAGTGTTGACCCTTGTGGACCCAACATTTATCTTTTTTATCGGTCCAAACATACAAATGAGGACATTAATTCTTTAAAAACAAAATTATAAAATTTAAAACCGGGACTAAAAAAAAGTTTTACATAAGTATAGTGCAATTTATGCTTGATATTGCTAGTGTATTTTATTTCGTTTCACATATATTACGAGTTTTGAGTAAATATCTCCACTTAAAACAATAGAGCGAGAAAGTCCATGCGGATATCCGTACCATTTATTAGTTAAGCCACATCAGATATAAATGGTTTTTTTAGCACCATGTCTTACTACCCGTTGGGTTATACGCTTTAAGTACTAATTACGCTAATGGATTAGGAATTGGGAAGTTTAATTGGAAGGGAACCGCATTCGTGGGGGAGAGTGAAACATTAGAAAACCCAGTTCCGACCAAGATTGACTCGATTCCCTCCTCCAGCGAGCTAACAGACTAGCGCGTTAGAACACGAGGGAGTGATATAAATGTTCTTAATTTGTTTTGTGTGTATTAATTCTAATGCTTGGCATGACTAAAATAAATGAGAAAAGTACACAATGGGACTGTTAAATACAAGTATCCCTCGTTATACGCGATATCACTTTACGCGTTTTCGCTATAACGCGATTAAGAAATAATAAAAATAATGCGTGGTCGCTATAATTTTGCAGTCATCCTGTACTGTGATGCCGTGACCTTGTGCGCGCACATTCCAGTTAGTACAAAGATCTTTACTGTACTGTTTGGTGTTAGGGGGCTGGGGGTGGTATTGACAACATTGGAAATACAAGGGCAGAAGTTAAACAGTCCTGTATGAAGGGAGTTTGGAAAAATATTTGGCCTGAAGTTTCACATTCTCATGATTTTGATCCTGAACACGAGTCTTACAATTCAAGACATGACATAGACCAGGCAAATGTGTAGAAATTGCTACAATTCCATTCAACAGAACTCACCAATAAAGATCTTCAAGAAATGGAGAATGGCATAAAGTATGAAGAGAAAAAGCCCTATGTTCTTGAGCTTATTTAACAACTTCAACAAAACAAATTGCTGAATTTTTAAAGCACATTCACAGTGCAATTAGAATCAATGAAGAAAATGATCCTAAGATGGATATAATTAATACCACAGTTGCCAGAAAGATGGAGTTATTTGGCTTGCTACAAAGCACTCTATAGAGAGGGAAAGAATGCTGCCCGTCAGCTGAGTCTTGACCATTTCATAAGAAAAATGTTGAAAATATTCAGTCTAATGACCCAGAGCCTTCACGACAGTAAGAGCAGCCAGGCAAGCGCCTTCAAAAGAGCAGGAGCTTACCATCTCGGGGCCTTCCAGAGAGTAAGAGCTTACAGTCCAAGGGACTTCAAGAGAGCAAGAGCCTGCTGTCCAAGGGCCGTCAAGAGAGCAAGAGCTTACCGTTTCTAGAGTCTTCAAGAGAGCAGGAATTTACCGTCACAGAACCTTCCAGAGAGCAAAAGCCTACCATTCCAAAGCCTTCAAGAAAGGAAGAGCTTACCATCTCAGAGCCTTCCAGAGAGAAAGAGCTTACCATCTCAGAGCCTTCCAGAGAGAAAGAGCTTACCATCCCAGTGCCTTCCAGAGAGCAATAACCTGCAGTCCAAGGGCCACCAAGAGCGCCAGATAGTGATAATCCAGGTTTGCCAGATCCAGTTAATTTATCATACGATTGAAGACCAACAGTAAGTGTACCTGTAGCGTTGTATTAATTAGATAAATGTATTAAAAATTACATTTGTTTACAAATTTCATCGATTGAAGATTGACAAAAGGTGTAGGCTACCTATAGTTTTGTACTAGTTAGTTAGATACATTAATAAAAATAGTTAAATAAATTAATAAAAATTGCATTCATTTAAAAGTTTTAGGTTTTTATTTACTTTTTTCCTTTGGAGTAATCCCTATCTCACCCATGTCAAAATCAATTCCCTTTACGCCTTTTCGTGTTAAGTGATTATTTATCAGAACCAATCCCTCGCGTAGTGCGAGGGACAGCTGTATTACATTTCCCTGGTATTTTTTTAATCTTAAAAATGTAATCTCCTATAAAAGCACATGATTACTTTTACCCCCAAATAAAAACGTTCCTGCACCACTGCGAGTATGGAATGGGTAGGCTACCTGCTAACACCAGGAATTTGACTACACGTTAACTGCATTCAACAAATAAATATCTACATTTATAAAAAAAAATCATTTGTTTGAAATATATCTAAAAAGTATGCATATCAGTTTTGAACTATTTGTGTTGTGTTTTGATTATTATTTTGGTTCAAATCTTCATGCCTACATGGTGTTTGGTGATTTAATCTTGTTATCAAACGTAAAACTAAAGTTATAAACGACTATAAAAAATCTAATAATATATGGGTGAGTTGGGTGGTCACTTAAGAAAGTGCACAACATTCGCATGGACAAAATAGGACAAAACATTTTTATTTGACAAGAAAAACCATATTCAGTTCAACAGGATGGAATTTAATCACCAAATTACTCATTATAAGTGATTTTGTGCAGTGTTAAAGTGGGTTTAGTATAATAACAATAGTAATAATAACAAACATAATAATACAAAATTGACATTAACCAGACCAAATGTTTTGCCATAAAGAGTAACTTGTAAAGTTTGGAATATTAAAATTTTCAATTTTAATCGATTGGATCTGGAAACTGCGCACTTTATAGGACCTAACTGAAATTTAAGAGTTTAATGGCCTATAGCCATTTCGACTTAGGTTTTTTCCTTAAGTATTTCCCCCATCTTCCTTCCAACCAAATTCGTGTACATTTCATCTACACTTTTATTTAATTAAATGCAAATAAATCGGGGAGCAAAATTCAAACTTTGATTCTAAGAATGGTCCACCAATAAGCCCTATTATATTATCCAAGCACCGTTTGTGATGAAAATAGGTCTCCTAAACTAGTGTTTAGCAGCCGGTTGTTCGCGGACTGCCACCAGTACGTTGACTCTGCTGCTAATTCACAAATAAATTGTTAGTTATAACTATAATTGTATTCGAATAACGCATATGAAAATCACTATTTATTATAGTTTATAATAATCAATTAATATTGAAGCTCAAGTTGTTTAATTCGTGGGTCAAATAAATATATATTCATAGGAGGCTCACACAAGCCCTCGAATACATGTTTGTGACATTTATTTAGGCTACTTTTTTCATAACACAGCGTATTACTACCAGTTCAGGTTATACGCATATTTACTAATTAAGCTTCTGTGTTAGGGATGAGGAAAGTTGAATTTAAGAATTTTCGTAGAGGGAGAGTGTAAAACTTGCTAGGAAAAACCACTCTCAGTACACCCAACCGGTAGTCGAACCCCGATCTCCCCAACATCGGCCATCTAATATATTGCGATAGTAACGCCTTAGACCATTTGGCCACTGAATTGGGTTTTATTTATTTGTTTGTTGCTAGTCTCGTGTGTACAATTAAATTAAACCTAAACACGTAATTCGTTGATCAGATTAGAAGACTGTTTACTATTTTACACGGGTCACAATAATTTAAAATCGACCCACAAAAATTCGCCAAAACTTTATAATCAATTTAAACAATTATTATTATTTGAAACGGGTTTCATCTTAATAGGCTTGAAATTTAAAAAAATGGGCTTGTTCCCCAATCCTTCCCTGTTCACGGTAGGAATTGACTTCTGAAAGGCCTTTTTCCCTACCATAAAGCTATTATATAGTAGGATATTGGTAGGAAAAAAGACCTTCAGAGAGTAATTCCTACCGTGAATGGAGTATACCTTGCGGTCTTCATAAGAGACTAACAATTTGACTGGTCCTTTAATTAGAGAAGGCCTGGAGCCACTGTTGTTGACCTGTGGTCGGTCTCTTGAACCACTCAGCCACAACGCGGAGTAGACTACAAGCCCCGTGGGTCTTCGTTGCGTCAAGAATTGGATGAAGCCGATTAAGTGATTCAAGGCCGTCACAAACTGTCGACGAGTGAGGTGAAGAGTCTGGAAGCTTTCCATCTCGGCAGAGTCTACTGTAATTACCTATAGTCGGATCGACATAATAATAAACTTACCCAATGCTGCGAAAATGTGCTTATAATATATATATAATATTTATTCCTTTTTTTTCTATCGAGTATTACTACCTGTTCAGGTTATACCCATGTGTTTTAACTTCAATAGGGGCGTGGACGAGGAAGATATCATTTAGATAAATTTACCCGCGTTTGCGGGAAGAGAAGTGGCAAAAATGTAGGGGAAAACAGCTCAGTATGCCAGGCGGAAATTCGAGTCCCACCTTCCCGTCGCCAGAAAGCCATACATAGCACAAACTAATACCGTACATAATGATTACCCATAAGATCAGAACCTGATACTGAGATAAAATTTAACCAAGTGAAAAATGACTACCTAAACACGGGAACCGAACCAGGAAGATTTGAGTGTGAGCATCTATGCCCTACCACTGGGCCATCCAAGGCCGTATTTAAAGCTGTGGTGGGCACGGGGCTGTAGAAAATTGGAGGCCCCAACATTAAAAAAGTATTGTTCATTTCAACGTTTAAACATTGTACTTATTATTATTATTTTACAAAATTAATTGCTCAAATCTCAATGTTAAAGCTGTTATTTAAATACGGAACTAATGTAATTACAATAAATTAGATTTGTTAAAAATAAATGGTACGGAACTCCGCACGGACTTTCTCGATCTATTGTTTTATTTACTCAAAACTCGTAATATATGTGAAATGAAATAATATACACTAGCAAACCCAAGCATAAATTACACTATACTTGTGTAAAACTTTTTTTAGTCCCGGTTTTAAATTTTATAATGGGTTTTTAAAGAATTAATGTCCTCATTTGTATGTTTGGACCGATAAAAAAGATCAATGTTGGGTCCACAAGGGTCAACACTTCGTATTAAAATTTCAACTTCCGGTTTAAAATTTCGACATTTTATTGGTGTTGCAAATCTTCATGCTATCGCAATGCTATTAAATTCCTCATTTATAAATTTTGACCAATAAAAAATGTAAATATTGACTATTTAGTATAAAATGGATATATTATATCATTGTTGTAGAAACATTTCTCCTAATAGGTTTAAGGAAAAACAACATTAACTTTTACAGACCTACTTATATTTAATTACTCTATGACATTGGAGAATTATTGCGTTAAAACTTAAATAGTATCTCTTTACAAACTAAAAGTATTAATATATTTCAGAAACTGTTGGATTTATAAAAATGTATTTCATATAAAAGTTTTTTATTTTTAATAGTACTACAATTTTGCAATAATAAGTTATTTAGTATCTCAAATAGTTGCGGAGATACGGAAATTTCTGCTTCTGCAAAGTACTCTAAAATTCATTTTCATGGTAAAATGAAAATAGCCGGTTTATTTATAATCTTAATCAACACCTAGATACGAATTTAAATCAAAATCGTTATAGTCGATTTTGAGAAAATCGATTTTTTCTCTTTTCGCACTTTCTTAAACTACTCTTAGTTTTAAGTTTAAACAGACACAGACAGACTTCATTGCAAATACCACTTTTTAGTGTTCGGGGGGTCTTGAGACGTCGACATCACCAACATTTCAGGTTGGATTTTCTTTTGCGGTCGCAATACTTTTACCTTTTTGTTCGAAAAGTTAAAAAAATATATATTTACGTATAGCTTGAAAGTAAAAGGGACAGACAGACAAACAGACGGAAAGTCAAAAACAACTTTTTTGGATTCGGGGGGGTCATGAAAATCAAAATCTTGAGTTCAATTTTTTTTGGCGATCACAATACTTTTCCTGCTGGAAGTAAAAGAAATCTAAAAGCCAATAGTGGGTCCTTTTGTATAATGACAAAGGCAGTAAGAATGAATTTTAAGAATTATAAGGCAATTAGATTGTTGAGTATTTCATGCAAAGTTTATAAGATAGTCTTAATTGAGAGGGTGTATAAAAAACAGCGGATACGATTTGGGGTGTTCAATGAAGTTTCAAGCCAGGTAGAGGTTGCCTGAGCCAGATATTTGCATTGCAACAACTGCTTAATTAATGTGTGGCAGTAAGTGTATTGTGCATTCGTTGATCTGGAGAAAGCGTAAGATAGGGTGAGAAGGAGTATGTTATGGAATGTTCTGAGAGAATATGGTATGGAAGCATGTTTAGTAAATGCAATTATGGCGGTGTATAGTGGAAGTAAATCGTGCGTTTGGGTTGATGAAGCTTTGAGCGAAATGTTTGACATTGAACAGCGTGTTGGACAAGGGTGTGTTATGCCTCTATAGTTGTTTAATGTAGTCGTAGGTATGAGGGATGCTTGTGAAAACATGGTTGGTGTACAAATGCTCAATGTGAATTTGATGGAAAGATACCATAATAATAGCTGAGTGAAAGCGCTTTGAAAAATGCATTAAATCATTTGAATGTGGCGATAGGCAGGATGGATCTTCATATAAATGTCTCCAAAACTAAGGTGATATTTTTTATAAGGACGGATCAAGAAATGAATATTAGCTGAATATAATTAATTAAAAACTATTAGAATAAGTGAATGATTTTATGTATCTGGACAAAATGTTCAATAAAAGTGGAAGGATGGATGGTGAAATCGACAATTGGGTGAATGCATCTCGGAGATTAATTGGATGTATGTGGACTATTGCAAAGATTGAATTAATATTGAAAGAGGAAAAGATGCCAGGATATAAATGTGTGTTAACGTCAACATTGTTTTATGGATGTAAAGCGTGAGTTTGTCAAGAGAAACACAAGCGCAAGGTGAATGCGGTTAGAATGAGATATCTCAGAAATGTATGTGGAAATATTCTTATTAACAGAGTCATTACTGAATGGGTGCTGAAGGAGTGTGGTTTGAAAGGAAACCATTAAGTCAATTTGAAAGAAGTGTCTTACATTGGTTTGGGCATGTTGAGAGTATGAGTGTGGATCGAGTGATGGAGCAAATATATTGAGGTAGCGTGTGTGGATCAAAAGAAAGGGGTATACCATGCTAAGACGTGGCTAAATGTTGTAAACGAATGTGTGAAAAAGAGAAACACTACGAGTTTTAAGAATAAAATATCATGTATGATTGGGTGTATGGATGTTTTTGAAGCGAAGGGAGTATGCAAGGATAGGAAAGTGTGGAGAAAGTTTGTGAGAATTGATAAAGTATTGAGTTGTTTTATGAGCTACATGCACAGTTTATTGCCTACCTCATAAGAGAACGGTGTGATTAGTTATGTATGTCTGTAAAATAATGGCAATAACTTTTTTTAATATTATTCATACATATAAATATTCATGATCATGTTTGTGTAGACTCTTTTTGGGGGAGGTCTGTTGCTCTCTCATAAATCAGGGCCCGAAGCCATCCGATCACTAATTGTAGGCATTGATTCTAATTTTGGTAGCTGGTGAAAGGGCCAGTTTAATACGCCTTAAGTGCGGCTCGGCACCAAATACAAGACACCTACATGAACTCGAATGAAATGCCCAGTTTCATATGGTCTAGTTAGGGTCTTGTATTTGGTATCAAACTGCACTTGAGGCGTACTAAGTCTGACAATGAAACTGGCCCTCATTACGCCTCAAGTGATGCTATAGGTCTCGTGATATAGTGATCAGCGCCTCTGGATGCTGACCTAAAGGTCTTGGGAGATTTTTCTGGAAAGGGAAATAATTTATATGGTTACCAGGGGTTGGTTAGTTAGGCCCCGCACGTACATGCAATTTTGAGTCGGCCAACTGATAGCTATGCGCGCAACAGCCGAGTGAATAGATGGTCAATAGAGATGTCCTCGTACATACAACACAAAAGTTTATCAACTAACTTTTTTCCACCAGTCCTGACATAGATTTGGTCTGGTAATCCATCAAAGAAAATTGAAACGGGAGAAAACAATGTGTTCCTCTTACGACATTCAATAAATAACGTATCAGAACACCAAATGGAGAGGTTGTATCCCTCCAGGAGAAACTATACATTACGTTGAGATAAGAAAACATATGTCCACACTTGTTATAATGTAATTTATTTATGAGATATAATTTGTTTTGCATTAATAATTTTTGTCAATGTAGACATTGTTAGCTTCTCTCACAAATTGAATAGTTCTAAGAACTGTTTTCTGATTCATGGCGGAGCTGTCGGCATCCATTTTTATTGATTCAAATCAAAGCAAACTATTAACTGAAATACAACTTATCTTCAATGTAGGACTAGGGCACAGAGAAGGAAAGAACAGAACCACAGCCGGTAGGTTAAACGTGTGGCACTCCTTTTCGAGGCGTTACTCCTTCAACGTAGGGATCGCTAGGTGCGATCACCAATGACTACAGTGATATCAAGTGAGCAGTTTTTAAACGACTCACTTTAAACTCAAATGTACTAGAATTATTATTATTATTAGCACCGCGTCTTACTACCCATTCGGGTTATACGCACTTACGCTAATGTGTAATGGTAGAGTGATTGTGAGATGAAATGAAGGACCTACATTTTAACGTGGAATCCGAACCACGGTGGCGGCCTGGCATTCCCCACATGTCTTGCCAGAGGTGAAGGAAGGGTTTGGTAATCAGATAAATCTTTGCCGGGACGAGATTGAACCCGGCCGCCAGCACAGAAGTTGACACCTTACCAGACCACCAGGTCACCAATGTACTAGAAGCAGATCAAGGCCAGTTTCATAGTCAAATTTAGTACGCCTCAAGTGCGGCGCTACACTAAGCACTGACGACACCTACTAAACTCGATGAATGGCCGTTCTCGATTGGAAACTGCCAATTCCATTCTGGTATAGTAGTGTCGTCATGTACTTAGTGTAGCGCCGCACTTGGGGCGTACTAATCTGACTATGAAACTGCCAAAATATGAGCTAGAGTTAACCTGTAGGCTGGCGATTACCAAGCAAGCTTCAGGTAGCACCTTCCCCGTGACTAAGTAACATAATCCTGCCACACAAATAAGTTTACTCTGACTGCACATTACAAAGAAAACTTGAAAACACATGGGACCTTTTTTTTTTTTTAACTAAGGGAGCTACTGCAATTATTTGTTAAGGAACACTGAGGAGAATTGCAGATGTTTAGAAATACCAATTTATTTAAAAAGTGCTTAGATATTTTTAAATATTGTTTTCAACAAAATGAGGGTGAATGTTCTGACCAGTTAAATAATTCCAATTTTAATTATAAAGTGTTTTTTAAATGTGTGATATCTGATATAGAACCGTACAAACAATACCACAAATTGTGACCCTATCAAAACATGACTATTTGATAGAGGAAGGCTAGATACCAAACCACGTGGCCACTTATGCAGGTATATATTAGCTATTTGAGGCTAGTATTAAAAATCATTAATGTATACTTGAATTAATTTAAAAACTGGTATTTTCCCGGTGTCAATTAAAATTCCCACACTCAAGTAATTAAAGTTAAAACAAAAATATAGGATAGTTTTAAATAGTTCTAAGGGTTTCTGTTATTTAAAATTACTTAGTAAACATTAAAGTTAAATCATTGTATTATGTGTGAATACATGGATGCAGGTCGGATAGTAATAAAGATATTGAAGACAAACGGGCCAGTCAGCTATGTCTCGCGGCTGTTTGTTTGGGAATCCTGCCTTATCATTCGACCTTGAAAGGGGTTCTTATTATTATTATTATTATTATTATTATTATTATTATTATTATATAGCACCGCGTCTTACTACCCGTTCGGGTTATACGCACTTACGCTAATGTGTAATAGTAGGGTGATTGTGAGATGAAATGAAGGACCTACAGTTTAACATAGAATCCGAACCACGGTGGAGGCCTGGCATTCCCCACATTCACAAGATGTCTTGTCAGAGGTGAAGGAAGGGTTTGGCATGATGTCTTTTAATAAAAGTTAAATTATTCAACATAATACCTACACTCCATTTATCTTAAAAGTTAAGCAAGCTTTCTTTTATTAATTACTAGCAATCCCACATGGCGTTGCCCGTGACCCACTGTGGTATAAGAATGATATAAGCACCCTATGCCCCCCCCCCCCCCCCCACACCCATGGTGCCCGTACCTCTGAAACGTAATTCTAAAAAATATTATTAAAATATGTTCTTCAAAAATTTGTTTAAAATAGCATGATTAAAAAGATAATTGAAAATTTAAAAATCCTGCTTCGAGGTGCATTCGGACTCCCTTCCGTCCACCTATGTTTAAAAATGTCAGATCTCTGCGTGCCGTAGATTTGGCTGGGCATCGCACACAAACGCACACACAAACACTTCCTTTTATTATCATAGACTATTATGTAGCATTGTGGCTTATAAATACGATAAAATACGGTTATAGATTAGTCTAGTCCATTAAAGTATTTCATGTCACCTTTCAGGGTAAACCGATTGAAGGCTACATAAATATTATTTTGATAAGTGAAATACAAAATAAATACGTATCTCAAAATACTTTCATATTTACTATTTAACATATTTTGTTATTAAATGAATGGTATTTTAAATAGGAACTAATGCGTATGAAAATACACAAACAATCGTAACGTTATTTTATCACCACAAATTAAGATTAGATAATTATTTGTTTTACCGTTCGATCTTTTAAATATGTTGCTGGCTATCTTACGTACAAGATAGAACGGAAATTTCACTGTAAACTCTGTATGAATTGAATACATTAACAAAGTGTGATGCCAATATGGAGTCTTATTATTATTAGCACCGCGTTTTACTACCCGTCCGGGTTATACGCACTTACGCTAATGTGTAATGGTAGGGTGATTGTGAGATTAAATGGAGGACCTTCAGTTTAACGTGGAATCCGAACCACGGTGGAGGCCTGGCATTCCACACATTCACAAGTTGTGATTAATATACGTCTTGTCAGAGGTGAAGGAAGGGTTTGGCAATCAGATAAATCTGTGCCGGGACAGAGGATTGAACGCCGGACCCCAGCACTGAAGTCTGACACTTTACCTTAGACGACCAGGTGACCATAATGGGGTCTTGACATGATTATCTAATTTTTTATAGAGCATATCTCAATAAAGGGCATGATTACTTAGGGAATCTCAAATCCCTACAAATATGTTCACACACATATCCTAGAAACATTTATTGAGCAATTTTCTTATGTGCAACACAAATAAGGTTTTGTACATATAATGTTCGGAAAGACATTGAAGAAAATAAGGATAATATACCCTCATTGGCTTAAGCAATATAAAAAGCACAAGCTATTTTGCAACCTCTTAAAGTTAGAATCCACAATCACTTGCTGTGGACTGCAAAGAAAATATTTAATGTTTAGGGAAACAGACGCAGAAAATATGGAACGTTTTACACCAATAATCTCATCTCGTTGAGTACTTGTGACTTTAAGCTGAATTTGATCTCAATTAAATGTAATAAATTAACTGTGTTTTGATATATTTCTATGATTATAGACTCTTGTCTTTAAAGTAATATTTGTAGCATGTTCCATCTTGAAACGTTGAGATAATGTGAGGATTTATAAGTAGTTTTAATGTTGAATAGTTGTGATTGTTTAGAAAAAAAACAGCGGTTTGGCTTAAGCTTTAGGTTAACAATTTTGCCTTTTAAATAGTAGGTTTTGATAAGAGGTATGGTTCAATAAAATACTTAAGTTGCTATAGTGTGTAAAATATCAAATATGTACCGGTATCTAACTAAACACTTCATAAGACTGTATAACTATAGTTGATAGGTTAAAAATAAATACAGTATTCAAATAATGGGACATAATGACTGTATAGACTCAAAAAACTTACGTAAGTGGCCAATGTAATATTTACTACTTTTTGCTTCTTAAATTATGATTATTTTACTCCATAGTGTCATTGAGCCTTTAGTTGAAAGTAGTTTTAAGAATGTCTAGAAATGTGTTTGCACCACTGAAACGTATAAGATATGATTTGTGCTCATCTCCACGTAAATAGACAATTTTTACTTTCTCTCGACACCTTTAAGAGAAAAGTACTTTGCTCGTAAATCAGTCAAAATTTTGATAACTGTCAACCCCCTGAAACCGAAAAGGTTTTTTTTTTTCATGCCATCTGCCTGTGTGTTTATATCTAGGCCTAGAGCCGCCATCATTTTACTGATCAGGCTAAAACTTAGTATATATGGTTTGTATAAGGTTCTCCATTGGAGTTTTTGGAGTTAGATATCTTACCCTAAAATTGATGGTAGTTTACTAAAGGTAAAAAAGAGAGAAAACACGCTATCTCAAAATCCACTTTAATGATTTTTATTAAATTTCGTATCTGGGCATTGTTTATTATAAACAAATGGCCGTTTCTAATCATCCCATGAACATAATTTTAAGCGTAATTTACATAAGCAGATATTCTCAATTTTAATAATATCTTTGCAAGTATTTAAGTATTTGAGACACGAAATAACTCATTATTGTAAGGTTGTAACAAAATTAAAATAGCCCTTTACTTGACATATAGTTTTATAAAACCAATAGGGGGTTCTCCATAAATTACTTAAGGATTTTTTTATTATTTCGACCCCCTTTCCCCTCAACTCTCCCTACTTAAGGGATCGTAAGATTTTTCATTCTCTCCTCTCCCCTTACCGATCTTACGTAATTTTCTTACGTTTTGGTAAATTATATTATTTTAGACAAAAGGATTGGCGATGTGAAATTATAGAATACTTATCGCAGTAAAATTAGGTGTAACACATCATAAATAAATAATATTTTATAGTTATGTATAGCTGTGTACGTCTATAGGCTATGCTTCCGCGCTATCTTTCATCGCTAAGTGCAACCTTTTTGACCCCGCGTTTGTAGAAGTGTTTTTTTTAGATTTTGTCTCACCATAAACATTGATAAAATCCCTAGTTAAGTTGGATTCTGCCCACCCCCACTAAAACGAAAGACATTACCGATCACCTCTACCCCCCAAAAAACCTTACGTAATTCTTGAATGGTCCCTAGCTTCTGAGCTATTGGTAAAAAAAAATTAATTGAGGTACTTTAGACTTTTTTTTCCTATGCCTTTACAAATTTAGTGTTCCAAACGTCTTACTACAGTCCTATTTTTATAAAAAGAGCCTTTTAGAAAGTAGATTTTTTTTTGCCGTCAACATCAATAACATTTTCTATTTTGTTATTTTTGTTAGCATCGTACCTTAATATTCGTTCGAGTTAAACGCTAACCTGGTGACCATGATTCTCTTTTGGATAATAATGATACTTCATTTTGAATGTGTTTCTGTAAAAGAGTCTATTATTTAATTTATGCTCGTTGGTTAAATGTGCTTTTTTTTCATTCAAACATGTTTCTATGATCGTGCTTAGGTAAAGTTTGCATTGTCATTGGAGTGCGACGGCTGCCCTGCGATTGCGCTCGTTTGTGCACTCAGATTGTAGACTAGGTAATATTTTATTTCTAAGATTTTTTATTTGTTAACTGCCATAACTGGTTTGTGATTGCAATGGTTAGCTTAGGATTATACACGAAGGAACTTTCAAAATTATGACAGCTGGATGTTCACTAAAAAAGCAAGAATGCTATAGCGAAATACGTCAAAGCTCCATTTAGTACATTACGAAATCAAAGTGACCAGAATATTATGAAATATATTAATGTTCAAATTTGTTTGACACATATTTGAATCAAAGTTCTGTTGAAGCTAATTTTTATATTATTATTATTGTATTAAGTTTTTTTATAATAGTGATCATAATTTTAGTTTCAAACCTATCTAAACTACATAAACAGAACCTTTTTTCTTTACTTTAGTAGATAATTTTTATACCATATATGATTAAAATAATATTTGGGTATAGTTAAGAATATTTTTTTTTCATATACTTTGTATTGTCAACAATTTTACTCACCTTACTTAACTCTTTTATTGTGATATAAATATGTATTTTTTAAGAAAATCTGCAATTATTAGTTGTATGAAAATATTGTTCTATTATAGTAAAATAGTCTTATACTAAAAGAGTTTTCAGTTTAATTTTTTTAATATTTATTTCTATTCTCCTTTACTAAAATTAATAAATATTTAATTTTCCATACAGACACGAGAAAGTGTTGGACAAGTGTAATTGGACAAAACATTATGAGCTTTTTGTTGTGTAATCCTAACGCGCGTTTAGGGAGATAAGCTTCATTTTCAGACTTGATTTTATTATAAACTGATTTAAAACCGATTTGTTAACTTTCATTGCACATTCATATAAATAATACTAATGCTTAGTACCGCGTTTACTACCCTTTCGGGTTATACGCTTAAGTACGCTAATGGGCTAGGATTTGAGAAGGTTGGATATTGAGGACGTAAACCCGCATTTGCGTGAGAGAGTGGAAAACCATTTAGGAAACCCAGTTCAACCAAGCGAGATTCGAACCTTGGTCTCCCCGTACTCAGCAGTCTAGCTCAACACTAAACTAGTGCGTTAGATAACTATGCCACCGAGGCGGGTATTAGTATAAAATAATAATTCCAGTGTTTAAAATAAGGGGGTATTGCCGATACCAAATATATACTCAGGAAACTCTTTTCATTGTATTTTTCATGCTTTTAACTTCTCTTTTTAGTTTATAAAGTAGCATATTACTTGTATATTTTATTTGTATTAATTTGACAACAAAATGTAAAAATAAACAACATAAGTATTTAATTTTAATTACTGATATATTTTGTGCACCGTGTCTTACTTCCCATTACGGCTATCCGTGTATTTACTCCAATGGATAAAGAATGAGGACGGTAAAATGTTTGGGAAATGTGCCCGTATTTGTGTTGAAGGAGAATTATAAGCATATTAGGAAAAAAACACTCTCAGTACACCCGATCGGGATTCAAACACTGATGTCCCAGTTATTTACAGTCCAGTCTAACAAAGATTCCTAAAGAATTGTGACCGCAGAAGCTGGTCACAAAATATATAATAATTCATTTAAAAGTGGATTTCCAAGACTCGTGTCACTTACGTTTAAACTGTAGAAGCACTGGAATTGTATATTTGGGTCCAACACACTCAATTGTTTGAAAAAAATTTGGTCAATGAAAGGGGGGTTAGGCGGGGGTAAGGGATTACCGCTACCTGGACTATTGTACTCGGGAGAGACGGCAGCTCTTAGCTTGTCTTTCTCATGAGGAACATTTTGAAAGTGAATTGTTTTAAAGAATTCTAACTTGGAAGCGCTGTTATCACTGGATATTTTAAGTTCTACCTGACTCGACTGACCCGTAAGGCTACGTATCTGTTATTTCTTTGTCTATGGCCTAGACTCAAATGAGAGAGAATAGTGAAGTCAGCCGACTCTTCGTTGTATGTGCAGTAAGTAGCCCCATGGCTTCTTTGGTGCTGACTTCTGACAGTCAACATTTAGGTATATATCTAAATTTTGACAGCTGCTAAACACATGTTTTTGCATATCATATGGTTCGACGTAGGGATACATAATTTTGTCTGGTAACTTTCAGCTGTGAGCTGTCAGCACCAAAGAAGTCGTGGAGCTACTGTACGCGCAAACACGTTAAAACCTATAGGTTACGATAAAGTTGGCCACCAACTTCAGAGTTGCACCGAGCTTGTAGCAAAACACAAACTATTTAATCGGTCAACTGGATAGTTGCATGTGCCCACGCTCACATATGGGTCAATAGTTCTCAATGATGCAACTAAACAGTAGGCCGAAAAACTGCATGTGCACAATTAAGTTATATTTGAGATTTTTATTGGTTTTACCCCATTAAATACACTATAATCATCCACTCATCTCATCGGGATATTGAAAAAGCCTCCAAGAAAAGGATGTACGAGTATTAGGGCCTACATTAGGGCGTCTCCAGGGCAACGATACATTAATACTGGCTAATCTTTCCGCAAAAGCAACTACATATTGTCGTAGCCGAGACACGCTATTATTATTATTGTTACTTACCTTTCGCATATGAAAGTGTCCCATTCTATTCTGGTCTAGATAGGTGTCATCCTGTATTTAGTATCGAGCCGCACTTAAGACGTACTAAGCCTGACTATAAAATTGACCCATTCCATTCTGGTCTAGGTAGGTGTTGTATTGAATTAAGTTTAACGCCACACTTGAAGCGTACTCAATTTGACTATGAATTTAGCTCAAAGTATAGGCCACTCAAAACTATCTACAAACACAACAAAAGCTATCAATAAAATTGAGTGAAAAGTGACCTTGGAAACCAAATGAGCTAGAACGACTTAGTGGTAGGCAGAGCCTTGTCATGCAAATCCAAAGGCAACGTACCGGGTTCGACTCCCATATCTATATTGTCACATTAAACTTTATTGAACCAGAGTATATGAGCTTGACGTCTCGTCCACGTATCTACCAATGCGATTGGGAAATGTTCTGAACACGTTTATAGCAATTATTTTATTCAAACCCTAATTTCAATGAACATAAAAACTGCGAGTAGCTTATAGGAATTTAATAACAATCGAGACAGACAGACACCCCTTACTGCCATCAATGAAAAAGAAGGGCCTCTCTTATTTTAACTATCGTGTAAATATTCGGTTAGCTCCAACGGATGCTAGACTAAGAGCATACAAAAAACTTCCAGTGAAATCTTGACCGAATCAAGTTTCATGGCAAAGAATTATCAGAAGTAATAGCTTTGTTACAAACAAAGGCCACTTATAAAAGAAAAAAAAAGTGGACTTTGTTTCTGGTTTGAGCTACGTAATATGTTGATATTCCACCCATGTGCACATAACAATGAGCCATACGAGATACCAGTTTGATTAACTACTATTATGTCCGTATAGTTCTGAAAAGCTTACATTATGATGATAACTCTGAGTTCATTACCGAGTGGAGCAATTTCTCGAAACAAACAAACAAATTGATAAAACTTTTAATTTTATACTCTGGAGCCTAGGCAATCCATGAACAAAGTTATATTTTTTCAGATTGAATTTGAGCGTAATAAAATGCGGGCACTCCTCGATTAATGGATGAAAAATAAAACATGGTTTCCCAAATAAAATATTACAGGCGTAGCAGTGATGCACCCAAAAATCTACTTTTGAGGTAGAAGGGGCATTCATTGTATCGAAGCTATTAGTACTATACTTTTATCTATGATAATTTAAGGTTTTTTTTAGCAACGTGTCTTACTACTCGTTCTTTACGCTTATGTAGGCTAGTAACTACGCTATTTTTTAGGGATGAGGAATGTTATATTTAGAGAAAGTGCACCCGCATTTACCTAGAAGGAGAGTCAAAAACTATTTTGGAAAAAATCTCAGCACACCCGACCGAGATTCAAAACTCTCATCAACGGCAGTTTAGTCTACTGCGAGTGTGCTGCCTTAGACCATGTGGCCAACGAAGCAGGTAGGGGTAATATTAATGTCTACTAAATCGTTAGCATTGTCTTAAAATTTAGCTTATCCATTTGGCACATTTCCATTACTTTAAATATAATTTTTTTTTTTTAATTATTTGCGATCTTGAAAGGGACTAGAAGGGAGAGGAATGCCCCTTGGTGCGCCACTAAAGAATGTAAAATATGTAGGCTTTTCCCCTTTTATATGTATGTTATATTACTCGTCCAAGTTATCCGCAGATTTACACTTATAGGATAGTGACGAGGAAGGTAGAATTGATATGAAATGTAATAAAATTTCATTAAATGGGGTTTTAGATAAGCTATTCGCGAACAAATAGCGCTTTGAAATCACTAAATGGCCATAATTGGCGCTTCCAAGCAGTTTTTTCGGGAACACCTGTTTTTACATACTCGCGATTTCCGCAAAAAGTTATGATTTTTTGCACTAAAGTTTTATTGTAGGTAGGCACCAACAAGAGCTACAATTTAAGCCTTAAAACAAGTTCCTATAATAATTACAACCCCTTAATTAAATGTCAAAAAAGCAATTTTTCGCGGTTTTGATATTTTATTTAAAAAATTTGTGAACCGATTTCAATCGATCAGGGCTGATTTTTTTTTCGTCTTTTTAAGCGCTATCACAAACTATTTTGTGTTTTTCGGAAACACCTTAGAAGTGAAAATATCAGTTTTCGGTACATTTATGAAGTTTTTTAACGTAAAAGCTACAAGCCGATTCAGTCCAAAATAAGTACATTCATTTTCTACGATTTTTCTCTTAATTATCACGTTGAGAAAGTGTATGGTTAATTTATTTTAAGAAATTAATGTTTTTCCGCTATCTTACTTGAACTAATTTCATTTGTCAATAGTTTGTCATAGTCGACACAGCTTTGTTGCCTGACTAAGAATACAATCACAAACTTTTTTTAAGGTAGGCCTACTTTAACATTAAAATGATGAATAATTATAATCGTATTTTCTTGTTTCATTAATTATATTTATTATATATGTCAAATTTTGGGTTTTGAGGGGTGTTTGAGCCCAAAACTAAAACTGGCTAGGGCCTTTATTAAAAGGATTGTATAGGGCTAATACACTTACTAGAATATTATATTTTTTGAAATCAATTTGTTAAATACATTAAAATTACTACATTTAAGAAAATCACTATCATTTGCAAATTCCGAGCTACTTGCTTTCCATTAAAACACGTTATGTCAAAGATATAAACAATAATGCAATGGTGATCAAAAATGCTATATAAGTTAATGTAATCATTGTAATAAAAATATCCTTACACAAGTACCTATACTTACTTTGTATCGCGATCTTCCACGCCATGACCTTTTGTATTCCACACTTGTATAAATATTTACGAATCTAAACTACAACCAGAGATAATTCGACTAGCACCCCTACGAACAAGTCCGCTGTGACAGTCGTATTACTGCCATTTCCCGCGAAGGAGCCGCCTACTGCGCAGACTCCAACTAATTAACGACAACAATGAGATTCCGACGGCCACTACATGGATCATATTCCGCAATATGACGCCCCGTAGATGTACGTAACAATAATGGCGTCTGATTTGCGATAATAGGCAAAGCACGTTTCAGGTCCGAAACTATACCGAGTTCAGAAAAAAATATTGCAAATAATAAAGGTCAGTTTGTCAAGTATTTATAGCTTGATGTTTACTTCTAATTACCTATGCTGTATCGATTGAATTATATCTTTCTACTACTCAAGCATAGGATGCACACGAAACTTACCATCAAGATAAATATATGGAATAAAGTAAAATTAGCTCAAGGCCGCCTTACGCTCAAGAAACAAATGTTGGTGTTGAATGTTGATACAATAGTTTTCCAGTGTCGCCGCTTGGTGCGTGAAGCATAACAAAATACTTATTTCATGTATCTACGGTTTCCACTAATAGTTTTTATGCAGTCCCCAACAGATGCGCCTGTGCTTGTTAATGCAGGGTCGATATAAAACTTCCTCTACTATCTTGAATTTAGTTCATTTTGTTTCTCACTTTTAGTTTCCGAGATGACCAACAGATGCGTTTGTACTTATATCAAGATCGATAGATTATCTCGTCTACCTTCTTAAATTTAAAATTATTTTGTTTTTAATTTACACATGTCCTGTTCCGTTAACAACAACTTTGACCATAATAAACAAGTCACATACAAAGACTAACTTGAATTTGGGTTTAAAATAAGATACAAAACTGTATATCAACGTATTTAGATCATGATGAAGAAATAATAAAATAAAGGGTACGCCCAATCTCACAAGTATTATTATTATTATTATTATTATTATTATTATTATTAGCCCCGCGTCTTATACCCATTCGGGTTATACGCACTTACGCTAATGTGTAATGGTAGGGTGATTGTGACATGAAATGAAGGACCTACAGTTTAACGTGGAATCCGAACCACGGTGGAGGCCTGTCATTCACAAGTTTTATCATTTTGTGTATTAGAGTCAAAGAAAGTTTTAAAAAATAGTTTTTTTTAGTAAAGTACCACTAAGTTTTCCTCATAAAAACAAACACATTATTTAGTTTAACACAGTGAAAATATTAAAGCAATTTGTTAAAATATTTTTATTAATTTCAAATATTTAAAAACGTTATTTTTAGCTACCTTCAAATTAATTTTAATTTTAGAAATAAAAACATTTCCTTATGCATCATAAAAAAACTATTCACAGCTATCAATTTTAAACTCAATCTTTAAGGTCAATTTCCGAAAAATTTCAATTTTTTCTATAATTTGTCGGAAGTAAACAACCGTTATATTGAATAATTTTAAAAAAATTAACTATTATTATTTTATTATTATTATTACTATATAATATAAAATACTCTTGCGGTAGTCTATATCAATTTTGAACAAAATTAATTAATGGAGATGTTTTATAATATAATATTTAGCACCGCGTCTTACTACGAGATGTTTTAAAAAAATCAAATTTTACAATAATCGATCTTTAGTAAAACTACTGTAAAATGATTTTTTTTAAACAAATAGAATTATTTAAGTATATAAAAAGTAGACAATTTTAGATACAATTTTTAACCTATTTGCTGGAGTTTTTTTTTAGTATCCAAATTAAAACGTCATCAGTAACTTAATACATTTCTTCAAAAAAATAAGGACATTTTTTTTTGTCAGTCAAACACCCCCAAATTTACTTTAAAAAATCTTTTGCCAATTTTAAAATTTTTGGGGTTTAAAAAAATTTCATAGAAAAATAGCTAACGAATTTTCCCCCCAAAACCCCAACTACAGTTTTATTTGGGGGTCAACACCCCTAATATTTTTTTTAAAAAAAATTTGTTAGAAAACCATTTTGAAATATGTAAATTAAAAAAAAATCACTCATTATAAATACCCTTATTTTTAAGGGGTTTGAGTCAAAATAAAAAAAAAAAACCCCCAAGGTGTGGTTTTTTAAAATTTAAATTCAAGTTTGAAAAAAACCCGAACCAATTTGAACGGGGCGGGTCAGACAGACAAATGTAAAAAAAGGAGGCAAATTTTTAAAATAAATTTTTGGGGTTAGACACAAAAAACGTAAAATTTATCAAAATTCAAGGTAAAATTTTTTAAATACAATTTTTATTTTGAATGGAAAGTTTTTTTTTTTTTTTTTTAAAAATAAAATTGTCAGTAAACTACGATTAAAAAAATATTTAGTGAAAAAAAAAGATAAAATTTTTTTAAAATTTTAAGAAATTTACCAGTAGGCCCCCATTTAACCCCAAAAAATCGGGAGCCTTTTTTAAAAATTTTAAAATTTTTAAAAAAAAAAATAACCATCATGACTAACCGTGTAAAAGTCATGTCATTCATCAAAATTTTTCCCTTTTTTTAAAAAAAGTTTGGGGGGGGAAATTAAAATTTGGTTTAAATTTTTTGGATTTTTTGGGATTATAAAATTAGAATTAACCCTCTTTTTTATTGTTAGAAAAAGGCAGATTCCCTACATTTTTAATATTATACTTTGTTTTCAAAGAACAAAAATTAAAAATCTCGGAAATTAGCAAATTTCATTTTTTCCATTTTTTTTTTTAAAAATAAAAAAATGAAAAAAAAATTTTAACCCCAATTTTGGGAAAGATTATTATTTAAATTATTTAGGCATGAGCCTCAGCCCTTTTTTTAAAAACATCAAACCCCCTGTTTTAAAATAGCCAGGTTTTTTAACGTTTGCAACCTGCTATTTTAATGTTTTGGGCACAAATACCATTAAATAAGTATATTAAAAATATAAAAAAATTTTTCCCCCCATCCAATCTAATACGGGGAAGGGGGTGGAGGGGGGAGCCCTTTGGGACCAATAACAAAAATTATAAAAAGAGTGGTTTTTAAAACCGTCCGTGGAAATGTTTTTTTTACCATGCCCCTTACCCCCCATCATTTATACCCAATTTCCTTTGAAGATTTTACCACCACAAAAAAAGTTTTTTAACCTTCCCCCGGGAGGTGGGTGAAAAAAATTTGGGGGAATGAAACATCTCGATTACCAAAGGGATTAGAACCCTAAACCGTTAAAAGTGGTATCGAAATTTTAATCAAAGTTATCGAAAAATGTATAAGAATTTTTTGTGCTTAAAGGGTTTTTTGGGGAATTTTGCAGTTACCTGTTTCCCCCATTATCGTATAAAATTTGTTTAAGGGGAGGGTAGAATTTTCAATGAAAGAATAATATTATAGGGGGTTGTTGTATTTGTAATTTTCGAATTTATAACCCCCTGACGAAAAAGTGGTACAAGCATTTTGCCCCAAGGGGGTGTACCCCCTTAGGAAAGTTTTTTATTTATTTTTTTATTCGTTTTGGGGAGTGACAACAACCTTTGTTCGTAAGTCGGGGGATTTTTTGCTGCATTTTTAGGGGCCGTACATGTGAAGAAACACCCCGGCAAACGACATTTTATGGCCGGTTCGGCGGGGTTTCGGCAAAATTAGTGTATTTTGGGAAACCCTTTTGGCACTGTTTCCTAATGGAAACTTGCGACTTTTTGGTCCTAGTTTTATTTTAGACCCTTGGGAGTGCGTGTTTAACGCACCTTCTAGTTTTTAAACTGCTGCCGAAGGGGTTTTCCCCCTTTTTCCCAACAAATTGTAAATTTAAAAATTTAAATGTGACTTCAGGAAAAAGGGGGGGGGAAAAGTTAAAAAAAATTCCTAAAATTTCCCAAAGGTTTTAATAAAACCCCATTTTTGAGGGGGTAAAAAATTTTGAAACTCCTGTGTGTTAAGGACCCCCAGTTTTCCAAATACCCTGAAAAATTATAAAACCCCCAAAAAAAAATGTTTTAAAAACTTTTTTGATGTGATTAATTAAAATTTATGGCATTTTAACTTTAAGATAACCAATAATTTTTTAAAATTTAAAATTTTTAAAATTTGGAAATGAAAAGGAGGAGTTTTATTGTTTAGGCATTAAATTAAAAAATTCTTCGCCCCCCTTACAAAATTTTCCCCCCTATCTTTTTGGGAGTAGTTTTTTAGTTTCCCCCCTTTCATTCCCCTTTATCCCTATTTTGAGCTATTTTTAAACCAATCCCCTCATTACACCTTACCCCTTTTCCTCGGCTATTTTTTCCAGTCTACCCCATTAAAATTTTCCCCCCTATTTTGATTTTTTTTTAAAACCCAAATCCACCTCTTTACACCTTATCTCTTTTTTGAAAAATTTCACCCAGTAAAACCTCATTACACCCTATATTTTTGGGGGGTCCATCCTTTTTTTATTCTCCCCCCTGTCTAGGTCTTCCCGGGGGGTTTTGCCATAAAAAACCCAAAAACCCCAAGGTTCAAAAATCCCCTTTTTCGTTTGCTTGCCCCCCCCCAATTAAAAAATCTACGAGACGGGATTATTTTTAAAATGCTTAAAAAAAGAATAATAAAAAAAACCTTCTTTAAAAAACCCCTAAACCCCCAAAATTTTTCCTTTTTTCCCCCAAAAATTTTTTAAAAAACCCCCTTTTTTTTTAAAAAACCCCTTTAAAATTTTTTTTTCAAAAAAAAGGTTTAAGAAAACCATTTTTAAACCCCCCTAAAAAAAAACCCGGGAAAAAATTATTTTTTGTATTTTTAAATTTTTAACTTTTCCGAAAGCCGGAAAATGTAAAAATTTTTTCTGGCCAAAGTAAAAGCGTGCTTTTCCCGACGTTTTATTTTCCTATTTCCAAAAAATTTTTCGTTACGCAGTAAAATTTTTTAAAAAATTTTTCAAAACCCCCTTAAAACCCTTTAAAATTTAAATATGTTGTTCGAAATAATCTCAAAATTTTCCCCCCCAAAGGGGGTTTTTTTCTGTGAAATTAAACCAAAATCCCGGTTTTTTCCCCCTTTAAAAATTTTTTATTTCGAAACCCTTTTTCCCTTTACCCCCCTTTTTAAAAAATTTTAAAAATTTTTTTTTTGCAACATTTCCCTTTTCCCAAAAAAAGTAAAATTTTTTTCTGTTTTTTCCAAAAAAATGTATTGGGGGGCAACCCTTCCCTTCTTTACACCCCCAAAAAGTAGAAAAAACCCCAAAAAGGGAAAAAAATTTAAAAAGAAATGGGGAAAGTGCATCCCCTTGTTTCAATCCATTTTTTGGTTTTCGAAAGTATTTGATAAATAACACCCAAAAACCTTTTTACCCCGCCAGGGGTACAACAAACATACGTCACATAGCATGACAAGTTTTCGGGGTTCCCCGAGTTTAAAAAAATTTGTCGGGAAATTTTTTTTTTTTTAACTGGATCAATATTTTTAAAAATGTTTTTTAAAATTGAGAATCGCCATGTTGTTTTTCCCTTTTTTTTTCCCCCCAAAATTTTTCCCAAATTGTAAAAATCTGATTTTTTTAAATTGTTTTTTTGGGGGTTTTTTATCCACAATAAAAAAACCAAATTTTTTATTTCCTCTGCAATGAAGTCAATCTCTTTTTTTAAAAAGGCTAAAAAAATTGTAGGCTTTGTTTTTCCGGGTGAAAACCCCTTTAAAAAAGAATTTTAAAATGGTTACATTTTTTTAAAATTTCCCCAAACCTTTAAACTAATTCACCAGCTTAATTATTTTTTTCTTTGGACATCCGAACAGGGGGTTTAAAACCCGAGGTTTTTTTTAAAAAAAATTTTAAAAAAATTTTATAAAAAAAAAAATTTTTAAAAAATATATTTAAAAATTTTAAAAATTAATCATATATAAAAAAAAATTAACCTCTTTTTTTTAAAAAAGGGTTTAAGGGAAATTTTAAAAAACTCCCCCATTACAAATTTTAAAAATTAAATTAAAAAAAACCCCAAAAGGTAATAAAAAAGGGTATCTGTTTAATTTTGTTTGACCCGCCTCGGGGGCGTATTTGGGCTAAGGGAAAAAGTTTTTTTGGGGAGCTCGCCCCCCGGGGAAGGGGGATTTTTCGAGATTCAAATTTTTGGTTTTGGGGTTAAAACTGGGGGTGGTTTTTCCAAAAGGGTTTTTCCACCCCCCCTCCAGGGAAAAATGCGAGTTTTTTTTCCTCTAAAAAAACCCTTTCCCCAAAATTTTCCCCCAAACCCCTTTAGCGAAACAAATAAAAAAAGCTTAAAAACCAAAAAGGGGGTTTTTTAAACGGGGTGTTAAAAAAAAAAAAAAAAATTTTTTTTTGAACCATCGATAAAAAGGGCCGGGGTTAAAATCCCCACTTTAAAAAATTTAAGTGGGGCCCCTATAAAAAATTTTAAAACCTCACTCTCCCCTCTATGCAAATCTTAAAACCCAACATTGAAATTTCCCTTTCCCCTTTTTTTTAAAAGTTCTGTACTCAATTTTTGTAAAGCTGCAGATAGTTTAAAAAAAAATTTGCTAGATTTTTGGGATTTTAATTTGGGGAAAGGGGGTTTTAAAAACCAAAATAAATTTTACGTTAGAAAAATTTCAAAAAATTTAAAAGTTTTAAAAAAAAGGGCCTAATTTTTAATTTTAAAAATTTTTTAAAAATTTTTTCCCCACTAATACACTTTTTATTAATATTTATATATATATATATAAAAAATATATTTAAAATATAAAAAAAAAATTTGGGGTTTTTTTAAAAATTTACAATAAGAAAAATTGACCCCAAGAGATGAAATTAGAATGAAAAATTGGGGTAATCAACAAAACCTGTCGGCGGGGTTTTTTTTGAATGGGTTTACTTATTTCCCCAAAAATGTAACCCGGGGGGTGGGGAAAAAATTGGGGTATGCATTGAAAAATTTTTTTAAAATTTCCCACATCTTAAAAAAAAATTTAAAAAAATTGGGGACGCATTTTACACGGGGGTTTAAAAAAATATTCCCATTTAAAAAAAATTTCATTTTTTTCCCGGGGTTTTTAAACCCCAAACCCCTTTTTTGGGGGTTTTCCCCTAAAAAAAATTTAAAAATTTTTTAAAAAGTTTATTACAGTGCCCCCAAAAAATTAAAAATTTTAAATTTTAAAAAAAAAATTTTTTAAAAAGCTTTAAAAGTTTTCTTTTTTTTAATTTTTTTAAATTTTCCATGTTTTTCGTTTTTTTTTAAATTTAAAATTTCCCCGGGGACAATTCCCCCCTTTCCTGACTTTTTTTTTCCCCCTTTTAAATTTTGCATGTTCCCACCCGTTACACTGGGGGAAAAGGGGCAAAAAAAGTAAAACCCCATAAAAAGGGTTTTTTTTGCATTTTTGTGAAGGCAAGGGGAAAAAAAATTTTTGGAAAAATCCATTTTTAAAAAACCCAAACCTGGGGTTAAAAAACCCCCCTTTCCCCAAAAAAAAAAAACATACTCGCACTTTTCCCCCTTTTTTAATCCCCGGTGTGAAGAGGGGTATTTTTTTCCCCGCGTTTTTATACCCTTTTTGGGGGTTTTATACCACTTCGCTAATGTTTTGGGGGGGGGGGTGATTTTTAAGGGGGAAAAAAAAGGGGGACCTACAGTTTAACGGGAATCCGAAAACGGGGGCGACCGGGTTTTTCCCCACACTTTCAAAAGGGGGGGTCTTTTCGGGGAAAAAGGGGAAAGGGTTTTTTGGGAAATCAGATAAATCTCCCCCGGGGCCCGGGGTTTAAACCCCCCGGGCCCCCCGCAAAAAAATCGGACCCCTTCCCCCTAGCCCACCAGGTAAAAATTTTTTTTTTGCACAAAAATCTTTTATTTTTTTTTTTCCCCTTTTAACCAAACCATTTTTCTTAGCACCCTCCCGAAAATTTTTAAACCCCCTTTTAATATTAATTTTTTTTTAAAACAAAAATTAGCGAAAAAAGAAAAAAATTTTTTAAAATTTATATAAAAAAAAATATCAAATAAAGTAAAAAAAATTTCCTTTTTTTTGAACGCTTTAAAAAAAAAAAAAATTTTTTTATAATCGGATGTTTTCCCCAAAATTTTTTTAAAAATTTTTTAAAAAATGTTTAAAATTTTCCCCCTTTTAAAAATTTTTGCACTGAACAGGGGTGAACCCCTTTGGGTTTGGTCTGTTAAAAACCCCTTTCGGGAAAAAAAAAAATTGAAAAGACTTACAAACCTCCTTTTTTTCCCCTGACGACAGCAAAAAATTTTTTTTTGGGGCAAAAATGGGGGGGAAAAGGTACAAAGACCCCCCCTCCTTTTAAAAATTTTTTAAAAACCATTTTTTAAAAAAATTTTAAAAAAGGGGGTTTTTTCTTTAAATTTTAAAATCAAATCCTTTGGGGGGATTAAAACTTTTGGGGAAGGGGGAAACTTTTTTTCCCCCGTGCAAAATCCCTTTTAAATTTTTAAAAAATTTCCCCTTTTAATTTATATTTTAATCGGGGGGAAAAATTTTTTTTTCTCTGGGGGGGATCAACAATATAGAGTCCCCGGGGAAAAAAATTTTCCCCATTTCCTTATATTATCACATTATCATAGAAAAAAAGGGCCATTATGGAAAGGGGGGGGTTGGGGGGGGGGGGGGGTTTTAAAAACTCTTGGGGGGGCAGTGGTCTTTTTGGGGAAGAAAAAAATTTTTCCCTTTTAAATTGTTTTTTCCCCCCAAATTTAAAAAAAGGGGGGGAAAAGGGGGGGGGAATGAAAAAAAAACCCCCCATTTCGAGGCCCACCCGTGAATATGAAAAAAAAAGTTTTAGTGGGGATATGGGAAAACTTTTTGGGGTTTTTAAAGGGGTTTTTAAAATTGGGAAAGGGGGGTTTTTTATCTCCCCAAAAAAATTCAAATTAAGTAGTATTCTGGTAGAAAAAAAACCCCCCCTTTTCCCGGATTTTTAACAAAAAACGCATCAAGCCCAAAAAATTTTTTGTTTGGCGGGGGTTTTTTAAAAAACATTGCTTGGTAAATTTCTTTTAAAATATTATGGAACAAAGTTAAGTGTTTTTTCAGTATTTCCCAAAACAAACTTTGGGTTTTTTGTTTTAAAAACGGTCAAATACATTTTTAAAAGAAAAATAAAAAATTTAAATTTTCTTTAGAGGGGGACCATAAAATTTTTTTGAATTTCTGCCCGGGGGTGTTCTGGGGGGTTTAAAAGACAACATTTTTTCCCCTTATTTTAAAAGTTTGTCATTTTAATGCTCTCCGATATTTAACAACGTTGAAAAAACGAATTTAAAAAAAACGAAAAAATATTTTTCTACTGGGGAAAGATTTCATTTATTTTTCCAAAAGAAAGGTTTTTTCCTTTTAGAAAAATTGTAAAAATTACTTTCCCCTTTTCTAGTTCCCCCCAAACCCCACCTTAATAATAATGGTAAGTAAAACATCATTACGGGAGGAAATACTCTCTGAAAGGGCTTTTTTCCCACCAAAATCCTACAAAATAAATAATTTTTTGGTAGGGGGAAAAAAGGGCTTTCAGAAAACAATTCCTCGGGGAACGGAATTTAGGTCCCCAATATGAGGCCTTTTACTTTATTAAATTTTTAATTTCCATAGAAATTAAAAAACCCAAAGTTTGAATGTTTCCTATTAAAACGCCTTAAAGCATTCATAAGGGGATACCCCTTCGGTGGGCCCCCGGTTTAAAGGTGCTACTCTCGCAAAAGATAGGTGCGGATGACGGAGAAATTTTTGGTTCAATCCCGGGTTTATTTCATTGAGGATGGTTTTTCCCAAAAATTTTTTTCACAACCCCCTTTCCCCTCCCCCCAAAATGCGAGTTTCCCCACGCTAAACAAAAACCCTTTTCAACCCCACTTCATTGCGAATTTTTGTACATAAAACTTTTTTTACCCCGGGTAGGTACTAAAAAGCAGGGTTTTAAAAAAAAAAAATTTTGTGAAAATTTTAAAAACTGAGACTGGTTTTTTAAATTTTTTCCCATAATTATGTTAAATAAACTTCCCAAAAGGCAGTATAAAAGCCAAAACCCAAAATTTCCCAAATTTAATTTTTTAAAAAAAATAGAATCTATAATACTTTTAATATTCAGGACTAGAGGGGTTTGAATTTTTTCCATCCCCCAATTGTTTACCCTCTCCTTCACAAGTTTACCCGAAAAAACCCAGCCCCTTTAAAAAAACAAAATGTTTAAAAATAAGCCTTAGATAAAAAGTTGAAGACGGATATTTTAGTCTTTTTTTAGCGGAAATTTTATTGTTCTATATTTAAATTTAAAAATTAATAATCCAATGTTTATTTCTAAATTTTTTGTTTTCATGAATTTGGGCTGCCCCCGGGGCCCCGCAACCCATTTAAACCCCTGGGTACCTGCAACCACGAATGGAACCAGGGGGCTAACTTTTTTTTGGGGCAACCGCTGAAGCTATGTGAAAAAAAAGATGAATGGTTAATAAAAGGGTATAAATTTTTCGTTTGCCCGTGTTCAAAAAATTGTATGTAAAAAATGCATGAAACATAATGTAAAAAGGGACAGAAAATTAAAAAATGGTTCCCTATTAAATTTAAACCTTTTTTCTTTAAAAATTTCATTGGGCCCCATTTAAAAAAATTTTATTCCAAAAAAAATATATGTTTTATAAACATAAATTTATTTCCCAAACACGCCCTTCATTTGGGGTAAAGGGTTAAAAAACTGTGCCCATACTTAAAAAAAAACCCATATATGGGAAACCTCAAAACCCTTTTCCAAAACTCCCCCCATCCCTTTCATACTCCCTTCGCTTCATTTAACATCCTTTCTCGAGTCAAACATGTTTTTTTATTCCTTTTAAAAATTTAATGTCGTCTTTTTACAATTCGTCTAAAAAATTTTTGCCACGCCTTAACAGGCCTAACCCCCTTCCCTTTTATCCCCAACCCTCTAAACCTTTATATATTTAGTTAATTTTTCTATCCCAAATTTATCCTATTAACAAAGCCAAACCAACGTCAGGCACTTCATTCCATTGACCCCAAATGGGGTTCCCTTCTAAACCGCCACTCCTTTAGGGAACCATTTATTACTGACTATTTCCTTTCAGTTTTTTTTCGAAAACTTTCTCAGATATTGATTCCAACCTCATTCAACCCGGTTTTTGTGTTTATTTCCCGACAAAACCCCCACGCTTCCCTCCTTTAAAATAATGTTTAAGTTTAAACCCCCAACATTTATATCCTGCCATCTTTTTCCTCTTTCCAGTGGGGCTCATAGCTTTAAAAAAAAGGGGGGGGTGCTGCTTCCCGAAAAATTTTTGCCTTTGGGTTTTAAAATGTTTTAAAGGGGAAAAAACATGTTAAAAAGGAAAAAATTTTTTCAGGAACTTTATAAAAATTTTTAAAAAAAATTTAAAAAAAAAATGTTTTACTTTCTTTAACTTAATTGTTAAGTTCAAACTTTAAACTAAACTTTTAAAAAGAAAAACCCTTCTTCTTGTTTTTTAAATTTTTGAAAAAAAATCAAAAGGGGTGTCATGTGTCAGAAAAAAAAAAGCCCTTTAGGCACTAACCTCAGTTTTTTTAACCGGGGTTGCTACTTCTTTACCAAATTTGGGGGTCATTTGTTCCACGGGTGGGGTTTGTATCTTTTTTCAGACGCATTGCTTTACAGAAAATATTTTTGAAGCGTCAAAGGGCGAACCCCGGGCCCCCTGGGGTCGTGCCAGACTCTGACAACTATACCACGGATGGAGTGTGTACACTAAAATTTAAAAAAACCCAAAAATGCTTAGCTAAAATGGTACAGTACAATTTTCTTTGGGGGAGGCCCCTTTTTAAAATTTCAAAAATTTTTTTTTGGGGGAAAAAAATTTTAACATTTATTTTTTTTTTTTTTTTTATTTTAGTATTCGTTAAACCCCCGTTTTAGATTTTTGCGCAAGCTACTAATTTCACTAATGGTTTTAAAGGTTTAGAAAGGCCCATATCTAAAAGGGGAAGGATCCCCATTTGCGTGGGGGGGGAGAAAAACTTATACAAAGAAACCCCCGACCGAGGTTTTGACCTCAAATTTAACCCTCCTCAAAGTCCAGTTACGCGAGATTTACGGCCCTTGATCATGGGCCCCTACCAGGCGGGTAATAATATTTTTCTATAAATTTGGGATATATTGGGTAATGTTGGTTTTTTAGGTAAATATTTTTATATTTAAAAAATGAAAGTTTGATTGTCATTAGCACTACCACAACAAATTTTACCCAAGCAAGGGTTAAAATTTTTAAAAAAAAATGGACCCTGGACCGATCACTTTCATCGAGAAGAGAAGCAGGAATTTTTTAAAAAAGAAATTTTAAATTTTTCCAATTTAAATTTAAAAAAAAGGGGTTTTAAAAAATTTAAAATGAAGATTTTTTTTTTTTTTTTTTTTGGGTTTTTTAAAATAACGCCGGGTGCTTCTTTCTGGTAGTTGGGGTATTTTAAAAAAAAAGTGACAGTTAACCCTGACAGTTTGAAAAAGTGACAGTTTTACAGTGAGTTTGAATACGGTAAAATAAAGTAGATTTAGTAGCTTTTCTATCGACATTTTAAGGGGCCTTCCCCATGGAAATTTTTGATTGCAGTAGGTTATTTATTTTACGGGTAATTTGGGTCCTGGGTACGGATCTTGTTTTGGGTTAAAAGCGAAAGGGCCCAAATATCAAATTTTGGAAAATATCTTTGGTTTTAAACTCTAAAGGTTTTTTCCTATTGCTTTTGGACTTTTTCTTTTTTGGAAAAACTATCCAAAAACCCTTATTATAAACTTCCAAAAATACTCAGCATAAATTTTTTTTTTAAATATTTGGGAAAAAAATTGCACGTGCATTTTTAATTTTCCCAAGAAGTATCTGACAAATGACATCTAGAAATTTTTTTAAAACTAAATTTTATTTTATTCATACGTAAAAATTATACAAACTTCCGCTTCCCCCTATTATTTTTTTAAAATTTGTTTTGAAATTTAAATCTTCAGTGCGTATAGCCCAAAGGGTAGTAAGGGTGTGGGGCCAAAAAAAATCCTTTAAAAGTAAAGTAAAAAAAAAAGGGTTTTTTTTTTTGAAAGTTTCTTCCCCACCCAAAACCCCTATAAAAAATTGGTATGGGAGATTTTTTAAAAAAGGGCAGGCAGGATCCCCCGCGCAAATATAAAAAATAATACATCTAAAAAAAACGAAGTTGCCTCATCCCAATACTTTAAATTTAAAAAAATATTTTTTAAATGATCGTTAATTGCCATAAAAAAAGTAATAAAATTTGTGTAATCTATGCTTTCACGCCAAACCTGGGCCTGTCGTCCCGAGTTATAAAACTTTAAAACCAAAAAAATGTGGGGGCAGCCGGGAACCTGAAATTTTCGTGGGCGGTCACGTAGCCCCTCCTAAAACATAGAGTTTTTCCCCTAAAAAACGAAATGAAATAGTTTTATTTTTCACCCCAAAGTTAAAGAGTGCCAAATTTCCCCGTCCCCCCCCACCCAAAAAAACAAAAACTGCATGCGTGCCTTTCTTTCTAGATCGTGTAGGGGGCAAATAAAAGGGAAAAAAAAAAAATAGATCAAGTGTATAACATTTTTGTTTAAACTATAAAAATGCAAATGAATCATTTTTGGGACGAATTTAATTTTTTCTTTTTGCGTTCACCTTTAAGTACGACATTTTATTGCAAAATTTTCCCCTTTATCGGGGGTTTCTTAAGAGAGTTTTTTTTTTCCCCCCCTTATTTAAAAATGGATTAAACTTATCTCTAATAAAAACCTTAATTTATTTCTATGTAAAAACACAAAGGTTTTATTGGGTTGGGGTTTTATATAAATTTAAAAATATTACAATGAGATTTGTTCATTGATAAATGACCGGGTTTTCTGTGACCTTTAAAATTTTAAAATTAGGTTTTTTTGTAGGGGTAAGTTTTTTTTTTTGCTAATTTTTCATTTGTTTAAAAAATGAGCATAATGTATACAAAAGCTGCCCAAAAGTTATTTTATAAATGTTTGGGCCTGGTTTGGGACTGGGGATTCGCTGCCCCTCCCTTCCTTAAAACCCGGGGAAGGGGTTTTTTTGGGTCGTGTAGGGACTGTCTATTCTTACATATATACATAAATACATACATACGTACATTCATACATAAATACAACATACATCCATACAAAAATACATACATACCTAATACATACATACATACATACATACATACATACAAACTACATACATTCCCTACAAACCCAAAAATACATACATTTTCATACTACATACATAATACATACAACCTACATACATTTCATACATACACAAAAACAAAACATACATACATACATTCAACATACATACAATACATACTACAATTTCATACATACATTCGTACGTAAGAAAGTACCATACTAAATAATCACACTGCTTCCCCTTTCGGGGGAGGCAAAAAAACTTTCATTTTAGCCAAAAAAAAAAACCCTTATTAAACCTTTCCCACTAACTTTTTTCTACCCCTCCCTATCCTTGCATACTCCCTTCCTTTTGCAAAAATCCATACACAGACTCATGCGTACCCCTTTTTTTCCAAAGCTTTTAATGTTTCCCATTTTTCTACAAAATTGAGCCCACGCCTTTCATGGCCATAACTTCCTTTTGATCCCCGCACTTTCCCCTTTATTTTTTTGCTTATCCCCCCTTGTCAAACCCCTCCCTCCCAACAAAATGCCCAAAAACCCAAATTAAAACCCTTTTCACATTTAAACCCTACCATTTTAGCACACATTCTTACTGACTCTATACAAAAATGATTTTTTTCCCCATACATTTTTAGATATTTTTTTTCCCGGGCCCCATTCACCTTTTTCTTTTTTGATTCTCCTGACAAACCCCGCGTTTGTATCTTATAAAACAAAGGGTTGGGGTTTAAAAACATTTTTCATTTTTTCCATATTTTTCCTCTTTCGATACTACTTAATTATTTAAAAATTTTTTCACAACATCCAACTCCCCTCCGAGATGCATTCCCCCCGTCCCTCGTTTCCCCCTCCATCCCCCCAATTTTTTCAAAAACATTTGCCCCGATACACAAAAAATATTTACTTGTTTTTAAAAAAGTTTTTCCCTTTAACTAAGCTACAATAATTTCCGATCCCCTTTATAAACATCCCTTGGTTTTGGGGACATTTACACGAAGATTCCCTTCCCGTCTGTCACCCCATTTTAAAAAGATTTAATACTTCTGAAAATCACTTTCATTTTTTAAACCATTTAAAACGGGAAAAAAACTGGGGAAAAAACGGCACTCTCAAATTTTTATAAAACATTGTTTCACAAACCGTCCCCACAAGTGCCCCCCATTAAAAAAACCAGGGAAACTTTTAAAAAACCAATGAAATAGGGAAACCCTTTTCTAACCAGTTCAATGTTTTAAAAAAAACCCCTCAAAGCTCCCTCGACCCCTAACCATGCTTTAATTTCATAAACACTGCCATAATTGCATTTTCTAACCAGGGATTTCCCACCGTATTCTCAAAGAACATGTTTTGTAACCCTACTTTCCCTTTTACCCAATCGTCGCTTTCTCCAACCAACGAATGCACAATTAAAATTTCTCCCCTTTCTACCAAAAAATTTCTCACTCACTTTCGCAAAGCAAAAATCTAGTCCCGCCCGCCTTTCCTTTGTTAAAACCCCTTGCATACCCCCAAAATTTTTTCCCCAGTTCTTTCACCAAAACCCCTTTTAAATTTAAAAAACTCCCAAATCTTTGCCTGAAAATTTAGTTGGCTAACTAGCCAAGTTTTTTACATTCCCCCTTGTGCCCTTGCCTTTTTACAAGGAAAAAGAAATTTTTAAAAAAAGCATTCTTCCCCTCCTTTGGGGAAAATTCCCAAAAAACCCCAGCATACACATTTAACAACTCACACAATCTTCAAGTAGAAAACCCCGCCCCCCCACTTAAGTATTCACGTGGGAGTCCCCCTCTTTTCCCACAAACTTTGCCATTATTTAATTTCTTTCATAGCTTTTAAACTTTCCATTTCCCGTTAAATTTTTTTCATTTTATCGTAATATATTCCTTTTTTTTATACCCCTGTTTTCACCATACAATTGCTCAAAATTTTCCTCCATCACAATATTACATTTTTTCGTTTTCAAAAACAACTTACTACGTTCATTTTAAATGGGCCCTAGTTCTTCCTTGCTTTTCTTTTTTTTCTCTTTACTCACTACATAATATATTCATATTTCCCTTTAAAACCTTTTTGCATTCTTTTTCCTTCTTTTTGTCCCTTTTTTTCTTTTTACTATCCTTTTCTTTCTTTATTTGCTTAATCCCTTTTTTTCTTTGTAAAGTCTCCAAAAACCCCTTGCGTTTTTGTTTCACCCCTTTAAGCAAAACATTATTTTTTATGCTTTTTTTCTTTTATCAGACAGCTTCTTTCAAATTTTAAAATCCACCCTTTATTTTTTTTTTAAATTTACCCCTACCCCAGATCCACACACATCTTTCGTGCTTTTAAAAACAACCCCCTTTAGTTGTTTTCCCAAAACACTTTATAATTTTAAGCATTCATTTCGAAAAAACCTTTATGTTCTTTAAAGTTTTGTTTTTTGCCCAAACAAAACTTTTTATATTGCAAAGCAAAAATTAACAAATAAAAACAATAATTTAACCTTGTTTTTAAAAAGTAAATTTCACCAATATTGGGGAAAAGTAGTTTCATAAGGGAAATTTCAACAGCATTAGGGTTTAAAAAAAAAAAAAAGAAAAAAATCACTCCCACCTCAGCGATACAGCTGACAGCCTAACCGTCCAGAAAAACCTTTTATATTTACATGTTTACTTTATTTTAAGCCCCTCAAATTAAAAAAAAAAAGATTTTTTTAAAAAAACTAAAACCATAGGGCAGTAACTAAAAATTTAAAAATTTGTTTAAAATTTTTACCTTTTTTATCATATTTTTTTTTTTGCTTTAAAAACAAACTTGGTTTTTAAAATTAAAAATTTAAAATATCCATTTTTACTTTTTAAATAAAAAAAATTAAATTTTAATAAGTTGTTTTTTTTTTCATTTAAAACTTACTAAACCCTTTTGAGTTGTAGTTTATGTACTAATAACGATAATTGGTTTTAATGGTTAGGAAAGGTCATATTTTAAAATTTTAAATGCACCCCCCAAATTTTGTGGGGGGTAGGGAAAAAAATTTTGTAAAACCACCCTCCCTACACAGGTCCGAGATTAAAACCTCGATCTCTTCATCCGGGGTCTAGTCCCAAACACGAGAAAAACGCCCTTTGGGGCCCTCTGTCACCCAAAAAAAATCTCTTTAAAGATTTTGTTCAAAATTTGGGATCGTGGAACTAAAAATTTTTCATGGTTTTAAAAAATTTAAATTTTGGTTTATTTTTTAAAAAAAAAATTAAATTAGGGTAAAAGGGATTTATTTTGAAAAAACTAAAAAAAAAAATTTTTTTTTTTTTTTTAAATAAGGCTAGGCATCTGGAATTTTTTTCATGGGTTTTTTCAGAAAAAATTTTTTTGTTTAAAAAAATTTAAAAACCCTTTGTTGGGAAATTTAAAAACAACTGATTGTTTAAAAATTTTAAATAAAAAACCTTTTTTAACCCCTTTTTTTAAAATTTATAAAATTAAACTGTTAATTTTTTGTGATGGGGTTTTTTTGTTATTTTATTATTTTATTATTAAAAATTAATATTATTTTGCACGCGTTCCCTTCTAAAACCCTTCGGGTTTACGCTTTAAGTCTAATTTCGCCCCAAAGGATTAGGAATTAAGGGAAAAGGGGAATTAGAAAGGGAAATGAACCCCCATTTGCTTGGGGGAGAGCGGGAAAAAAATTTTTGGAACCCCACCCCCCCGTTTACCCTGATGTGTTTTTTTCTTCCCAAGAAAAATTATTCACTTGTTTGGGTTTTCCGAAAACCGTTTTGAAAATCTCGTTTTCCCGGGATTTATTTTCTGGTTTTTTTTTAAATATAAATTTGTGAAGTTTTGGCGTTTTTTTAAAAATTAAAAAAGTTCAAATAAAGGACCTTTTACTATTTAAAGAGTAAGCATTCTGGGATAACTTAAAGCTGGGATAATATTTTACTTAACGTTTTCTTAGTGAAAAGTAACATTAAAAAAAAACATAGGGTTTTTGTGATCAGGGGTTCCCCTAAACCCTTAAAGTTTTTTAAAATTAAGAAAAACACAAAACGTTGACTTGGACGATTTTAAAAAAAATTGTTAACTGATATGGGAATCAAAGTATTTAAAAAACAAAAATTTTGGGTTCAAAAACTTTTTTGATTTTAAAAATAGTAAAACTACAAATAAAATTGTAAAAAAGGCCACAACGTTTATTTTTTCATGGGGGGTAAACAAACTATATGCCCCCCCCAACTAAATAAAGTTTTCCTTTCTGGGGTCATTATTAGGCCTACGTTAAAAAGAATGTCACTAGATATTAACTATAATTTGATGGCTTCCTTTTTTAAAAACAAGATTAACCTTTTGTTAAAGTCGTGGGCCCACTTCATTAAAAGTGGCGTTGAGTTAAATAATGTGAAAAAATTTTGGGGGATTATAAAAATCACCCACATTAAAATTTGATAGATGAAGAAATGGGTTTTGAAAAATTTAATTTAAAATGACAGCGTAAAGCCCCCCAACGGGGAGTTAAAACGTGGGCTAAGAAAAGGTGGGCGTCTTATTCCCCTTTAAAGCTTGTTTAAAAAAATAAAACTAGGAGTTACAAATGCATAAAACCCCCACTGTTTGGCCCAAACTTACAAAGTGTGGGCCCCTTTTTTAATTTAGGTGGAAATTTTGGCCCCTTAAAGTTTTGGGGGGTGCATTGGGGTTTTTTGGGTTTTTCCCCCATCAAAACAAAATTTTGTTTCCTTTTCCCGGGCAGTGTGTTTTACCTTTCTCTCTTTAGGGAAATTTTCCGATTAATTTCCTTCTTTTTAGCCCCCCTCATCCTGTTTTCTTTTGAATGGTCAAGAAAGGCTGCCATAACAAAAATTAAACAAATTAGCTAATAAATTTAAAATTTTAAAAATCATGAAAGCCAGGTTTACTAAACATACAGACAAGCCCTGATACAATTTATTTTTTGGTGGACAAAAATTTAAATTACACATTTAAAACAATTTACTTTTTTTTTTTAAATGTTCCCCCATAGGATCATTTCCCCTCGCTGACCCGCCCACGCAGGGTGATTTTGGAATTGATACACACAAAAAGTTTCCCCCTGTTTTTCGAAAGCGTCTTTAATACTTTTTCCCCCGTTTTTTTTGCTCCCGCAAGTATAATCCGCAATTTTAAATTTAAATTTTTTAATAAGGTTTATAGGGGGTTTGAATTTATAAGAAAATTTTCCCCTTGGCGTGGAGTGAGATTTTTAAAGCATTTAAAAAAAAACCTCCATTTTTACTTTTACCCGGGTTTTTTTGCCCCCCCCTTTTCCCTCATCAAAAAAAACCAGACTAGACGACTCAACGTAAGGATTCAACCTAGGGGGGGGTATCTGGTTTTGGGCCCGTTTCCCTTTAAAAAACACGGTTTTAAATCTTGATGTATGGGACAATGATGTTTTCCCGTAAATTATTTTCCCCATCCCCATTTCCTTAGCACAAATAAATAATTTTTCCCTATGGCTATCAAGACGTGAAGCACAATTTTTAAATTTTTAAAAGGGAAAGCAAGGGCAAGATATTTTAAAACTTTGCGCATGGGGCATTAACATGACTTTAAAATTCATTGTAACCCCAGAAAAAGTTTTTTCTAACCCCCCCTCACCCTCGGGGGTTCCTTTTCTGTCCCTCAGGGTGTCGGGGAGCGTTTAACACAAAACCCGGCAAACACCCCAAACCCCCGCCCCCTGATCCCCGGGGGGGTCCCTGGACGTATATGGTTTTTAAATTTTCCCCCGGTACCGGGGGGCGTTAAAACCCGCTTCCTCGGGGGGGGGCCCTTTCACCGCCTGCCCGGGGGCCAAAAAACTTCCGGGAAGTAGCGGGGCAGGGAACTTGTGGTCACCGCCCTGCGTATTCGGGAAAAAACTTGGATTTAAAGGCGTGAACTACGCCCTTTAGCACCCCCACCCGCGGTACTATAATACTGGACACAGATTCAGTCGAGAGTGTAAAAAAAACTTTGGTTTTTTTCAAGAAACACTTTAATAAAAAGGGGCGGGCTTTTGACTACCGCTTTAATATTGTTATCGGGGGATTAAAGTTAGCTACCAGATAAAGTTTTTCACCCCTTTAAAAATTTTTTACACGTATTATAACTAAATGTATTTTGCCGGAAATTTTTTCTGTTTAAAATAATTTTTTTTTTTTGCATAAAACGCGGGTTGTTAATGTTTTTACTGGTTTGCGCATGCGTACAAACCTGGCTGGTTTTCTACAAAAGCTCAAAATTTGTTAAATAAAGAGGGGGGAAAAGGGTGCGAGTTTTATTGATGGCATCCCCGTGGGGGCCCGAAGCTAAAATGTCCTTTTCAAATATAATTTCGGGGTGTCCCCCAAAAGTGATCCCAAAAGCTGTGTTCCAAAAGTTTTCAAAATTTTTATTTTTTGTACTAAAAATTTTTATAATTTTTTCTTTATAAATATAACTCTACCAAAAAGTTTGTCAGTTTTCATAAAAGGGGTTTTTTGGGAAATTTAAAAGTTTTTAAATTTTTATTTTAAAATTAAGCCTTTGGGGCCCGTGCCTACTAAAAAACCCCCCGGGAAAACCAAAAATTTTTTTAACCCAAAAACAGATTATAAAGGGGGGAAACCTCAGAAAAACAACGCGTCCTTTGGCAAAAACCCTTTTTTTAAAAAATTCCAGAAAAAAAATTATCGAAAATTAAAAAAATCGCGAAAAAAAAAGGGGAAGGATAAAAAACATTTTTTTTTGGCGCATAATACGCACTTTTAACTTAACCCCTTTTTAAAAATTTTTTTAAACTGCCAGTTTAAAAAATTTTTTCCGTGTCTAAGCCCCCCCCCTTTTCAGTTAAATTTTTAAAAATAAAAACTAAAGGGGGAAAAAATTTGGGGCCATGTTTACTTGTCACAAAAAAATTTTTATACCTGTACACGAGGGGCTTGTTTCTTTAGAGAAAAGTATCAAACTTTTCTTTTTTTATTTAAAAATTTTAGTAAAGTATAGTATTTTTTTTCAAAACCCCAATCCCCCTTTCCCTTTCCCCGGGTTTTGTGGGTTTTCCCTCCCTTTTTCCCCACGGAAAAAGGGTCCGGTAAAACTTTTTAAAAAAAAAAAATTGGCTCGGGGGAGGTTTTTGGGGGGGCACCAACTTCTAAAACCCTTTTCATGAGTCTGCTTCGACCCCCCCGTTTTCAAACCCCATTTTCACCAAGTTCGCCCCGGGGCCCCCAAATTTTGGGGGATGCAGGAAAATCCCCCCTGCCCGCCATTTGTTTTTTTTTTATGATTTTTTTAAAAAATTATTCACACTTTCCCCCTTTAAAAAAAGAGCCCCTTTTTTTTTAAAGGCCCCACAATTCAAAAACAGAAAAATTTCGAAAGGGTTTCTTTAAAAATTTCCTTTTTTAAAATTTTTAAAAATAAAAAAACAGTGAAAAACCCCTAAAAAACGGTTTTCCCAAAAAAATCTAGTTGAGAACAGTTTTTTTTTTTAAACCATTACGGGTTTTTCCCAAACCTTTTTAATCTTGGCAGTTCTTTTTTTAACCCCAAAATTTTTTTTCCCCAAAAAGGGGGGTGGCTAGGCCTTCATAGCTTCAAAAAGGGCCCTTTTAATCAAAAATTAAGACTGGGGACAGGTACAAAAACCACTCCTGGGGTGTTTAAAATTTTTCAAGGGGGAAAGGGTAGATTATTTTTTTCCCCAAAAGGGTTTTTTTTTTTTTTCCTTTTTTTTGTAGGTAAAAAGGGGTTTTACTGGCTAAGGCTTTGGGGAAATTTGAGAAAGATTTGCTTTCAGATTAATGTAAAAATAAAATTTTTTTCAAATAATAAAAATTTTTGCCCCCGAAAACAGCTCATCACACTCACACCCCCTTTTTTTAATTTTTCGGTTTTTTAAAAATTCTTCTCAAAAAAAGTCGCGGCGGGTTTTTTTTCTTTGGGGAAAAATTTAAAAGCGCTTTAAAACCATAAAATTTTTTTTGATTTTGAAATTTTTTCGGGTGCGGAAGAGCATAAAAAAAGAAAATTTTTCCCAACCCAAAAACAAATTTTGGGTTTTAAGAAAAAAAGCGCTCCCGAGGGGGTTTTTGGGGGTTTTCTTTGCAAAAACTCAAAGCCTGAAACCCATGATGTTTGAGCCCCTGGGGGGGCCCTTTTAAAGGGGTTTGTGAGATCAGTAATCCCCGAAGTCACTTTTTAAAAATTTTTTGGGCTCTGTTCTTATTTTTGGGGTGGGGTTTTAAATTTAAACCCGGGGTTTTTTTTTTAAAAAGATGGGGTTTTGTTAAAAAAAGGGCCCCCTTTAAAAATAGCAAAAAATTTTTCCCCCGTTTTTACCTTTAAAAATTAAAAATTTTCCCCCCAAAAATTACCCTTTTTGGGGCACCCCTCCCGCTAAAAAAGGGGGGGGGGAGAATATGGGGGGACTAAAAACCCAAAATTTTTTTTGTGGGTGTTTTAACAAACCCCAAAATTAAAAAAAAACCTTTTTTTGGGAAATTTTTAATTAAGATTTTCCTGTACCGGAAAAATAAAAAATTGACTTTCTTTCCCCTTTTTTTACGTCCCCTTTTTGGGTTTTGGGATTTTTTATAAATATATTTTTAAAAGGTTTTTTTAAACTTTCAATTTGTTTTTTAAGGGGGGTTTTCCCCCCCCAAACCCTCCCCCAAAAAGTAAAAAAAAAATAAAAAAATTTTTTTTAGGGGGGGTTCCCCCCGTCCCATTTTTGGGGGGAGGGTGGTTCTCCCCCAAAAACCCCCCCAAAAAAGCAGAAAGGCCCCCAAAACCCCAGATCCCCAAAACCCTTTCCCCGATCCTCGGGGGAGGGGGCCTGGGGCCCCTTTCGTTCCAGTACTTCCGATTTTCTACCTCTAAAGGGGGGCCCCTCACGAAAAGGGGGATGGGGTACGGCTCTCCAGAGGGCCCCCCTTTTTTAAAAAGGGAAACCCCTCCACGTGGAGACGTTCAACGGGGAAAAATGGAACACTTTGGGGGAAAAAGTCAAAAAAGGTTTTCCCCCACTTAGTGAAAATATAAAACCAAAAATTGGCAAATTTGGGGTTTTCGTTACTGTGTTTTTTGTGATTTTAAAGGGCCGGGGGTTCGAAAAAAAGTTTTTGGATTTTTCACACTTGCCACCACAATTTTTTTCTTTTTCCGGTGAACTTTAATGGGCTTTTGGGGATCAGGGGCCGTTTTAAACCCCCTCCTCTAGGGTTTTTAAAATACAGGGGGTGTTTGTTTTTCTTGGGGGGGAAATTTTGAAAAATAGTGTGATTTTTTTTAACCCCTTTTTGGGGGGGAAAGGTGAAACTGATCAGGGGTTTTTTTTGGGGCCCCTTTTTTTTTTAAAAAAAGGGTTTCCCTTTGGGGGTTTTCCCAAAGGTTTTTTAAAAAGGGGAATTTCCCCTTTTTTGCCATAAATTTAAAAAGTTTCTTGACAAAAAATGTATTTTTAAATTTTTTAATAAAAAATTTACTAGGTGGAGTGAACAAAAATTTGGGTGGGGGAAAAAAATTTTTGGCCCTTTTTGGGGGGGAGAATATTTTGGGCCCTTAAAAAAACCCCAAATTTTTTCAGAAAAAAAAAAAAAAAAAAAAAAAAAGGGGAAAGGGGGGGTGGGGGGAAAATAGAGGAGAGCTTCTTGTATTTTCTTGGCTCTTGGGGGTCGTACTGGACGAGTCTTCTAATTGTGGCGTTGTCTTCTGCCTCGTGGGCTCGTTTGTAGAATTTGCTGCCTCGCTGCCGGAAGATTCCCTGATAGAGTCACACTGCCAGTGGTAGCGTGTATTAACTCATTGCTGGTGCGGGTGTTCACACCCAAGATACATCTAAGTAACTTGTTTTGTACAGCTTGTAGAGTTCCAAAACACTGACTCGGAAGCATACCCCCACGCCTCGCATCCGTATAGCAGTATAGGTTGCACTAAGCTCTTGTACAGTAGCAGCTTGATGTTGTTTCCCAGCACTGGGCTCTTGAGCAGGCCGTAATTTGTGATGAAGGCCCCATTGCCTTTTTTCTTGTGTAGTCTACATGCTCCTTCCATATGAGTCTGGAGTCTAACATCACCCCGAGGTATTTCATTGAATTCCTGTAGGGGATATCCTCCTCCAACACTACGAGCTGGGCCGGTGTTTGGGGTCTCCTCCTAGTAATTAACATGGCTGTCGATTTCTCTGCATTGAATCTTATTCTCCATTTTTCCAGCCAACTGCTGAACTCATCCAGGTACCGCTGCAGGCGGAGATGGGCGTACTTAACGTTCTTGTTGGCAATGTAGAACAGAGTATCGTCTGCGAAGAGCCTAATCTTAATCATCGGGTCCGTGGGGACGTCAGCGACGTACACAGTGTATAGGAACGGGGAGAGTGCCAACCCCTGCGGCACCCCTGCTCTGACACTATGAAGAGGCGACCTTTTCCCTTCCATCTTGACCTGAAAGTGTCGTCCGGTTAAAAAGCTCTTGATTAGCTGCACATAAACCTTGGGGAAGTTGGCCTGTATCAATTTGTAAATAAGGCCGGCGTGCCAGACCTTAACAAACGCCTTCTCCACATCCATAAGTACCGCTATCGTGATTTCCCCTCGATTGAAGCATTCTGTCGTGTCCTCCACTAGGCTCAGGACTGGGTGTATCGTCGAATGCCGGTTCCGAAATCCGAATTGGATGTCGGGGATAATCCTGTGCTCCCTGCCGAAGGCTTTCAGTCGCTGCAGAATTATTTTTCAAATAATTTTCCTATGTTGCTAATCAGACTGATGGGCCGCCTGTTCTGCGGGAATTTGCGGTTCTTGCCTGGTTTGGGCAATGAGACGACGTTGGCAACTTTCCATGACTCCGGGAAGTAACCTGCCAGCAGTGCCGTTGAAAACATTCTTGATAAAAGCTGAACTACACCTTCTGGAACGTGTCACAGCATCTCGTTCGATATCCTGTCGTGGCTAGCCGCTTTTCGTGTCTTCAGCTTTTCCACCTGGTGGGTGACTTCGTTTCTGGTGATAGGGGGCGGTAGCTCTACATCCGGATCTGCTAGGTATACCCCAACCGCTCTTTTTACTGTTCTGGTAAACTCCTCGTCTTGAGGCTCAGAGTTAGCCTTGAACTGATCTTCGAGAGATTCCGCGATGGCCTCTGCCTTGGCCTCACTCCGGTATTCCAACCCTCTTCTTCCGTGGATGACTGTGGTCCCTGCCTTTCCTTTCGTACCTTTGAGTTGTCTCGACACCTTCCACACGTTGGCATCCCCAGCCAAAGTGTTCGCCACATACTCGTTCCAGTTGGTAATCTTTAGCGCTTTTGCCTTTCTGCGCACAAGGGCCCTTAGCCTGTTGTACTCTGTCCGATGCCTTGTATCCCGGTGCTGCTGCCATTTCCTACGCGCTTCCCTCTTCAGGGCTATCAAGTAGCTCAGCTCTGGGTCGTCCCTCTTCAACAACACTGGTGGCGTCTCGAATACCGTCGTCTCACGGTATGCTTCGAGCAATTGGCTGTCAGAAGAGTGATTGAACTGTCCACTTCTTCCGGGGAGTTTACCTCCATGTTCAATGGAACTGCATCTGTCAGTACCGCCGATACTCGTCCAGTCACTTCTGGGGATCTTCTTCCTTAAGGTACGACAATCTTGGATTTGTCTTCAGGGATATCCTTCCGAAGACCGGGAGATGGTCGGAGTCGAGTTCGTTTAAAGCTTCGAGATCTTCCGGCAGCGTGTCAAGATCCGTCAGGACGATATCCAGAACGTCAGGAAGATTCCTGTAATTTGATGGGTAGAACGTCGGCTCGTTAGTTGCCAGGACTGTGTAGTTCTTGGTTGCTGCCTGGCCAGCCAGTGTCCGGCCTGCTGATTAGACACGCGACTGTTCCAACTCGTGTGTTTGCAGTTGAGATCGCCTGCTATGAGGAAATCCTTTCTTGACGTGAGCCTATCTAGGTCATCGACGGTGAATGGGACAGCAGGGCTTCTGTAGACAGCGGTAAACACTATCTGTTTCCGCCCCGTGGGTATAGCAATCGAAGTGGATTCGATATGGTCCATATCCGGTAAACTAGTTTGGTAGTGAACAAGGTTACTGCGAACCAACACGGCTGTGCCCCCTCCCCTGCGATCTGTTCTATCGTTACGATACATCTCGTATCCGAAGAACCGCATCTTCTTTTGTTCCGTTAGGTGGGTCTCGCAGATCAATGCCACGTCAACTCCATACGTCCCCAGAAGTTGTCGAAACTCGTGTTCCTGTTGTTACTATTCCATTTGCATTCCAGAACAGAATGTTCAATGAGTCTTCTACACCTCTTCCCTGCTCAGTTGCCATCGCAGAAGAATTCGGTTGCAGCTTCCAGAAGAAGCATTACTTTTGTTGTCTTGTTGGAGCATTCTTCATCCTCACAAGGTACTTCCTAAGTAGTTGGAGTAAGCCCACAACGTCTATTTCCTTTAGAATTTTCAGAAGGTCCTTAAGTCCAAGGATTCATCAGTGTCACGGTCTTCTTGTTTATCTTTTTTGGCAAGCCTCTTGACAATCCACTGTAAGTTGGTTTATTCAATCCAATATTTGCTGGTGGTGTTGGTTGGCTAGCAGAAAATTGCTGGCCAGTTGAGGGTTTAAGATTCCAAGCCACGCGGGAAGAAGGCTAGCCACTCTACTATCCCCCTCTTTTTTCTTTTCTGGCACTTGTTTTTCTTTTCCAGCTCTCGAAGAAAAATAGGGCAGTTGCGATAATTCGCTGCGTGCTGTCCCTTACAGTTCACGCATTGTGCTGGCGTCGTTTTATCTTTTTTCTGGCACTATACCGTCAGGTGCTCTCCTATACACTTGACGCAGCGTGGTTTTTGGGCACAGTAGTTCTTGGAGTGTCCAAAACGTTGGCAACGGTGGCACTGTAGAACTGTACTCTGTGAAGCACGGTACTCCTCAATCTTGACTACATGTGGTTGATTACCTGTACCTTGAAGACCTCACCCACTCCTTCTGTTCTCGCAAGGGTGCACACAAATATCGGTAGGGGTCTCGGTGTTGCTGATTGTGGAGAAGATTTTGAGTATAACTGTCTCACGTCGGTCGGCGTGAATCCCCTGTCCTCCAGTTCCTCCTTTATATCCGAGCAGGGCATACTTGCATGAAAGCCCTTGATGACAGCCTTGAAGGGCTTGTCCTTTGGAAGAGCATACGTGAAGTGTTCTAACGTGTTTTGTTTAAGCAGCTTTAACAAAGTGGAGTAATCCCTGAAGGAGGTCGTGACCACCTTAATACCCTGTGCAATACAATACACTTTGTAGTCATCTTGCAGGCCGCTGTTTAGGAGTTTTATAACTTTATTGTATTGTGTCGCATTTGTTACGATCACTGGAGGGGTCTTTATGCGACGTGGGGTGGAACTTTCTTTCGTGCCTCCACTCGGTTGCCCCGTTTGATAATCGTTGGTTCATCCCGTAGGCTAGACAAGCTAGCAAACTTGTTATTGACTTTTATAGCCTTCTATTGTAGTACTTCCTGTCCTGGCCTGGTCCTGAGTTTCCGCTTGAGTCCAGAAACTGGCTCAAAGTTTTTTTCTGTTTCAGTGTTGGCTGGGGCCCCTTCCTGGCCTTGGTCTTCCATGTCATCATCATCGTCCGTTCCTTCAACGTCGATATTACATCCGAGTCGGAGGCCATTTCCCCCTCTTGACTTGTCCCTTGCGGTATACCACCCTACCCGACTTCAGTCGGCATGTAATAGATCACTAAATAAACAATAACACTAATAATAAAATACAAAAATACACTCGCTGACGACGTAGCACTGCACTTATAAGTTGTGTACAAGCACTGTTGTGTTATGCTGTTGTCGTTCAACTCACTAACACTACCCGACCTCAGTCGGCACGTAATATATCACGAAATAAACAAAAATACACTCGTTGGCGACGTTACACTACACTGACGCTTTGTGTACCTCTCTCTGAGACTAAAAAAGATGCTCAACTCCTCATTGTATTAATATAGAAGATATATATATATATATATATGTATATATTATAAATTGGGGAAAAGTACAAACATAATAGCTTCGATACCTTATATGCCCAGCCAAAGTATATTTCTGGGGGGAAAACAACCTACAAAAACTATAAGAACGAAGATCCAAGGAACTGGCCTTCATTTAATCTTGATAAATTTTAAAATGGCCTAAAAGATCATCATTTAACAAAGTAAATTAGAGGCTCCCAGTTTTCACCCAAATCTGTTCTTTTTTTATGGTTTCCACTCATAAACACCATTTCCTTACAAGTAATGCTGTCAACACAACAAAACTTAACTTAAGAGCTTACATTTCTAAACTGACTCACGAGAGCTATTTTGTAATGTGTCAACGCACCTTTAATGTCAGTAACAGTTGTCAGCGACATTAACCATTAAACCTAAGGGAGATTAAATAGTGCTAGCAGCGTCTATCAACTACTCTAACAATCTTGTTAGATGGAACATAAGGAGAAAGAGTGACAATACCATATTTGGTTTCCCATCCTTTCTCTTTGCTGATGTTGATGGCTGTCCTGAATATTTATCTTCCTCATCTTGTGTATTTAAAGTAATCTTATTTGGAGATATCCTATATAATATACGGGATCAGGATGAAGTAGCCAACATATTTTATAAGCATACATCAACATTTAATCCTCCTTGATGGCGTAGTTAGCTAACGCGCTAGCTTCGTGTTGCCGAGGACGGAGAGATTGAGGTTCGAATCTCGGTCGTGTGAACTGGAGGTGGTTTTACTTTACTTGTTTTCACCCTCACTTCACGCAAATTTGTATTCACTTCATATAAATCCAACCTTCCCAATTCCTTACCCATTAGCGTAATTAGTACTTAAGCGTATAACCCGAACGGGTATTAAAACATTGTGCTAAATAAATAAAAATAAAACCAACATTTACCAGCATTCACCTCCAAAGAGTATGGGAGAACAACCCTCATCAGTGGGCACGCGGACAAAGAAGTCAGTCTCGTCTTGTCTGGTTTTTCGATTGATGGTAAGGTTGAGGTTTAGAATCCTGGACGCTTGTACTGAGAGTGTTTCCCTCCTTAATGGTTTACTCCTCTTCGCTTTCTACACAGATATGTGCGCATTTCCTCTAAGCTACTCCCCCATCATTCCTAGCTAGTATATATAATACCCCGTACTAGGGATATACTCGGAACAAGGAGGAAATATAACAATAGGAAGCCCACCTAGTACACTCGGATGGGTCCAGGCTAGAGGGAGGAGTGCCAATAGCTAGTCCAATCCTATATGAATCAACAGTACAGCCAGTCTGTGAGAGCGGTCTAACCAAAGGACCTTGACTACACAGGTATGCCCGGGACAAATCTGTGGACCTGGTAGTCTACACCGGGACATACGGCATCACGACGCTGCCCAACGCCAGGGGCGTCGAGAAAGAGCTGTATTTGTACGTCGACGAGAACAACAACAACGCGATGCCCATCCCTAAGCTGTTTTGGAAGGTCGTCTACAACCCCCTGAGTCAGGTAGGCCCCCCTAAAACCCCATCTGCTTTTACCGTTTTAAACATAAACTATAAACTAAGCTCATGTATTCATGCGCCAGGAAGTATGGATTCTATGTTCTTTCACATGTCCTTATTTTATTACTTGTTCTGAAATCAGTTAATATCATAAACACAAATTAAATTTCCTTCATAAAATAGTTTGTGTTTAAATATAATAAAAGTTTAATGTATATTTTAAAACATCCCGAAATACCTATAAAAATATGAATATAGGCCTATTTATAAAATACGTTTAACTGAAGCGACTTTCCTTACAACTTTTGGTTCAAAACAAAGATATTTTGTTCTTCTTTTGTTTGAAAGACAAATAAATCACTGTTAAAACTGATCATACATTAATACCAGTGTCTCTTCAGCACATGCATCTGTACTTAAACAATGCTTAAAACAACAACCTGCACTACTGTACTATCAAATAATGTACAAGTTTATATGATTGTTACTTGTTTTTCTAACAGTAGTTATGATAGTTGGTCATACACACATAGTTGACTTATTATTAATGAAGTACGGAACCTCAACTGTATGTGCAAGCGCATGATACGTGTTTGTGTTTCAGGCGGCGACGGTATTCATAGGGGTGAACAACCCTTACATCACCTCCTTGAAGAACGATTACCAGTTGTGCAGTGACGTTAGCAGCAAGGTATCCTGGCTCACCTGGGACAAGAGCAGCCAGAAGAAGGGCTTTTCGTACGCCTGCGAGTTCGCGGACTTCCGCAAGTCCGTGCCGGCCATGCCCGCCCTCACCGTAAAGAGCCTGCTTGTTTAAACCACCCGGCACTTGCAGTCCATGGCTACCACGTGTCACTTAGGCCTGGATCTCGCTCCAAAAATCAAGAGTCAACGTATGCCTTAATAAGCCATCAAGTGCATCGAATTCAATTTCAAAACATGTATGTTATAATTAATACATGTATTAGAAGTGTATTTGAGTATGTTCCCTCCAAAATATTTCCTGATTTATTAAAGTGTCAATATTTGTCATGCACTCTTTATTTTTTATTTATTTTTTTATAATCTTAGAAACGAAACAAAGTTAAATTTTCAAAGATTACTTATTATTTCCCAGCGTTTCTTATGAATTATTTTTCAGAACTAATAAGCCGGTAACAGAACCATGCGCTGCGTGATAAAAAAAATTGTCATGTGACGTTGGCTGTTTACACGGATCAGTTAAACAATGGGCGGTGTAGAAATTTGTTACTCCCTTTGAAAAGTTCCTTGACTTTTCTCTGTCCTACCAAGTTCCCTGACTTAACATAGGAAAACAAAATGTGACTATGCTTCTTTTATAATTGTGCTGGCATTGATACAATTTGTCAAAGGTTATAGTTACAGTTTAAAGAGTTGGCGTCCGACTATATTTAAGTAGGTTTAGTATTGCTTGTAACGTTCAGATACCTACTCATCAACCTACAACTTTTTTTTACATCCATTACTGTTTCCAGTCTGGGACTTAGGTCAGTTTTTTTTATTCACGCCATTTATTTTCCACTACCTGCTTGCTAACCCTGTCGAAGTTCATATGTTCATATGTTAAGACTAGGACAAACACAACATCCAGTCCATGGCCGTTAATTCATCACTGTGAAAAAGTAAAACCACATTTCACCAATGATAATTTTTCAATAATGCTGGTAATCGAATCGAACTCGTGATCTTTAACTCAGGAGACAGACATGCTACTGACTGAGCTAAGGTGTCGATATTTTACTTATGCTATGGTTATAGTATAGCCATTGAGTGAGAATGGAAAAGGAAAGCATACCAAAAAGAATGATGGAGATGAAGTATGTAGGAAAAATACCGCAAGGGAGACCAATAAATAGATGGGACTAAAATAAAACAGCAAGTGTGCGAGCGAGAGGAAAAGAATGGAATCTAATCAAGGCGGAAATATGGTGAATTTTACTAAACTGACTCGGACACATCTTGAATACAGCCGATGATGATTATTATAACTTATGCTAATTGAATATAGGGGATTATTATTATTTTAGCACCATGTATTACTACCCATTCAGGCTATACGCTTATGTATTAATTACACTAATGGTCTTAGGGATGAGAAAGGTTATATCGGAAGTGTACCCACATCTGCCTAGAAGGAGAGTGTAAAACCATTTTGGAAAAAACTCATTATCCCAACTAATTTGAAGATTTATCTCCCCATCATCGGCAGGATAATCTACCGCGAGAGTAGTGCCTAGGCTATGCAACCACCGAAGTGGGTCCACATAGAGGATTATTGATTCTCGTGATTAATCTAATTCAATAAATAATCCCTGTATCAATTTAGTCAAAGTGTATCAAGTGCACTTAATCTCTTCCACCAAGATCGAGTTATAGATAGGGCTGTTTTAAATTTACTAACCTTTCTTCAGGGCCGTACCATAAAAATTATTTTGGGGGGATGACTTTTAATCAAATCCTCCAACAAAAGAAAGGAGTGTTTCTATGATTAAAGCCCTCCTGAATAAATGTAAAGTTTTTCTTATCATAACTATTAAGGTTGGAGGGGCTAGGCACGTTATAATCCTAGACTAGGAATTGAGAAGGAATACATAAAAAAAATACTCTAATCTGGCTTTCCGTTGATGGAGAGTTCAGGTTTCAAAACCCAGATGGATATAATGAGATTTTTTTAGCTAAATATTTTCCCAATATCTCACTATGGAAATGATGATGCATTTCCATTAAATTCTGACTTCCTCATTACCATCCCATTTCTGTAAATATCCAGATAGCCTGTCGGGTAGTAGGATGGGATGGCAAAAGAAGTGGTCTTGTTCCTAAATGAACACGTACTACAGTACATGTCAAATTATTCGTAGCATCATAGGCCACAAACAATAATCGTCTACAAACAATACTTCAACGACTGATCTACTCAGACAACCACTTATGTGACCTCCATGTATGATTGGAACTGAACCCAAAAGTTGGATGGATCCTCAACAGTTCCACCTCCAGCCTAGCCAGTACAGAAGAGGCGTACTAGAGAAATGAGGAGTGAAGTAGTTTACAGTTGCTTTCCTCTCTGAACTAGAGAGTATCATTGCACATCAGTCTACCAAAACCACTGAAATTCATACATAGATTACATAGATTCATAGATATATGATTATAATAGAAAATCCTCATTTTTCACTAATTGTCTTTAAAACAGTTTTTAATTAAATCTAACCCTCATACGTGGTTATATGCTCCAACACATCACTTTCGTGCTAGACTGGATAGCCGGTGACGGAAAGATCGGGGTTTGAGTCCCGGGTGGGTGCACTGAGGATAGTTTTTCCTAAATGGTTTCTCACCTTAGCTCCACACAAATGCAGGCACGTTTCATTTAAAATTCTACATTTCTCATTCTCACTCTACGAGGGTAATTAATGTAGCCGTATATCCCAAACGGGTACAAATAGGCGATGAAAAATACCAATAATAATTAAATGTAATATTGGTTGATATTTCAGGGGGAGGAGTGGTTGAGAAACCATCAATACCATTTAGCTCTTGGTTACATGACTTAGTTATCATTTTAAAAAAAACTAGAATTGTTTATTGCCTAGAAAAGTGAGCTATTTACGCCCTTGCCCAAATTTCTCATCTTTCCCCAAAATTTTATTCTGGCTACGGCCTTGATTACTTGTAAAACCATGGTTACAAACGGCTTAATATAATTATTGTGGATGAGGAAGAAATTTAGAGGAAACTCACCCTAATTAACAGTAGAGAGGATAGAAAAACTCAGCTGAAAATCACAGGCAGAAAACAATTTTAAATACACCTGGTCGAACGAAATACTATCTTCAATTTCCTCATCACTGACAATCACGTGTATAATGAATCTGACGCCTTAGACCAGCGTTTTAAAACTGTGCTCCCTGGAACCAGAACCACATTGTTATCTTAAGGCGCTCCATGAGGCACTTTTAGGAGATTTATTTTTATTTTTTCTCACTCTATAAAATAGCACCAGTAATTAGGATTGCTAATTTTTTCAAATCTTAATAAAGGTGCAGCCAGAACACATAATGGTGCCCGTTTGTTTTATACTTGTAAAATTTAAATGTCTTTATTGAATGCGCATAATATCAGTGTGAAACATTGTATGAGGGTTCGAGCATGTATTTTTTTCTGGTTCGCGGGTGCCTGGATCTAAAATATTTGGGAGCCCCTGCCTTAGACCATTGGTACAAATAATATACATGCTATAAAACTTGAATAAGAAAATATCTTAAATTTTAGAAAGTTTCGTCGCTTCTTGCTCATTCTCTTCGACTAAAAATTAGCTAAATTTGTTTCAAACATAGTTCGTAAGTACTTATATTACAGAAAAATATTGTTATGTAAACACATTATTGGTCCATGGGTCCATAGTTCTTAGAATCTTCATAATTTTAATAAACCTACACTTTCTAAATGTTTAAATCTACGGGCAACCAAGATTAAACACTTCAAATGGGGATCAACGTGTGAGAATAGAAATGAAAACAATAAAGGTATCCGTCATAATTTTTTTTTAATTTATCATATTTAATTTACTTACCTTTAATAACAATGTCTAGAGCTCTTTTTACTAACTACTACTACCACTACTTTCTTTGAAGAAACAAAATTAAAGCTATTAAAACTAATAAAGTTATTTTATTTCAGGAAATTAAAATAATTATCCAAGGTGTGGTGCGAATGTATATAAAGTGTTATATAGATAAATAAATTCTGGCTAAGCTCTTTTTTATATACTATGTGCCATTTTTATTTGTTTTTCCGCCACTTATTACTACCCTTCTGGGGTATCTGCGTTTTGATGACATTGATGTGTAGGTAGGAGGAATGTATAATTGAATGAAAATGTCCCCTTATTTACGTGTGAAAAAAGTGTCAAATTATTTAGTAAAACATAAACAACCTTGTACACTCCCCTAGGATTCAGACCCGTCCTCCCTATCACCGGTTAACCAGACTAGACGAGCTTGACGTTTAGTCGATATGCCCATCAATGTGGTGATATGAACAGTTGAACTATTATATTACATCTTTAATAGTTCTGTGATAAAATTATATATAATAAAAAATATAGGTATTTAATTTTTTCAAAACCAGAATAAGTGGATGAGTGGATCAATAGTCAAGCTCATCCAGTTTAGTTTGCTGAAGACGCGTAGATCAGGGTTGAGTCCCGGCCAGGTTATTGAGGGTGATTTTCCTAAATGAATCTCCCCTTTCTCGTCACACAAACGCAGGTATATGTCCTCTAAATTATATATTCCTCGTCCATAGCCTATGTAATTAAATGAGGATAACCACGACGCGGTGCGAGAAAAATAATTTATACACAAATTAATATTTCTGAAAGTAGATTTTTTTGGACTTGATACATTTTCTTCTCAGATAAGTATAGCAATGTAAGAATGTATCATCGTAATTTAATGAAGGAGTGATTGTATTATTTTCGTCTGTCAAATTTTAAGTGTATCTCATTCAAAACTTATAAAAATAATTTCCAATCCAAATGTTGTCAATCAATGTTTTTTTTAAATCAAGAAGTTGACATGATATTATCTAATCGAATACTTTCTACACTCATGACAGTAACAAATTAACATCTGTTTGAATGTATTCCATGCACTGTAAACGTGATTGACTGCTATAAATATTGCCAACACTTTGCTAACAAAAGTTGTAGCCTTACAAAAGCTACAAATTTACTTATATTTACGAGAATTTATTGAAAAAAGTAAAAAATGGTGAAACTAATAATAATCACCCAATGTATATTGGTTCTCACATTGGCATCGGTAGATTTTAGCGAAGCAAGTAAGTTTGCAGCTATAATATTAACTATATCTACTACTATATATCTTAAGGGTCTCACATACTTGAAGGGAAATATAATCACGCTGTGGTATTTCTTATGGGAATGACAGTTTTTGGCCTTCAAAACCATAGTAGTCGGAACTAGGCGGGCATGATCTCTTGCTAGTGGAGAAGGGGGGTGGAGCAAGTTTGAGGAAAAATCATGTAGAGCTTTATTCATGATTCTCCCAACCAGTAACGTTGAACAAGCTTGATTAGTCTCATCATTTATTTGCTTGGCTTAATATTTCTTACCATACACACATGATTCCAACCAGTTTCTAATATTATATTTTTTGGTAGCTATGCAGAAGAAAGTAAGATAAGTTTTGCCTATTTATAAGCAAATCTTTAATCCAAACAAGTTACTCAAGTGTTTTAATCAATTAAATTATTATTTTGGATTGAAACAATGAATTAAATAAATGTACGACACAATCGCACAAGCTTTCTCATATTGTGTTTTATAGCTTTGAAGAACATTTTAAATTTTTTTAATAAACTACCCTTAAATAAGTTTTACTCATATAAAAAACAAAACGTCATCTTGATATTCACAATAATCACTCTTTATATATTAATTTTAAGCAATTATTGTTCAAATATATGAAACAAAACTCAAATTCTCAAAAATAAATTATTTGTAAACCACCCTAAAATTATATATTATTTGTAAAAATAAAAACGAATTCTTATTTATCATAAAAAAACAATTCACATGTTCACATTTTGAATTCAATCTCAAGATCAATTTCCAAAACAATAGAATTTTCTATAATTGGTTGTAACCAAACCACCCTTAAATTAATTTACTTTAGATAAATGATTATTATTTTTATTATTATTATTATTATTATTATTATTATTATTATTGATATGTAAAGTATTCCGCCGATACCAATTTTAACTAAATCAATAAAGACATTTTTTTTCCAAATATTCAAATTAAAAAAAAAGTCATCAATAAACTAGCCATAACCAAATTTTCCCTCCGAAACAAGCATACAACTTTATTGGTCAACTCATGTCAAATACTCCCCGGATACACATTTTAAGCAAAATTGTTATAGACATTTCCAAAATAATTCAAATTTTCAAATATCACTCTTTAGTAAACGACCCCTTATTT
>JBCFYV010000012.1:67426617-67538696 GCA_039000515.1 Timema cristinae | reverse complement strand
AAGCGATGAATCTCAAATAAACAAGTGTACAAAACTTGATAAGGGATAGAGAGATATTCATTATTTTATTAATGGTAATTAACGTGAACTTTTATGAACTGGCTGATTATTTTAGCAAACAACTTATAAACTGATTTGATTTTAAAACAGACACAAGCCCTAGTCCTTCGACCGTCAACGCATCACCGTGGAATACTCTTAATTGCTAAATATGTTTTAAGTAACCCGCGTCTTACTACTCGTCCGTGTTATACATATGGAGTAGATATGTTGAAATGTATCTACATTTGCATTTAGGGAAAATAGAAAATAATTGAGAAAAAAAACTTAGTACACCTTGCTGGCCTTCTGACCTCAATCTCTACGGCACCGGCAGACCAGACGAGACTGACACCTTAGTCCGTGTGCCCATCGATGTGGGTAGTCTCAATATTAACAATAGACCTAGCCTCGCCAGTGGACCCTGGGGAAAATATCTGAATCTCGTCTTTTCTGGTTTGCCTTTCGGAGGGAAATCGTAAATCGCGGCCGGATACATTGGGGTGGTTTTATTTTGCTAAATATTTCTCCACTCACCCTATTCACAAATGCTGCTACATTTAATTCCTCATCCTTGCCACATCAGTTTGAATGAGCACATAGCCAGGACGGATAGTAAGTAGTTTAAAAAAATGATTGGTTGGTAAGTTTACTGAGGATTTAAACTCTTATCCAACTCAGTACAGCCCAATTTTCATAGTAAGAAAGCTAGAAAAGTTATTATATCCACTTTCACGTATCCATACGTCAAGTAATATGAGCTACAAATGTTATTAATGATATATATTATCTGTACCTAAAAATAACACTAATAATACAGTAAAACGTTATCGATATTGACCACAAATTTGAAAAAAAAAAAAAAAAACTAACTGTCCTTCTCATGAAAATTAGACTGTAGATAGAATTCAAATCATTGAAAGTAACACCTTCATTGAAAAGTAAATTGATATATATGTTCAAATCAAAAATCTATATACTATTTTCCCTCTAAGTTTAAAATTGTTGAATTTTTCCAGCCAAAGTATTTATGTTTGGTTCTTAACTTGCCTCCAACAACACACAAGAGTACGAACCAAAACAGTTTTTAACAGCTGCCACAGCTGACTTCATAAAGTTCATTGAGACATTACATTGAATAACATGGCTGTCGAAATATTATTGACTCCAAAAAATCATATTATGTAAGGAAAGGTTGTACTTAATGTTTACTTTTTCCATATCGGCATTCCACCCAAATCGTGTTCGCGTGCCGTTACCAAAAATAGGCTTTTGAGGGCTTTCAACCATCAAAGGGGGCCTCGTGGACCCTCCCTCGCAAATGGGCAAATGCTCGATGATTGGATACCCCTAAAAGATATTTAATGTGACCCTCATTTAGATTTTTTTTTTAAATTAAGTCTCTCTACGAGTTATTTAGAGTGGTCCTCCAGCTATTTAAGAGTGATCATCCCTCATAAACTTTGCAAAATTTGGATTTTTGAAATGTTGATGTTCCTAGAAGCTATTTGGAGTGTCCTTCGGAAAACTTTTGAAAATTGAACGCTTCTAGAACAGATTTCAAGTGGATCTGTTCCGATTTTTTTTTTTAAGTTTGAATGTTCCTACAATAATTTAGATGGCCCTATAAGTTATTTGGGTGTGCCTCTCCCGTCAAATTTTGGAAAATTGAATGCCTTTAAATTGGTCCTTGCCGGTTTAAAAAAAAATGTATATGCCTCTAGAACCTATTTATAATAATCTTCCCCAGGTAATTTCCTTCCGGTGGATTGGATGCCTACAAAAGCTATTTTAAGTGATCCTCGCCTAGAAATTTTTATAGAACTAGATGGCTCTAGTATTTATTTTAAGGAGCCTCATAAGCCATAGCAAATTTTTCTAATTTTGATGCCCCTAGAAACTATTTATAATGGTCCTCATATGGATTTTTTTTAAATAGATGCCTCAATCCGACACCTTATCTCAGTTCGTAGCGTGTTTGTCTAGTGAGCTAGGGATCCCGGGTTCGATTCCCGGCATGACTGATAAATTTATCATTGGTGAAATGTGTTTTTACCCTTTCACAGTGATGTATTAACGGCCGGGGACTGGATTTTGTGCCTGTCCTAGTCTTAAGATAGATTATAAGGCATATGAAGCTACGTCAGGCCTAGCAAGCCGGTAGTGGAAAAATATATGGTTTGAATAAGAACTGACCCAGATCACAGGCTGGAAACAGTAATAGTTGTAAGAAGACGCCTCAAGGAGTTATTAAGAGTGGTATTTTTGCCTAAATTTGTTTAAAAAATTTAACCTATAGAACAGCGATTTTCAACCTTTTTCAACTACCGGCACACTAACAAGGTACTTAAACTGCCATGGCACATCATAAGTTTTTTTAAGAGAGATTTATTATTAAAAAAAATTATTAATATTAATCGTGATTTTCAAAAGGTTTATTTTTGAAATTTATGTTAGTATTTTTACTATTCCAACTATTGCAATGAGATATCACTGGAAAAGACGTAATTTTTTTTTAATTTTATGACGTATTCCATTGGCCTCAAAAAAGTGTCCCTTACTATCTATCACTATAACACATATTTTGTCTCAATGAAATAATGAAAAATCCTGTTTTTACTAAAATAGTTGGCTATATAAGGAAACACCGTATTGCTACAATGTTTTCTATTTATAATAATTTAAAGAGGGTAAGAATTTTCATAAATATAAACATGAATATAAATAAAAAGTATTTTCTTTCATCGAAATATAAGTGGGAAACCTGTGTTTGGTGCTTCATGATGTCCCTTGTCCGAGGTTGGATGTTTTACAAGCATAATCCCGAATCCTCATCCAGTGTTTGAAGCCGTGACTTGTTCTTGCTCTTTATTGTGTTCATAATGCAAATATTGATTGTGAAACCCAACACCGTTTAAAATGTGCCAGCGCATCCTTTGGACGGTTGCGAGAAAGAGTTTTTGACAACCATAATATAACTCAAACCAAACTGTACGTGTACCAAACTATCACAATTATAACTCTTATTTATGGTGTGAAGCTTGGACCACCTACAGAAGGCACCTAAAATGCCTGGAGAGGTACCACCAGCGTCGTCTTAGGAGAATCCTCAGAGTAAACTGACAAGACCGTAGTACTAACATCACTGTCTTATCAGAGGCCAATACCACCAGTATTGAAGCGTTGATCATCAAGCATCAACTTCGATGGACAGGCCACGTTGTTCGAATGCCCGAAACTCGACTCCCAAAACAGATTATGTATTTACAGTTGAAGGATGGCCAACAAAACCTGGGGGTGACAGCACACACGGTACAAGGACGTTCCTAAGTCCAACATGAATAAGTGCCTAATCGACATAGAAAACTGGGAGGCCACAGTGGCCAATCGCCTGGCATGGCGTCGTCTTGTCCATGAAGGCCAACAACACTTTGAACTACAACGACGAAGACACCAATCTGACAAGCGTAACTCTCGGAAAGAGCGAATACGTCATAGGAGAGTCAACCCTCAACAACCAGTGGTTAACTGAGACTACATATGCCAACACTGGGGGAGAGTCTGTAACTCCAGGATTGATCTTTACAGTCACCTAAGAACCCATATTCTCAACTAATGATATCCGTGGAAGACAATCATACTCGTTAGCGAGTGATAGCCCATCATCATCATTGTGTTCATAGCAGAGAAACCAGCTTCATATAAATACGAAGTTGAGAAAGGAAGGAGTGCTTCCATCGCTTTCTTTGTAACGATGGGGTACTCCGGTCGAAGAAACAACCAAAATGAGGCCCTAAGTTTCAGTCCTCTGTCAGCTTTGTCAGAAATACTGGTGTTCAGTCTGGGGTGATTCATCAGATTTAAGCCTTAAAATATCCGATTGGTTTCTCGCATAAATGTGCTTTGTGTAAAGGTGCAATTTAAGCTTACTTGGAACCATAGCTTAGTTTGCCAGTTTCTCACCACAAACAAGACATTCAGGACGTGGGTGTTCTTCTTCAGATGAAATGAATCCGAAGGATAAATAGTCTTCATTACATTGGCGCACAAAGTTTTTAGAACTAACACTAACTGAACTAGTATGTGTGATACTAAAACTAGTGCCAGCCACACTTGGCTTATTGTCTTCGCCTAACCTACAATTTTTAATTAAAAATGTGTTCACGTCTAATAGGCTCTAAAAAATTAAACAAAAATATAAATATCAAAATAACTAAAACAAACTATAAATAACAAACAAAAATACATTAATACAAATTCACAGGGAATAACACACAATCCAAAAAGCAGCTGACTGACGTTGGTTTTACATGGATCAAAGGTGGGGTGGTAAACGTTCATTGCAGAGATATTTTGGGAACAATAGGGAAGTAAGTTATTGAAATTTTACCATTGTGACTTTATGGTGCTTTTTTTTATCTTTCTTACTTGCCTTCTAAGAAAACTATACAATAGTTCTAATATTTACTGCAATAACTTTATTTTATGTCTCGATTTTTTTCGCGTTTTTTTCTACCTTTCCTAAAAATCTCGTGGCACACCTGCTGACACTTCGCGGCGCACCAGTGTGCCGGGGCACACCGGTTGAAAAACTCTGATCTAAAAGCTATTTAAGAGTTTGATACAGAACCATATTTCAACTTCATATTCGAGGATATCAGAGGTGAGTGAATCTTTTTTAAAAATGACCTTTTTTCCCATCCAATTTTGCTGCCACTTCGCATATATACTAATGACACGAATGTGCTAGGGATGAGGAAGGTTGAAATTATAGGACCTGTACCCGCATTTGCGTGAAGAGAGAGACAGAAGAAAACCATTAGGGAAAACTATCCTTAGAACACGCTGGATTTTAAACCAGATGTTTCTGTCATCGCCAGTCCAGTTTATTGCTAGAGTGACACCTTATTAAAAAAGTTGACTTTGGACGATTTTTCTCATGGGTAAGACTAGTTAAATTCAAGTAGTTGTTAAACATTTAGTAGTTTATGGATTGATACAATAATCATTCTCTTACTGACCATTAAACTTTCCCTTTTTTTTCAGCACCTTGTCTTACTACCCGTTAAGGTTATACGCATATGTAATAATTACGCTAATGGTCACAGGAATTAGGAAGATTATATTTTAGGTAATGAACCCGCATTTGCATAGAGGAAGAGTGGAAATTCTTTTAGGGAAAACCACCCTCAGTACACCCGACCTAGATTCGAACCTCTATCTCCCCGTCATAGATAGTCTAGTCTATCACAAGAGTAGCACGTTAGACCACGCGGCCACCGAAGCTGGTTCTTTTCCTATCACTGCCACCCTTAGATAAGAGGGATGAAATGAGCTTTGATATAATTTATGCCATTTTGTGTTAACTGTTCGTGTTTTATATTTATATTATTATTATTATTATTATTATTATTATTAGCACCGCGTCTTAGTACCCTTTCGGGTTATACGCACTTACGCTAATGTGTAATGGTAGGGTGATTGTGAGATGAAATGGAGGACCTACAGTTTAACGTGAAATCCGAACCACGGTGGAGGCCTGGCTTTCCCCACATTCACAAGATGTCTTGTCAGAGGTGAAGGAAGGGTTTGGTAATCAGATAAATCTGTGCCGGGACCTAGGATTGAACCCCGGCCGCCAGCACAGAAGTCTGACACCTTACCCCTAGACCGCCAGGTCACCCATTTTTATCTTAGTAACCCCCATGTTCCAATGTTCAAGAATGCTCTGGGAGAGATACCCCCGACAAACTCCCATTACTTCCAGCAATAATTGAGGGTCCTGACTACCAAATGTTTGTTTATCGTGTCTTACTACCCGTACGGGATACTCACATTTTATACTCATGGATTATAGCAGGGCCGTTTTAAGAAACTGTGAGGCCCGGGAAAAATATATATATATATATTAGCCCCTCTCCATCCCCATTTGTACGGCAGTTTTTCAATTTTAGCATTATAAGCCGTTATAATAATAGTGATACGTACTCGGTACTTATGTTACTTAATGATGTATCATGTTGTAGGGAATATTGATCAACCCATTAAATGATTGTACTTTATTAAATGCAAACAAAAGTAAATTCCTCTCTCACTATTGCACTGTTAGTTTTCTGTGACCGACAGCGGTAGCCCAATGGTGGCGTATTCTACTGTACTGCAACACATTATTCGATCTTAAATTACTTAAAAGGGTCATTCCATAGCTGCAAAACTGACCCCCTTCAATTTTGATGAAATTTGGCTATGTTATTGGCGCTATAAATTTATGAGAACGTATAGATTTTCAGCCCTCTCAAAAGTTACAGGTGATCAAAGTTTACAAAAATTGCCAGAAATTCGCTATGAATAGGTCTAGCATTAGCAGTTATACACCTTTATTCCACTTTCAGAAAGCAAAATTATTGTCAAACCCTTATCATTTGCCACAACTTCAACTTGAAATGCGTTTGTAATGAATATAACTGTTATTCATTTAGTGAAATTAATGGTTGCAGTTTACGATGATCAGTGGTGGCTTAGCTATGTTTTGGAGAAAAATGAAGTAAAATTAACATTTCTTTACCCTCAGGACCATCCCCTTCATTTAAATACACAATCAAGTAAGATGAACCTTGGATTAAAGCGGAAACGATACTGAGTAAGGGGAGCCCTCTGACACAAACGGGTCAAACCCATAATTTGCCAGAACATTAAGTTTAAGAAGTGATACAAAAGTTTCTCAATCAAAGAGCAGCAAAAAAAAAAACCCCATCTTTAGGATGACATTGAATTTAAAGAACTGACTTTTAAGTAGGTATTTTATTTTATATGTAAGTACAGTATATTCAAAAATATTTTTTGTTTTAAAGAAATGCACTTTTAGAATGCTGATAAATTTTAGATCATTTCTAAGTTTTATGGTTTTTATAACCACACACAATAATGTTTGTTCAATGTATCTTCAGAATTGATGAGACCTTTAATACAGGTAATACAGGTGAGAATTTATAAGTGAGTGTGTGTGTACGCGCGCGCGCATAATTCCATATTTATAGTAAAACCCATTGCGACTATAATTGTGTTTTTACATAACTCATAATACCATGGAGGTCCCAAAATAAAACTTTGAAACGTTCTGGAACTATGGGTCCCTACGTTGTGCGCCAATTGTGATGTTCTGATATTTTACTGGGCCGCGATGGACGCCAATTGAAGAATTATAATTAATAAACACTTATTATTTTGACATGTTTTTTATTTCTGAATCTGTTTATTTAATGAGAAAATAGATCATGTAGTTGAAATATATACGCGGCCTATTGTATGAGCGCGAACAGGTGTTGCTGGACCCCAAGTGAATTCTGTCAGTATTGGACACCAACTGCCTTTACGTTGCACCATTCTTTGTATATATCCCTTGCTCATGGAAGCTTCGAGAAGGTTTAGTTTAGAAAAACAAAATAAAAGACAAAAACATCTCTGTCTTACTGGAAGCTTCGAGAGCCGGAAACTGACTCAAGTTACATTTAAAAATCTCTCTTCGAACCTTCGAGAAGAGGAAGTTATTATTTGAAATATATATATATTGTCAACCTGACTTGACTGGTGTCACGTGCGTGACGTCACTGATCAGTGGCTTTTGCCTTCTTAGAAGAAGAAGTGCTTTAAGCGCCATTTAATATACTACATAATTTAAATGAAATTAAATACGTTTATAAAATTAGGACGATATTATTGTCAATGCTTTCACATACTTTTCAGGGGCAAATCAATTACATTACAACTTGGCAAACATCTTCCTAGCACCTTAAGGTATATTTAAAAAAAATTATTTAAATCTTAAAAAAAAACTCGTTTTTGAAAAATTCAAATTTGAAATATTACAAAAACACTGCGAGCCAATATTTTTAATTAATATTACCATGCTGCATATCAAATTAAAGAGCAATAAAAGAGATTTAAAATTAGAGTTATTTGAGATCTCTAGGATTCATATAACTTATTTTACAGCCAATCAAATATGTTTGGAATAACAAATTTTTGTCAATTTTTGTAAACTTTGATGACCTGTAACTTCTGTTCAGGTAAAGTTAGAGAGCTGAAAATCTATATTTTCTCATATCTCATATCATATCAATAACATAGCTAATCTTTTAAAAAGAAACTGAAAAATATGAAGTTTTTTTTTATGTATTGATTTGACACGGAATGACCCAAAGTTAGGGTTTTCAGGAGTCTGGAATGGAATCCTATAAGTACCTATTCACTTAGCTGATAAGTACTTATTGCTGTTAATTATATTTACGCTATTTGATGAGAAATTTAGAATAATAACTAATAGAATTTAATAATTTTTTGGGAAATGTGGCCCCCTGGAATGTGAGGCCCGGGGCAATTGCGTCCCTGGAGTAGAGATGAGAAGTATGGGATTTTAAAGTAAATGTACTGGCATTTTCGTGTAGAGAGAATGAGAAGCCATTTAAAGATCTTGTTAAATCTCACGGCCAACAACCTAGACTAGATGAGGTTTGAAGTCCTAACCCGCGAACTTACTGCTGCGGATCCCAAACCCTCTTTTCACCATAGTTCCCCAATAATGTATTTAACACTACACTACTGATAATAGAGAGAGAGAAAAAATCATGCTTTTAATTTTCGAAATAAAGGGGCATTCAAGTATTAAGTAAGCACTTTAGGGAAGCAAGGAGGTTCGTGCTTTGCTTATTTTTTGTTGACAAAGAGGAGAGGAGGGTGTGGGGTGGTGGTGGTTAGAACAATACTTACGTAAGAGAGAGAGAGAGACTGGCAAGAATGGCATAGTAGCCCAGCAACCCAAAATGGACACATCGTAATTAAAAGTGTCGAGATGTGAATTCAAGGACCTTTGTCAGCAGATTAAAAGTACCTTAGGTTTTTTTATAACTATGATAATTCATATATTCACTAGTAACACTATTTCTATAATTTAAATTAAACGTATATTAAATTGATTTTTTATAATAATTTAATAACTTTTTTTTAATTTTACCTGTTTATTAAAATAAATTTAAATTCATTTTGCGACAGTATTTATTGTGAATATTTTGCACCATTAATTTACACGTTTACGTTAATGATTACAGGACATTAATTAATGGTTATTCCTGTTCAAATAATTACGAAAAAGTATACAAATATAACGTAAGCAGGACCAAGAGCGTAAGGGCGGTTTGCTTATTTTTGCTTACAGAGGGTGAATGGTGTCCAGAATGACCAAAAAGGTGCCTACGTAATGCTTTAACGCCCCCTAACGTCCGGAACACTGCTTGACATCGGTGAACAGGTGGGCTCAGGCGTCAACCTCGTCTATGGTCTAGTTTGCAAGAGTACATAACAGGAACTAGATAGACACGTGGCCGCGCCTTTTCTCAAAACACTAAACTTTGAAACCATACACAAGCATTTCGCACCTTCCACCCTTCTTTCAATAACAAACAACATACACTAAACCATGTGTTCATATATTACTTTAGACCGTTTATTAATGTTAGTTTTGACAGCTGTAAGATAAGATACATATCGAAGAGGCCATTTTTAAAAGCTTTTTTTTTTACTACCAGAATCCTATTTACGATATATGGTAAAAATGTGTAGGAAAAAGGAAGGGCCTTTAAACCATTATATTTCTGGTGTTGTTAATATATAAAAATGTCCTTCTTTAATGACAAAAATAAAATTTGCGCCTGAGGTTGTTTGTTGAAAGGAGGAGGGAGGCTGTGACGCACATCTAGTACCAGCCACGATATTAGGAAAGCACGCCTGCTAAGGAGGTGTTTACATTTTGCCCTCTCCGTCAAATGATCTTGCCAGGATTTCAAGATCGCCGCGCACATACCTACATTATTTTGTCTGCTCGCATTGCTGGGCACATGGTCTAAATGTCAAGCACATTAATTATTCTGGTTTGCCGATGATGGGGAGATCGGGGTTTAAATCTCCGTTGCCAAGTGGTTCTAGGGATTCTTCTTAATAGTTTCCCTCTATCCTGTCACTAAAATGCGAGTACATTTCCTCTAAAATATACCTTCTCCATCCCAATCTAATTAACGTCGGCATTGACTTTGATTGACTTTTTTCAAAATAGTTTTTCCCTCTCTCAACGCAAATACGGCTAAACTTCCTCTGAATTTAACCTTCCTCATCACTAACTTATTAGTGTAACTAGGACATATGCGTTCAACTTGAACAGCTACTAGGATGCGATGTTTAAAAAATCTTACCTAGGCGAAAAATTGCCCAAGTCAGCTTTCTTGTTTGTCCAAGTCACAGCAACACTTCAGACCTTTTGTTATTTCTGTTATTTGGTCAAAAATAAATCTAATATTGCTTCAGTACAAACATAGTTTAATTTTCTTTACATGGTGGGTGACCTCAACAGTTCTTGAATATCTGTCAAGGGTGTCCTACTGGAGAAATATTTTATTTATTTTGGCAAAAAAAAAAAAAAGTCATAAAAACTGCAAAAACACTAGTCTTTTCTCGCGTCCTCTACACTCCCACCTTAAGAGAGCTAAACCACTTTTTTATGACATTGAGATCACTGTTTGTAATAACGTCCGCTCACTCATCGATTAACGTAAATTATTATATAATTATATGTTAACCCAAACAGATACTAAATAAGACGCGGTGAAAAGAAAAGTTGTTAAATGCAATAATAATATTGTTTGTTGAACAGGAAGATGAGGTACTTGAAGAGCTACCTCACCCTCGTGCTCAGGGTGGTGCTGCCCATCTTCGTGACGGCGTACTACGTGTGGCTGAGGAACCAGCGGTCCGTTGTGAACGGCGTTAGGAGACAGCTGTTCCCCGCCATCCTGGCCGCCATCACCAGCAGCGTCACCTTGACGACGCTGTCAGGTCAGTGGCGTCCTTGGTCTTAGTGTGCTGTGTGTCATGTCACCACGCCCACCCGGCATCTATACAAGAGAGGAGTAATTGCTTATAAAGGGTGTTCAAGAGAGTTTTAACTATTTTTTTCAAATTCTGAAAATTGAAAAATGACACCTGGACACGGGAATCGAACCCGGGACCTTCGGCTTAGTGAATTCCCATTCACGGGAATGACCACTGGCACGGGACGAATCCTGGATAGCTCAGTGGTAAGAGCATTGGTGTACTAAGCCGAAGGTCCCGGGTTCGATTCCCGTGTCCAGGTGTCATTTATCAATTTTCAGAATATGATATTTAAGAGGTGCTAGCCTCACTAAAATGCATAGATGATAGCTTCTGCTATCGGATTCATTATTTTTTTCAAGCTAATTTTTTGTTGTTGGGTAGTCAGATTTTGATTGGTGTCGGGAAAACTGCGCCTTCCCAGAAAAAAAAGGGAAAACTGCACGTTCACATAAATTATCACACTAATAGGCGGGGAAAGTGCGCCCACACGACCTTGTCTGTCTCACCTAAATAATTTTAACAAGATCGTGTAGGCGCACTTTTCTCACGACCTTACCATTTTCACCGGCGTAGATCGGTTCATCGCATTCTTTTGTTTAGGAAGGTGGGTATTTCAAATTGACTCATCGAACATAATAATGTTATGAGGAGGTCAAAATTCATCGATGCATCGCACCTGTCTCTTTGCCTGTTGTTTAGGTTGGGTTAGGTTAGGTTTTTCAATGAAATAAAGATTAATGTGTATCTGTAAGCATTTGATGTGAACGTGTACATTGAAGTTATCAAATTAATTATTGACGACCTTTTATTTCAATTTTTTAATCTAGTCTAGACTCTTCAAACATTTTGTTAGGTCCTTGGTCGAAATTGTTTTGTAAGTGTGTAAAACAGTGTGTGGGGCACACTTTTCCCGCCTGATGGTGTGATGATTCATGTGAGTGCGCAGTTTTCCCCTTTTTTCTGGGAAGGCACATTCCTGGGTGCAATTTTCCCTAATCATTTTTTATTAACAAACTGTTCTTTCAGAAACATTATTTAAAACCTTCTCTAATAATGCCATGGCTATATTAAAGAATACTATTATATTTATGATGTTTTAATGATTTATTATCATAACCTCAATAAAATTCAATAAATAAATTTTAGAATACATTCTAAAAATATGAAGGAGTGTATAAATATTAATAATGCAGAAAATGATTTAATTTAGTTCGTTACACATTGAGCCATAACACTCAGTTAAATTTTATACAAAATGTAATATAATTAAATGCTATACAGCTTATCAATACTAATTTTAAAATGGTTTTACAAAATGAAGCTTAAAATAGTAAAATGGGTGAAGCTATTATGTCTTAAATGAAACATTGTTATGTTGTGACTACTTAATTACAAAATTATTAAATTATAAATTATTTATATTCCATATTATAAAGCTACATTTGAAAATAACTTACTAAGAAATTGGATCACAAATATTTAACTAATTGGATTAAACAGGACTATCCTATCCAGGCGAGGACTGTCCTTGAAAAATATTAACTTAGAATAACAATTTAAATAAGGTAAAGTAAACCTAAGGCGTGTAAATAAATTCATGTTAGGCCTAAATATACTAAAAGCAACGTAGTTGTCAAAAAATTATTATTTATAGTAATGATATGTTAATCTCGGTGGTCTTGGCGTAAAGTTATCGCCTCAGGACCCGATGTTCGCGGGTTAAAACTCAACCGAGGTTTACAGATTTTTCTTGAATGATAAAAATCTTTAGCACAGCTTCCTTCGGAGGGGAAGTAAAGCCATCGGTCCCATGTCGATTGTGGCGTGTAAAAGAACCCTGGAAGGTATGTGAAAATATATTTCCCGGCACATTTGGTAGGCCTTTTCGCTCTCGCACATAGAAATTTAAGTGTGAAAGGCAACGGGGATCGAACCACAATCTTCCCACCACCGGCAGTCTAGTCTATTGCTAGATTAGTGCCTTAGACCATGTGACCATCGAAGCGGGCAGTGATCTGGTAATTTTGCTGATTATTGAAACGAGCTAAGCCCTATGACATCTCTCAACACACTACACTCCCCCCCCCCCCCATCTTGTCTCATTATTTGTCCGAGCTATACGCATATTAATTAATCTAATGATGAGAGATTATAATCTTGAAAAAAACGTGTCCGCAATTTCACGCTGAGAAAGAACAATTATGTTGGCAGGGAGGGAGGGAGATTATGAAAAAATTACCCTCAGCACACCTGTAGCCGAGATTTGGACCTGACCTTCCCGCCAGTGGCAAAACTAGCCTATATGAACCCTGACATTTAGTACTGTGACCATTAACGTGAGCTGCACCCACGCTGATCTCTGAATGTAAACATCACTAGCGCAGCTTATACAAACCCGAAAAAGTAGCAGTCAGAGTGACTTAGTTGCTCACTTACAAGATTGCACGATGCTGTACGCGAGGATTGGGTAAGCATAAAATCCCATATTTTCACAACTTGTTTTTAGCACCACGTCTTACCATCTGTTCAGGCTATACGCCTATGTACTAATACTTATACTAATGGGTTAGAGATTGAGAAGGCTTAATTTAAATGAAGTGCACACGCATTTGCGTGGAGGGAGAGCGAAAAAGCATTTAGGAAAACCAGCCTCAGTGCACCCGACCGGGATTGAACTCTGATCTCCCCGTCTTCGGTAGTCTAGACCAACACGAGATTGGTGGTTAGACCACGCGGCCACCAAAGCGCAACTATCTTAATTGTAATTTTAAAAACTATTTTGTTTTACGATTTTTGTTATAAATACTACGCCATTCGTATTGCCCACAAGTGGGATTTTGGTGACACAACTTTTAAGGCATGACATGGAAGTGTTTATGATACTTTAAAATGTAATAAGAGTATATTTCAACATAAATATTATTATTATTATTATTATTTGCACCGCGTCTTACTAACCGTTCGGGTTATACGCACTTACGCTAATGTGTAATGGTAGGGTGATTGTGAGATGAAATGAAGGACCTACAGTTTAACGTGGAATCCGAACCACGGTGGAGGCCTGGCATTCCCCACATTCACAAGATGTCTTGTCAGAGGTGAAGGAAGGGTTTGGTAATCAGATAAATCTGTGCCGGGACCGAGGATCGAACCCCGGCCGCCAGCACAGAAGTCTGACACCTTACCCCTAGACCACCAGGTCACCTCAATGTAAAATAAAGTTATACAATTTTCATGACAAATTTACACTTTAAAACCTCCTTCTCCTCTCATACCCGCTCTCCCCTTTAAAAAGCTTATGGATACCCACTTCGGTGGCCGCATGGTCTAAGGCGCATTACTCTCGCACTAGACTAGACTGCCTAGAAGAGGAGATCGGGTTTTATCCCGTTTGGATGTACTGAGGGTGATTTTTCCTAAATAGTTGACCACTCTCCAAATGAGGGTACACTTCCTCTGAACTCAATCTTCCTTACACATTATTGTAATTATTTAAATATAGGCATATCATCCGAACATGTAGTAAAACGTGGTGCAAAAAAAAAAAACTTCCGTAGGCATCCAGTGCTAAAAATAAGAATATATAGAGTAGACACTCCTTATCGCTGTGCCAATACCACTGAAAAAGTCAATTTATTTTGGGAAATGGGGCGACCCTAATCATTTGTATGGTTTTGAACACGTTTGACACTTTACCTTGGTTTCACAGCGCATTGGAGAAACTGTAACTTGAGCCGTTGAATGTACTCTCTCGGAGAAAACACTGGCAAATTTACACGGTTAGTTGACATTTAAAGAAAAGTTTCCATATTTCACCGCAAGTAGGGTGACCATAATTGTTTAAGCCAATAGTGGGACACCTGTCATGCACCCCCCCCCCCCCCTCAAAAATATATTCTAGAATTTTGGTTTCGAACAAATTAATAGTATTATTGGGATGAACATTATTTTATAATCGTACGGTAAAACAGAAATATATAGTGAATAATTGTGATTTTAAATGATTCATTGTTCGACTTACATTCATTCACCACTAGAGTGTTATAGTTAGACTTTAAGAAGAAGAAAAATTGGTTTTTACAAGTTACTATAAAAAATCGGGACAAAAGACAATTTTCTAAAAAAAAAAGTCTCCAAAACGGGACAATCTCGATTAATCGGGTCGTATGGTCACCCTAACCGTAAGAAAGTGCTAATACGAGTGTATGTGAGCTATGGGGGAAGAAGACCACGGTTTGTGCTTCTCCCCTTGTACCTATCTATGTGAGTTGTATCGACCAGTACGGGGACAAGTGTAGACCGTCCAAACAGTGGCGGATTTTAAAATTTTGCGCCCAATTATAATATGCGCCCCCCCCCCCCTCCTCCCAAACCTTTTTGTCAAGGTCCAAGGTCATTAGGAAGTTTAGGAGGAAAGAAGTGTTAGAAGGGGTGGGGGGGGGGGGGGGGGTGAGAAGTTAGTATTCGACAAAATATTTCTACGAAAGATAATCAGCCATGTGCAGTACATGCCCTACAGTAGCTTGTAAAGTCTGTTCACCGTAGGAATTGTTTTCTGAAAGGCCTTTTTCCCTACCAGAAATCTATTATATAGTAGAATATTGGTAGTAAAAAAGACCTTTCAGAGAGTAATTCCTACCGTGAATGGAGTATACAGTAGCTTGAGTTAGCATTGTGAAGAAGGGGAGACTGACGTCAGTTACAAAGCGATTGCAAACTACAGTTATTGAAAAATAAATATTGTCGTTCTGACTTTAACTTCTACTATTTCAATAATGTTAGTCAATAATTTGTAAACGTAATTCTAATAAAAATAATGATATCCGAAATGTGCCGCCCCCTAAAGCCGCCGCCTCTTGGCCCATGCATAGTGGGCCTATAGTGTAAATCTGCTTCTGCGTCCAAACTGTCACCAAGAATGGCGATGCTCAACCGCGAAAAAAAGAACAAGATAGTTTCATTAATATTTGTGGTTCTTTATCTAGTCATGAAAAATCTAACACCACAGTAATTACTTGGGGAAGTATTATTAGAAGATTTAGACAAATCCTTTGATTAACTAGTTTTATGAAGATAATAATCAACTATTTCTACAAGGGTTGGCATTAATGAATTACATTCAATGTTTGCAATAGAAAAAATATGTTTAGGCGCTCCAAAAGTAAATTGAAGAATGTACTGTACATTCCACTGTTGAACTGTAAAGGACTGGGGTGGGTATATGCACTCACATCGATAAAGGTAGTTAGTTTACAGGAGGTTGCATCGCATGACTGAGCACGCACGGTATTGCGTGATGGTTTGAAACAGACCGGTGCAAACAAAATATAGCTAGAGTAGGATTCTCTTAGGAAGGAAATTTTACGAAACAAAAACATATTTATCTGCTGTCAACATTGATGAAATTTACTTGATTAGTAGTATAATTTAATAGATATTGATATTATCTCCACTATAATATTTACTAGTTCTTTTGTCAAGTCGAAAAAAATCTCAAAACCCAGAATACTAAGGAAGCTGAAATGTTTCATTCAAGTAGCCACTAACCCAAAAGTATGGAAAATATTTGGAGACAGAAAATTATCAATGGGCCCCCAAAATGGGCAGATTCTTAAAAAACTAAAGACAAAAAATTATCGAGCCCAGAAAAGCCAGGAAACTGACATTTTGCAGGCAGGTAGCACCTAACCCATAAGGGGGCAGGAATACTTGGTGACAGAAACTTACAATGAGAGCCCTCAAAATGGGGGCATTTTCATAAAAATCAAAATCAAATAATCTAGAAGCTCAGAAGACCTAATAATCGGAAATTTTGCAGACTATTAAGTATCCCCTAACCCAAAAGGGCGCAGGGCACTTTGGTGACACACATTTTTGTTACGTCTGGGGATTGGGTTAGTGGAAATTTGGGTAGTAGGCTAGTCTAGGGGGAGTGGAAGGAGGATATGGATTTTGTGTGGGTATTTGGGTGGTAGCAATGCTGTTTGAAGCTAGTTACTGTGTACACCGCTGCTCGGCTGAAGGAAGATTGCGGTCTTCTGATGAGGACTCTTCTTGCCGCAAAATGGTGGAAACTGGAACAAGGTGGCACTGTTTGAGATCTAGGGGACTCTGGGGATTTACCAAAGTCGTTCTTGGGTTGTAGGGCATGAGTTTGGATGAGTTTTGAAGCTCGAGGAGTGGAGGTGGTGTCTGGAGGTGCGTCGAGTGTATTGAGGTCGGGGGCAGGGAGAACTGAGGCGGAAAGAGGGAGGATAGAACCACTTCGACGATTTTCCAATCAACCACCATCCTACGGTAGCGCCACTTGGACGACTGCCCCATCAACCACCACTCTACGGGTAGCGCAACTTGGCCGATTGCCCAATTAGCTACCACTCTGCGGGTAGTGCCACTCGGCCGACTGTCCCAGTATCAGCTACCGTGACGAGAAGCAACCTCTCGACGGGTGGACTGGACCAAGAAACCCAGACCCGACGACCCATGCCCCATTCTAAAGGACGGAGCACCAGGGTAGGAAAATCTTTTAAGAAGACGACTACCACGACCTTTACTGGATATGTCTCCCTATAAAACTCTCTTTTCCCCCACCCTCAATATACCCGACGCACCTCCAGATACCACCCCTACTCCTTGAGTTTCAACATTCATCCAACATAATTCCCTCTGACCCGAGAATGACTGTGGTCAGTCCTCATATCCCCATAGAACTCAAACAAGGCCCCTTTGCCCCAGTTCCCCCCCAACTCCTTCCAAACCTATTCCCGGGTAAGACATTATCTGAGACCTCACCTCTATTGCGCGGCAAGAAGGATTCTCATCAGAAGACCAAGATTTCCCTCGGCCAAGCAGAAATGCACACATTAACTAGCCTCAACCAACGTTACTACCACCAGACAGCCAAATTACATCCATACTGCCTCCCTCCCCCCAGACTACTTCCTAAATTTCCAATAACCCAATCCCCTGACGTAACAGATGACGCTCAACGTGGGGCATCGACTGAACATCTACACTTCAGGAGAAAATAAACATAAGTCTCTTACTAACCCACCTATGTAAACAATTTCCTAGGTACGCCCTAAAATGGGGAAGTAGGTTTCCATAAAAACAAAATATAAGTGCTATAGAATCCCGGTAGAACTAAGAAACTGAAAATTTTCAGGCAGGTTGCCCTCAACCCAAAAGGATGTAGGAATACGTGGTGACCAAATAATCCCACGGGGAGCCTCAAAATGGGTTTTTTCTCCACTGAGTCAGAAAGTACTATTCCACATCATTCTGCCAAGCCCACAGAAATGCATACACCAACTGTATATTAAATGTTATTAGTAGTATCGTTCATACCTCTTTCACTTTCATAATTGTCAGAGCCATAAGTGAGACTGAGACAGCAGGTCAATAAAATTAACATATTCCTCTAGCCCGGGGATTCTTAACCGGGGGTACCCATACTCATATCCCAAAGGGGTTAAGAACCCATGGGCTCATCGTTATTAATACAGATTATTTGTGTATTGGTCATTTTCTATAAATATATGTGATAACATCTTTATGAGTTTCTTTTAGTTGTTCTGATCCTAACCATTCATTTATAAAATAAAAGAGCAATAAAACCCCTATATTGACATAACTTGAAATCATAATGGCATCTAATAGGACTGGTGACGATGATGATGATGATTTATAGACTGGTTGAGGGGTTATGGTGACATATTGGGCAATCTATTGGGGTTCTGTAATCCTAAACAGATTAAACCCCCTGCTCTAATCCTGACCAAAGATGGATCTGGGCTAGTACAGTTTCACTAATAAAACCTCCATGGCTTCATCCCATAATCGAACCATACCCGACCGCCTCTGTGGTCTAGGGGTCAGAGTTTCTGGCTACAAATCCAGAGGCTGCGCTCGATCCTCTGAGCTTTCAGATTTTCTCTGAAGCAGTGGATCTGAAACGGCGTCAATTCAGCTTCATGAGAACACATGAGAATCTACTTGAATGAAAACGTAGCGGCTCCATTCTATAAAAATTAGATTAACAGCCGGAGGGTTCGTTGTGCTGACTACATGGCACCCCCTATCCACAAAAATTGGCACTATATTCCCCAAAAGATGGCTGACGCTCGGTCTGTAATATATCTATGATATATATTTCTGGCTTTGTTCTGCCCCAGGCGCTGTGAGTTCTCCGTACATCAAGATCGACCCTCTGCTGCGTGCTATCAAGCGCCGCCCCAAGACGGTGCGACAGGAATGTCCCTCCTCCCCTCCATCTCCGGAGAAGAGTGTCACCTGCGACGTCCTCCATGAGCCGATGACGTCCCGTGTTAGGGCCGACGTCATCTTCATCCACGGGCTTCACGGCAGTCTGGTTAACACCTGGAGGCAGGGGACGTGGGATGCCGCAAACGTGCGCACCGCCCCCATAGCCAGGGGGCCCGACTCGAGACCTGACGATGGTTACTGTGAGCCTCCGATCGACGACACGTGGGTTCGAGACCGAAATAGGTCCACCGACGACTCGGAGGCTGACTTACAGGTACAACCGTTGATATAATGGGGGGGACTACCATTACATCGCATGTCCAATACATCTAATGTCCATTACATCGCATTTTTTGTACAAATACATTGCAGGTCCATAACGTCGCGTTTTCCCCACCCCTCTACATACAGCTAACCCTTCTCTAATGTACAACCAATAGGAATGAAGGGGCGTATATATACAATTACATCCCATTACATCGCGTTTTGCTGGGATAGTGGGTCTGACTCTAGGCTCAGATTCACTCTCACCTCTGACTCTCACTTTGAAGGTGGGGCTGGTTGGAAGGATAGTGTGCCCGACCTCACTTTGAAGTTAGGGCTGATTGCAAGGTTAGTGTGCCTGACTCTCACCTCAGACTCTCGAATGAAGGTAGGGTTGGTTGAAAGGATAGCATGCCTGACTCTCACCTCTGACTCTCACTTTGAATGTAGGGCTGATTGAAAAGATAGTGTGCCTAACTCTCACCTTTGACTCTCACGTTGAAGATGGGGCTGGTTAAAAGGATAGCATGCCTGACTTTCACTTTGAATGTAGGGCTGATTTAAAAGATAGCATGCCTGACTTTCACCTCTCAATCTCACTTTGATGGTGGGCTGGTTGAATAATTGGGATTCCGACTCTCACCTCTGACTAGCTCATGTGAAGTTGGGCTGGTTGAAAGGATAGCATGCCTGACTCTCACCTCTGACTCTCACTTTGAATGTAGGGCTGATTGAAAAGATAGTGTGCCTAACTCTCACCTTTGACTCTCACGTTGAAGATGGGGCTGGTTGAAAGGATAGTGTGCCTGACTCTCACCTCTGACTCTCACTTTGAAGGTGGGGCTGGTTAAAAGGATAGCATGCCTGACTTTCACTTTGAATGTAGGGCTGATTTAAAAGATAGCATGCCTGACTTTCACCTCTCAATCTCACTTTGATGGTGGGGCTGGTTGAAATAATTGGATTTCGACACTCACCTCCGACTAGCTCTTGTGAAGTTGGGCTGGTTGAAGGATAGTGCGCCTGACTCTCACCTCTGACTCTCACTTGAAGGTAGGGCTGGTTGAAAGGATAGTGTGCCTCACTCTCACTTTGAAAGTGGGGCTGGTTGAAAGAATATTGTAACTCATTCAAAACTTAAATAAACTTCACCATAACCAAGATACCCAGGCAACTGGATCTACAACACTCATAAAATAAATACACCATAATTTTGTTTTTTACTTCTCTGGAAAAAATTGTATAGATGAAAAGGTATATTTTTAATTTGTAGATTTTATTCTTATTTTATTACTTCATCTTTGCTTTTCGTTGCACCACAGCAATTTAAATTTACAAATTCAAGTCTCCAAGTTTTTTAAGGACATTACTTTTCTTGCAAGCTAGAAACTCTCCCCTTCCCAAGGGGAGTTAGTTGACCCTTCATTCCTATTGGTTGTATGTCAGAGTAGGGTTAGCTGTGTGTAGAGGGGTGGGGGAAAATGCAGCGTAATGGACCTGCAATGTATTTGTCTCATAAGCACGATGTAATGGACGCGTGATGTAATGGACACGTGATGTAATAGACATGTGATGTAATTGTATATACCCGATATAATGATACTCTGCACGGCAATCGGCTATCTCGAAAAAAGTCTGGTTCATGATCGATAAAATTAAAGAGTTAACCAGTTAGTTAAGATATGTTCTTAAAATATAGAAACATATTAAATTGTTCGGCATGTGGGCTAAGGCATCAACCTCGTTTGGTCTGGTTTACTGGTTACATGGAGCTCAGAGTTCTTATCTCGTTAAGCTATATTGAGGATTTTTTTTCTAAATAGTTTCTCGCTCTCCCTCCACAACATAATATTTTTCTGTGTAACATCCTGATTTAAAGTACACTTTCTAAATATTCAAATTTTATTATTACAAACTCACCTAATATAGGAAAATACGTCTAATACATCTAAACCTAACTCCCAGATATTAACTAATTGTATAGCAGTATTAACCTGTATATGAGTAGTAAATATCCTTGTCACAGTGCAAACCGGAATCTAACTAAAAGTCCCCTAAGACTTGTGTTCCCCCTCCTTAGGACTACCTGATGTCAGACGAGGAGGGAGTGTACGATGAGACCAAGTTGGCCACCATGATGAACGACATCTGCAGGAAGAGTGCCGCGGCGGCCGAGGGTCCAGTGGGCGCAGAGCCATACTCCCCTTGCTGGCCCCGTGACTGGCTGCCCTTGGATTGTCCGGGGGTGAGGGTAATCGCCCTCAACTACACCACTGACCCATTTCTATGGAGGCCATTCTGGGTCACTAAGAGAATAAGGTCAGTATAAGTCTACTTGAAGCACTGTAGTAAGGTGGTGTATATTTTGTATATAAGCTGTTCCCCTCTGAAATTGTTGTACAGGTATTATGGAGTGCACACTTGCTAGATCTTACCCACTTGAAATAGAATGACAATTTTTATATGAGAAACTTATCAAGTTTTCTTTATGGCAATACATTTGAAGTTTGGTTTATGCCAGTAATTGTGCAACTTATTGTGTTTAGTAATATTATACTAAGCCCGATTTTAATAGACACTGTACAAAATCATCTGCAATGATTAGGTTAGGATTTAAATTCTAGTATTTCAAACTAAATATGTTTTCTACAAGTCAGTTAAAACAAATGGTTTCCTCTTCCTCTATGGATGTGAATGTGTGTACACTTTCTTAAACAATTAACTAACTCAGCCATACCTTATTAGATTGAATGTAATATGCTATATTGTTTATAACCTTCATTCTACATTCGATAACAATTACGATTACATAACCAAAAAAATTTAGGTCTGCACCAAAATAATGACTGAAACACAATACCAACAGTTCATAACTGGTAGACTAAGTTAAGTTAAATTTATAGTTACATGAAGTGCTATATTTGGCGACTATGCTTTGGCTATTAGCAACTTATAAGTACTTATTTAATTATTTTTTTAAAATGTATTTAGGATGAGGAAAGTTGCTAAGAATAAGTGCACTTGTATTTGCCTGTAACTCTGAAAAAATTACTTGATTAAACCAACTTAAGAGATTTTTTTACTAGGTGTATTTTACAGGCATTTTTTGAACAGCCTGATTATATCAACACACGACTTTCAAACTAGGCTTATACTAAGAAAACACAAAATCCAGTTCCTCAATTGACAACTTATCAATAATAAATCTTTGACCAGGCTGGGACTTGAACCTGAGACCCCTAAGTTTGCATTCAAGTATTAAGTAACACATTAGGAGGGAAGGGAGGTTCAAGCTTGCTTTTTTTTTTTCTGATATTGGGGAAGGGGGTCAGAACAATGCTTACCTAAGACAGAGAGAGATGGGCAAGAATAGATAGCATAGTGATCCAGCCACCCCAAATGGACTAAGAATAGTTGAAAGTATTGAGATATGGATTCAAAGACCTTGTTCATCGGATTTAAAGAAGTTTAAAGTTTCTTATAACTGTGAATTCAGCATTGATTCGAACTTTGACCTGATTACCAACAGTGACAAAGTGTAACGAGAGTATAACACTTTATACTGATCAACCCCACAGTAAGTAGCTGGTTTTTTCACTGTAAGTTTATGTAAGGTATTATAAATTGTTGTTGCACATAAAACAAGAAATTTTCAAATATTTAAAATTGTCTAGGAAATTACAACAAATTCAGCCTTTATAAAGCAAGAAGTATATCTGTTTTCATATGAATGTAAAATTGATTAAATGTTGTACATGTAGCCAATATTATCAATTTTTGTGTGAATGTGATGAACTGGCATAACTCTTCAGTTTTAACGTCATAACAGTATAACAATTCGGTGCTCTTCAATACTGGGCAGCGTATAAATCAAGCCACATACTCTGATACTTCAAAATGCTACCACACATAATATATGAGACGTGTAATTGGCCCATGGTGTTTGACCAATAAACTAAGCTATTCTTAAAATTTCTTTCTCATAATATCCCCATGTAAAATCAAAAGAAAAAAGTTTATAATAAGACAACTTTTATATTTTACTTTAAAATATTTCAAGAGGTAGGCTAAATTAGGTTTTAATTCTTTCTAAATCTTGTATCATTAATATCCATTTAAGAATTTGCATGTGTTGTTTATGACCGTTATTAGAGCTACCTAACCATAAAATTATTGGCTTTTCTGCACAATTATAAGGGGGATTATGACATGATATATTTGTAAACTTGTGAAACTTAGATACAATGTTAATTTTCATATTTTATAGAAAATAAGTGGTTAAAAATATTTTTTTTAGTTTATATTGCTTTCATTAGATGCATCAGTGAATGTTATAAAATATAGCATGCTTATTACATAGAATTAATTATGTTTATTTTTAAGCTATTTAATGATAACTCAGCTTGATTTAAAAAGGACAATAAAATGAAGAAACCTATAAGTCAGAAAGAGATGGTAGGTGTCCATTAGATTCTGTACTGCTACCTTTAGATACGAAATTTGTTGTCAATTTTGGTCTGTGTATGCCGTACACTTGGCAACGCTTACTGAGACAGGCCACAGCAATCAGGTGTTTGGTTACATAGCTCAGGTGTTTGTTTAGATTATAGCTGGCTGAGCCACCGAGAACAGATAAACCATTTTCTTTCCTGATGGGCGTTACTTTACCGTGTAGGTTTCTGGTAGCACTTTCAAAAATATCAGAACTTGAAACTCATTTTTGAAGATATACAAAAATATTTAGAGAAATCTCTTTTGACAAGAAGTCACTAGCTCGCAGCTGTCCAAGTGGATAGCTGGAAAAAACACGTTTTAAAGTATGATTTTATTAAAGGGGATCAAATAACTCTTTAAACTTTGAGACAAGTCTATTTCTAGGGCGATACAATTGAAAAAGTTTGTTGGCTGTCCCCCTTTTAAAAAAATCATGTGTTTGTTTTTCGGTGAAACCTAAATTTAAAACTTAAAAAAGCCCATACTATACTCTTTTTATAAATTATTTTTTTAAATACAAGGGTTACTAACGGTTTAATCATAGTAGAAGGGATGATGAACATTGTTTGGAGAAAGTGTCTATACATTAGCCTGGAGAGGAGGATTGAAAACCACAGTGATAAATCAGATGTCAAAAACTGAACCTAGTTTATCCTGTTGAGATTCAAACTTCGATTTTCCTCACATCAGACAATTCAGGATCTTGTGAACTTAACACATTATACCATGTGGTCAAAGGTGCGAGCTATAAATTACTAATAAAACTATTTTGAATAGCAAAATTTGACCCTAAAATACCCTAATCAAAGCAGCAGGAAATCAATTATTTTTGTTTAGGAAATATTTTTAGAAGCCTCGTTGCTTAGAACCAGCCAGGGTCCTTTAGAGCCCATATTATGACTGATTAACTGGGATATTTTATACACTATTGCGCTCATACTAAAACATGTATAACAGTGTTGTTTCCTGCATTCTTGACAACAGCGAAATTGGGATATTTAAAATAGTGTTTTCATTTTAAGATAACTGTTTTTAAATGTTATTATATATTGTTTTAAGCATTGTTAAATGGTTTCAATGGTGTCACTTCAACTGTCTTATGATGAAGACTCCACGTTATCACATTATGATGCAACGAATTGTTCAAATTCAAACTGTTTTTAAGGGGACCACCTACCAGAGCACTGAGACACTTTGGAGATGTTTAGAAATACCTTGTTATTTAAGAAGAGATTTGTTATTTTAAAATATGGTTCAATCTAAAGTGGATTGGTATCATCAATTTGTTCCTAATGGATATTTTTAAACTACAAATTCAAAAATACATTTAAAGATTAATATTTTACATATTTCTTAGTTTGAAGTTTATGGTTAGTAACAGAGACCTAGCCTTCTGCAAACCAATACAGTCAATTTTAATCAGGGTCACAACAGAACATTTTTAATACCTGTAATTGATGATTGTTTTAATGGGTTTTTTTTGAAGCTTCACTGCTGAAATTCATTCAGCAGTGTGAGGATATTTTCCTTGAAGGAGGCTGTGTCATCAAGACCTGACCATTCCACCACAGGGAATGTTCCCTGAGGCAACTAGGAGTCAAAATTACCAAGTCCCAAACTATATGCGCGTGCTAGGAATAATAAACTTCAGCGTGGGGGGAACACAAATAATGGCAGGCTGCCAGCTCATCCATCTGAGTGACATCCGGATCAGTAACGGCTGAAATACTCCCACTTGCTATGAGTTAAACTTGATTCACAGATTCGTCAGAAATAGAAATAGCCGAATATGATCACTGAAATGGGCGAGATTTGCAATGCGTTTCACTACCCACCCAGGATGTAGGGCTACACATTTAATTACATAACCAATAATAAGATAAGAATGAGAAAGGTAGAATTTTTAGATGAAATACATGCGCATTTGAGTGAAGGGATGGTAAAAAAACTACTCTGAAAAATCATCTTCAGCATGAAGCAAGTATTAGACTCTGACCTTCCGGTCACCGCAAACCAGGTCATAAGAGCTTGACCTTTAGACCATGTACCCACTGGTTTGAGTTTGAAACAACTGGTAACTACATGTTTTGTGTCTGCATCGGTGATCATATGGTTGAAGCTGTCATAAACTTGTTCAATAAACAGGATTTTCGGTGATAGTAATATCAAAGCTCAAATCTCAGCAGAGTGAATTGAAGTTTTTCCCTTTCCTTACTCACAAGTGTGGGTACATTTCCTATAAATTCTTCCTTCTTTGTCTTTCCTGTTTGCATAATTAAATGAATGTATTCATAATGGCTAGTTGGACAAGGTAGGGAAAAATAGCTAGATTTCATATTTTCTTGCCGTTTCTGCAATACAGATTAGGAATTACTGTGTAATAAATAAAAACATTGTCTTATCTAACACAAAGCTTTAGTTGAACCTCAACATAATTAACAACAAATATATTACTTTTTTACACCACATCTTACTACCCAGCTGGTCTACCAACATTTAATCACGTTAGGTAGGTCAAGTATTAAAAAGGTAGAATTTAGAAGTGGTACCGTGTTTATGTGACAAGAGAGTGATAAACCGTTCAGGAAAATCTACCTTCAGTACACCCGACCGAGATTCGAACCCTGACCTCCCCATCAACTGCAAGCCAGACTAGTTGAGCTTCACTTTAAGACTATGTGGGCACTGTTGCAGGTGTCTGGTTATTGTTATATAAGTAGGGAATAATAATTTACTAAAAATCCATTGGTTTCCAACCTTTTGCTGTGTTTGACCCCAATTATGGTTTTTGAGACCATCATGATCCCTTGATCACCTATAAGCATTCATGTCCTAGTTTTTAAATTATTATTTTCACTTAATCTTTCCACCTGTCTGTGATACTCTCATTTAATTACACTTTTGGGGTAGCTAGTTTTTAGAGGAAGCTTACCTTTATTTGCGTGGAGTAAGGGTGGAGAAACAGTATAGGAAAAGTCACCCCCCAGTACTCCTGGTCAGAATTTGAATCCTGACCTAATCTCCGACAAACCAAACAAGCATGACGTTAAGTCTACATGCTTTGTTTAATTATTATAAATTGCTCATATAACAACTACCTTGCAAATGTAACTAAGATGTTTCAAAATAAAATCGAGCCCAGTGGGTATTTTGGAAGTTATGCTAGCAGTGTCCCTCACCCAACATGAGACTGCTACAGCAAACCCTATGGTTGGAAACCATTCTAATAGTCAGCATTCTTGCACCAAAGATAGTGTAGTAAAATGGTCAAAGAGATTGTCCACAAATCTATGGGACCCAGGTTTGATTCTGGATGGTGCATGACCAATATACTATTTATACAGGTTCATCCTGATATCCGATTAGTAAATAGCTAAGGGCTAAGTCCAAGTTAAGTTAGTTTGTAAGTCATATGCTGATATAATATGAATGTTTAGAAAGCTCACGTTGAATAATAAATATGAAAGTTTTACCTTGGATTTTAATAAATGTGTGTATATTTAGCCGTGGTATTTGGCTTATTCCACTCTCGTTATTAGTGATATTCCGCTTATAAAAACTATGTTTACTGTGGTACTTTCTCAGACATGTTGGCCAATTTTCATGTGCGCTTTTTGTCGTGTAACCCCCGGATCCTCTCCCTCTGCACGTGACAAGGGCACTATTTCAATTGGAACTCAGCGGCATTGATACAGTCAATATTGATTTGTCCGTGATCTCAAGTGCTGGGTTTCAGAGGTTACCCACGTGGACCTAATAAATAGTGGGGAAGCTACACAGCTGCAGTCTAGTCGGACGTCTTTCATTAGAGGGATGTCACATGAGCTGGGTTGAGAGAGCTGGAGAAATTTCCTTCTCCAAGGAGATAAAAGGAGGGGATCATTTCATCTGATTAATTATAGGGCTCCAGATTTGACGTCATAGATGCAGGAAATGGTAGAATTTGAGTTGTCTCCAGTTTTAGCATCGTTGTGAGAAAATCCAAGTTTATACAGGAAATAACTTGTCTCTCTTTGAAATTATATAATTGTGTCTCCAGTTATGTCATCTTTATAATAACACCAAGGAGATAACTTGCCTCTCTCTGAAATTATATGCTTTCTCTCCGGTATTGTTGTTAAAAGCTATGAGAAAACTAACGAGATAAAGCAGGAAGCATTTTACACCTAATAATTTATAGATTTATGACTCCATCTTTTATGCTGTTTTGAGAAAACGCACAATTTTTCATAAGATTTCAAAATGTGCACTGGGCGGGCCACGTTGAAGCAGACTTGATAATTAAAGAAAAAGTCCCCAAAGTGAACCCTGCAGGCCAACTGCGACCCTCTTTATTCTTGTTTGCAGCCCACAACACTTTTAAATATTTAAAAATCCAAGTACTAAAGTATTTTGTACATATAAATACAATGTTTTATGACTTAGCTTTAAATTATGCCGTGTTTGATACTCTGTAGATAATTTAAATGAGTACAATTTGTCATCGATGATTGAAATAAAATATTATTAAAATGAATGTTTTCCAATTAGATTAAATACGGTAACTTGAGAGTGGAAACTCATGTGTTTTTATTTTAAACTCTCTGACATCTTAACTCAGTACATGGGACATTTGACTATTAACATGAGGGTCACAGATTTGACTACCAGCATGGCCAAAAAAAAAGTGTCATTGGTGAAATAATTGAGCTACTCCTTTCACAATGATGAATTAACTGCCAACTGTTGTGTGTTTGTTTTAAAATTAAGTTACTGTATAAGTTGAGTGCTGATAAAATCAGTCAGTTCAGAAAGTGCATGTTAAATACCCCAAATAATAATATTTTAAACTATTGGAATAGTATTTTTTAAATAAATTAATAAACACAATAGATATATCTAAACATTTGAATATGTATGTGGAATTAATGGCCCACCAACTATAATTGTGTTTTAGAAATAGCTCATCAACCAAAAATTTTGGGAGATCGTGTTTTAAATAAGCCCTTAATTTATGTTATAGACTTCAATATCACACTGGCAGAGTGTTTTTAAATGAGTCTTCAATATCACACTGGCAGAGTGTTTTTAACTGAGGACTGGAGTAAAAATAGTTTGCATTGAGGCCTGTTTTTATTAAGGTCATTGATCCAATATAAATAATTGAGGTCAATCTGCCATTATTTCACTCTACTGTGAGATCATTCATAGTTAGATCGCCATGGAAATAACCTTAACTGGTAGCTTCAAAAAGTTACCAAACCTGGTTACATGTACTCTTACGCCAAACCATTTGTCCTGCAGATGTCATTTTTGATCGATGATTTCACTCTCAGCAGCTGTAAGATAAACTGCAATGATGGGCATGCAGTTGATGTGGCAGTCTCGTCTTATCTGGTTTGTTGGTGGCAGAGAGGTCAGGGTTTGAATCCCTGCCAGGTGTATACTGAGGTGATTTTTCCTAAATGGTTATACACTCACCCTCATATGCAGATATATTTCCTCTGAATGTGACCTTCCTCATCCCTAACCCATTATTGAAAATATGGTGATAGCCTGGATGCGTACAAAGACACAAAGTATACCTATAAAATAAACACTGTAGGGATTACCTCTTATTTACGCCAGGGTAGACAGGTTTGAAAAGTGAGGGAAGAGGCCTTTAAAAGCTGATCTGCCCCTCAGCTCTTGGAGGTTCTTGATAACCCCAACTACTCCATCCAACCTTTTTGCACTATTACCTTTCTAATTATTTACCAATCACTTTCTTATGATTTTAACTGTTTTATGATGAGCCTTTACATTAAAGTGTGTGTTTGGATTCATGAGGATTGAGAAGCGAAATAGATGAGTTTTCTAAGCTTTGTTAACAGTCATAAAACTAAGACTTTTGTTATCATGTGCAGTCGTTATTTATTCTTACTCAAAAATTAATGTCATAAGACTATCCAATCATATGTATTGGTAGCAGAGTTCCCTAGTGGAGAGAAGTTTTTTTTTACTACTGCGTCTTACTAGCTGTTCAGGTTATACACATATATGGTAACTACTCTATTAGGTATGTAATGAGGAAGGAAAATTTAAGCGTTAATATACCCACGTTTGCGTGAAAGGAGAGTGGGGAAACAATTTAAGAAAACGACCCTCAGTGGACCTGACCGGGATTCAAGCCCTGATATCCCTATCATCGGCAGGCCAATCTTAACATGAAAGTGACCTCTTAGACCATTTGGCCACTGAAGTGGGTGAGGGTAGTTATTGAAATATGAAAGTGTTCAGTCACTTTAATATGAACATTAAAACATTGTAACTAACTTTTGAAACTACCTTATCATTTGTTAAAACAACCTTCTTCCTTGTGGAAATACTAAAGATTATAAAATATTGTTATATCCAACAGTGGCTTAAGTAATTACCACATCACACAGTACTGAGTTTGAACTGAGTCTGGTTAGCATTGAGTTTATATTCTTAGCCAAGGCCGTAGTCAAGGTGGGGTTTTGGGGGTTCAACCCTCCCCCCAACCCGAAATTTTATGAACAAAGTATATTTGGCTTTATTTATGGTTCAAACAATATTAAAATTAAGGTAAACGTACAAATTAAGGGGCTGTGTTACCATAAAAATCATTTCACAGAGCTTCTAGAGGTGTTCAATACTTAGAATTTGTTCTTAGCCTCCGGAAGTTAGGGGGTTGTGTTGCCATAATTAACACTTCAGATAGCTTCTAGAGGAGGGGTTATGTTGCCATATAAAAACACTTCAGATATATTCTAGAACTGTTTATATTTAGAATTTTTCCTAGCCTCCGGCCATTGGAGGATGTGCCCATCAACCCCCCACCCCCTGAAACTATTGACTGGCTAGGCCTTGTTTTTAATTCACCCATTTACACTTCATTTTCTAAGCATGAACCAGATTTTAGCCTGAGAAATTAAACCTTCCCCGTCCCCAGATCTGTCAGGCACATTAATTTTGTAGTAAACCTTGAAGATGGTATCATCATTATTGCTTAAATATTTTAAAAAAAATGTTGTTTATACTGTTGCAGGACCTGTTTGTCAGAGCGGTGTAGGGAGATGATGGAGCACCTCAAGAAACTTGGCGTGGGGCAGAACCCCATAGTCTGGGTCGGCCACTCCAAGGGAGGGCTGTTTGTCAAGCAGATGCTCATAGATGGTATATATTATCTTCAGGTTGCTTTTGTGTGCACCAAATCTTACTACTCTTCCAGTCTATCTGCATATTTACACCAATGGGGTAGGGATGGGGAAGGTAGAATTCAGAAATGTACCGACTTTCTTTAGTGTGGAGGTAAAGTTTTGAACCATATAGAAAAAAAACACTTGAGATTCAAACCCAGTGGTGGCTCGTAGCTAAAATTAGTGGGGGTGCTACTACAGAAAAATTTTAGCCTTTGTTTTAAAATTGTGTAAAAGGAAAATAACATGTATAAAAAGAAAATTTATTCAGGAACTTGATAAAATCTTAGCAAAAAAAAAAAACTTTTTTACTTACTTTAACTTAAATTGTTACAGTTCAAGCTTGATCTATTCATTTAAAATTGAAATCCATTCTTCTTGTTTTAATTTGGACAAAAAGTTCAATAATTTTCTCCTTAATCTCTTGATGACAATTGAAGAAATTTTTCTCCATTGAAAGTACTGCAAGTGCATTTAGTCTTTCTGTTAAATAAAAAACCGAAAAAAAATGAATCAAATATAATAGCAGAATAATAATCTAATTCTACACTCTTCTATACTTTATCACATTCAAGAATATGGTACACGGTGTTAAATAAAATAACTGGAAAAAAAATTAATCAAATAGAATAGCTGAAAGCAGAATAATAATCTAATTCTACACTATTCTACACTTTATCACATTCAAGAATATGGTACATGGTTTTTAAGCATAACACACGCTGAATAAAAAAAAACACTTCCTTCCACCATCACGCCAGAGCTGGCACTGCGAGATCAACAGTCCCACCTTCCTCCCCACCCTCTCTATGTGTGCATGCGCACAACAGTCAAACACCACGTCGCTGGAACTGTGAACCGTACAGTTCCATACAAAGATTTTTGTATATTTTTCATAATCTGGGGAATGGCTACTGAAGAACTGACATTAAGCTTAAGGAATATATATTGTACTACAAAAATAAAGAAAAAAGGACTCATTATATTAAATGTTATCGCTAATATCAAGTGGAAATAGAGGGTGCTGCAGTTCCGCAGTGCCTATACACGAGCCACCACTATTCAAACCCCAATCTCCTATGACAATTGATGCGGTTTTCATGGTGTATTAGGTGTGGTGATGCATCCTCTTAGCTACTATAGGTCTGGGAGTCTTTGCTTCTTTGTTGTTGTTTATGTGTATTATTACAAGTAGGTGTTTAACACAAGTGGAGAGGATATTAGAACCTGGTATCACATTTACAATGAAAGACTGAGCTCTGAATATAAAGCTTACCAGACAGAAGATCACATGGTTTAAGTGTTAGACTCAGAAATGGCATATCAATAGCACATGTGCCACTCAGTGGCACAAAAACATGATTTGGTTGGCATCCCAATATGAGCAAAATTAATATTAAGTATAACTTTTAACCCGCCTCGGTGGCGTAGTTGGCTAACGCGCTTGTCGTGTTGAGCTAGAATGCCGAGAACGGGGAGATCGAGGTTCGAATCTCGGTCAGGTGAACTGGGGGTGGTTTTTACTAAATGGTTTTCCACTTCCCTCCACGCAAATGCGGGTTCACTTCCTCTAATTCAACCATACCAATTCTTAATCCATTACCGTGAATTAGTAATTAAAAACCGTATAACCCGAACGGGTAGTAAGACGCGGTGCTAAATAATAATAATAATAAATAGAACTTTTACCACCGGAGTTTACATTTTTAATGTCAATAATATTTGGACAGACATGTCATGTCACATTGAACTTTGTTAAGTCAATCATTATAAATAGAATGGGCTCGTACTTAAGTACATCTTGTGTGCTGTTGATTTACATCTGATAGTGTTTCCAGCTTATGGTCTGGATCAGTTTTTTATTCAAGCCATATATGTTTCACTACCGGCTTGCTAGGCCTGTCGTAGCTTCATATGCCTTATAATCTATCTTAAGACTGGGACATGCACAACATCCAGTTTCCAGCCGTTAATTTATCAATATGAATGGGCAAACCCATATTTCACAAATTATAAATTTTTCGCCCATGCCGGAATCGAACCCGGGACCCTTAACTCAATAGGCAGACACACTTCCGACTGAGCTAAAGTGTCAGATTGCTGTTGATATATGAGTATTTAAAAATCAAAACTTGTTGAATATTATGAAATGTAATGTATAACTCAAATTATAAATATTTTAATAATGCCTGAATTTAAAAGAAATAAAATTGATTAAATTGTCAGGGTAATGGTCTAGCTTAAATAGCAATAGCTTAAAATAAAAACATTTAAAGTAAAAAATATATATATATATATATTTTTACTTGCAATTATGTTTTTATTTTAAGTCATTGAAATTGATATTGTCTAAGACCATTACTTTAACAATTTAATGAATTCTACTTCTCTAAAATTTAGGCATTATTAAAATATTTATAATATGATCAGAGTTATGCATTACATTTTATGTTTGACAAGTTTTGATTTTTAAATACTCACAAAAAAAAGTTAAACTAAGAGATGGTGCACTATACTAATTAAAATTCAACTGGTTCTTAGGTGACATACTGGTTAGAAAAGTTTTGTCATCTCAGCTCTAAGGCATAAAGCTTGTAATAGACTGGATTTTTAGTGGCAGAGAGTTTGAGGTTTTGGATTTCTGCTGGATGCACTGAGGGCTGATTCCCCACAGTTCACTGTTGTTTCTCCATCACCTCCTTATGCACACGCAGGTGCATTTCATCTATAAACATTTTCTTATTCAAACTGTTTAAAAGTAATTATTAATAACCATGCCACTAAATATTAAAAAATATTAAAACTCATTCCAATCTGAACTTGAACTGATCTCTTTACAATTCATCCCTCACCTTTCTTCAGTTATACAAGTGTACTCCTCCTAAACACACTTCCTCATCCTTTCCAGTTAGATTAAGTCATTAATAAGCATTGTATTAAATGAAACTAAAAATACAACTAAAATATAGTTCAACTGGGACTTGAAGCATTATGTCTCTGAAATTTCTCAGCCTCTGAAGCAGTGTTGTCCATCTTTGTGTCAAGGTGTCACAGTTGCAACACTTGTAAAAACGGCGAGGTGAGTGACAGGGTAGAGGAAAAGATTTGAATGAAAGAAAAGATGGGGGGGGGGGGGGGGTGAAGGTAGCCTGTTTTAATAGCTACCGACGCCATTGACTGTTTAACATTATTATTATTAGCACCGCGTCTTACTACCCGTTCGGGTTATACGCACTTACGCTAATGTGTAATGGTAGGGTGATTGTGAGATGAAATGAAGGACCTACAGTTTAACGTGGAATCCGAACCACGGTGGCGACCTGGCATTCCACACATTCACAAGACGTCTTGTCAGAGGTGTAGGAAGGGTTTGGAAATCAGATAAATCTGTGCCGGGACCGAGGATCGAACCCCGGCCGCCAGACTGTTTAACAAATTTTCCTCCAAGCTAACTGGAGAATGGTGGTGTTTTGGACACTGAAGGAGTTTGTTATAGACACCAGTTTTAAATGTATTGGGACTCAGCAGTCTTTAGTTACATCAGGCTCGACATTACCCAGGGAAAGTGGGAGAGCCAGGAGAACACAGGGTTTTCTTGTCTGGGAAAAGCAAAAAGTTTCACAAAAAAACTTTTAAAAAAACTTAAGCTATTAGTGAATTTGGGGCACATAATCACTAACTTTGGATAGTGGGCCTGATTTCATCAAATAGAAAATGAACTGAAGAAATAAGTATGATGATTAAAAAAAAGTTTTACCCCTTTTCTCCACCCTCACCCCCCACCCCTCCTTTTCTGCATGGAAAGTGTAACATTTGCATATATTTACCCATCAAGCTAAAAATCATCCTGTTTTAAACAAACTTTACTTGACATCACACTAGTCACATATATTATATATACACACACACACACACTACTCTCTAGAGGGTCAATAAAAACGTGAATTCCTTCTGTAAAAGCTGGAAAATAAAGAATAAATAAAATATGGCAGCCCTACATGATTGCTAAATCATTCAAAATTTAAAAACAATATGTGCATACGGTGTGTTCCAGCTCATCAAGATGAATCCCTGGGCTTATATGGTTTGTGTTCAAATACCAAGTCCATCATGTTCTACAGTGTACCCCACAGGGGGTCTTCCTGTGCAGACATCAACCTTCCCTTGCTCAGGCAGTCTGTCGAACTCACAGAGGTCCAGAGAGGTATTGTTACGTTTGTTCATTCACTCACAATTGCACTTGCATAATGAAATAAACAAATTTATTTCAGTTCCAAAACTAATAGGATATAAAATTATAACGTCTTTTGTTATAATATCAATCCACACCCATTAAAATGTTATATTAATGATCTGGAGTTTGGTTGTTGGTGTTTTAATATTATTATGTCATGTTAAACCAATAATAGCGCTCAAAAAATTACAATTCGTAATTTGAAGAAAGAAGTTTATCAAATCAAAAAGTGTTTGAATACTTGAATCTTGTAGCCTAAATCCCTAAGAATCCAAAGAATTCAAAGGAACCATCCTTGTTAAAATATTATGGCCGCAACCTACTCTACTACTCTTTACAAATAACAGTAATGTTGATTAATTTTGGTTGAAGAGTGCCCAGAGGTTTTGGAACTTCACAGCAAGTTCCTTGCCCTGATTGAAGAAAGTCACCTTCATGCAGAGATATTCAGCTTCATAGAAACAGTTCAGACCATGATGTCGTTCATTTACCTTCAGATAGTCACCATCGAGTCAGCAGGTGGGTATTCACAACCCTTCCTCAGTTGGGGTTATGAATGTTGTGTTGTTGTGCTTCAAAAAATAATTATGTTTTTAACTTAATGCACATACTAGCATGAAGTACTAGGCTTTGCCAGAGATAATTAGTTTAGGGAAAAAGTTAAAAAGGGAAAAAAGTGTAAATAAAAATTAAATCTAATAAAAATTTGTAATAAAAGGGTAAGTAAATAGACTAAAAGGTGATAAAAGTAATTTAAAGGCTTAAAAAGGGCAATAAGTTAGAAAATTATGTTACTTTAGGGCAAAAAGTGCAAAAGGGGCAAAAAGGGTAAACATTAAGTATTATAATGTTATCTTTACCACTTTTAACTTAACCCTTTAAATGTTCTTACCAGTTTTACTCTTTTTGTACTATTGCCCTTTTTAACCTTTCAACCCATCTTATACTTTTTAATTAATACTAGGGCTGGGCCGATCGACTATCTTGCTGATCATGCTGATGCCAATTATTTGTTTGTTGACTAGGCCAATCACAGATGACAATCATTAATTGGCTTATTCAACTTTAATATTACAGGAATAATATATATTAATAATACTAAAAAGCATTTGTTTGCATTGGCCATTTTGATTTTGTTCAGTATCCCTAGTAGGTCTACATATACAAGGTTAAATTAAAACTAGTATTATTAGAATTTGATTCATTCACTTTACCCTTGGCCCTACCACATTTTAAAGTTAGTTTCAGTTAAATTAATTTCACAATTTAAAACATATCAAATGTTGAATAGGTACATTTAAGTATTAAAATAAACATAAGTTCTGTATCCATGATGTAGTTTTGAAACCTCCAATGATTCTTTAGTTTTAACTTTCTTTGAATCTTCCCCAGTTTTAACTTCCCTTGACTATTCCCCAATTTTGGCTTCTCCTGGCTCTACCCCAGCTTTGGCTTCCCTTCTATTGATTTACATGCCAACATTCTATTTTATATCACACCAAAATGTTTTTATTTAGTTTGAGGAAACCCCGCTTCTCAATATACTGCTTCATTTCAAAATTTTAGAATCAGACTTTAATGGTTGTTTGTGGTGGTTCTTACACCCACCTGATAAATGTCAATCTTCTACCACACTGAAAAGTTATTTATTATTTTAGTTTTGGGTATTTTGAAATCCCCCATTTCAACAGTCCTCTTTCTAAATAATAAATATTTAAAATGTATTTTGTTATTGGAGTAATCTTTCTACATTTCTGGCAAATTTAAACTTTCTACCTCATCTAAAAGGTTTTTTTCAAATTATAGGCCTCTCATTTCCTAAAGCCACATTTTTAAATTTTCAATTCTAGATTTTTCTTGTTATGTAGGGCAATCCCACTACCTTCCTGTCCGGCAAAATTTTAGCTCCGAGGCCCAGTTGTTGGGTGATGAGTGAGACAGTGAGTATGCAACCTTTCTGTCCCTCCCCACACTATTAAGGGAAGGAATTTTTAAAACCCTCAAAAGCGTCTAACCCAGTTCCAGAAATGAACTTTCATTTTAAATTTAAAGGTTCTATGTCTGCTGGTTCTAAAGATAAATCAGTAAATTTCGAAAACTTTAACCCTTCTTTTCCACCTTTTAAGAGGGCCAATCTCGCAAAAGAAAAACCTTACCTGATGCCTATGTCCTGACAGGAACCTCCCTTTTGAATTTCAAGATTTTATGTCCAGAGGTTTGAGAGATAGGGTGAAGGTCAGTGAGTCAGGGCTTTTGTCTTTATAATTAAAATTAAAGCTGCTTATTGTGTAGGGTGTCCGCTTGCTTGGATAAGAAGTCCGGGTTCCACTCTCGGCTTATCCAAGTAATTTATCTGCTTGCTAGCTTCCATTTTTTCTTTCTTATTTTAACCAATGTTCTTTCTTTGGCCATACATATTTTACTAATGTAATTAGTATGTATGAATACACTCATTTCCCCATTCTTTCTTTTTCTCTAAGTTTTTAACTTACACTCATAATTTAAAATGAATTAGATTGTTATAGGTAATTTCATGTGTAAAACAAAAATTAAAAAAAATACTACATTCATTAATTTAATTTTGTAATATGTTTAACTTTATTGATGTCAAGTGTGTCTTTCCAACAGATCCTGGTATTGGTCAGCTCTGGGGAGTTCCTTTAGATCACAGAAACATTTGCAAGCCGGCAAGTAGGTAGGTATTTTTTTTAAAAAAAGGGCACCATGTACTCCTTAAATTAAGGCTTTATTCATAAAGTTTTAACAAGAATAAATGGGTCATCACGAAGATGGTAGAAACCTGCCCCAGTGGGCAAGCAAACAAAAATATCTGCTTCGTCTAATCTGGTTTTCTGGCTAGATTGGGGTTCATAGTTTTATAAATTGGTTCTCGTTCTCTCACAATAGAAATCCAGGAACATTCCCATTAAATTCTAAATTCTACCTTACTAATCCCTCTTGCATTATTGTGGATACACAGCAAATAGACTGAAAAGCTAGTGAGATGTGGCTCATGTAGAAAAATGATGGTACCTTAAAGAAAAGTTTGTTTTGCAAAGTAAATGATTATTTCATGCTTCAACTCTTTTTCTTGTGTTATGATTGTGATCGCCATTGCTCAGTATCTCTGGCAAGTATGGTGCCTAAAATATGTTGTCTATTATATACTGTGTAATGTCACAACTTGTAAACCCCTATGTTGTTTCGAAAAGGAAGGATAAGACTGCAATTTTAACATTTTATTTACATTTTATATTTAAATTCGGGGATTATCTTTATTTTATAATATTATTTCTAATCATTAATTTGCCCTTCAGAATATTTAAGCCCTTTTGGCAGTTTGGAAGGCAATACATTTATTTTATTTTAAATGTGCTTACTGGGTGCGTTGGACGATGAAACAAAAAGGAAAGAGCTGATATTGCACTTAGTTTCCATTCTAAGAGAAATACACCTTTTACTTAGTACGGAGCGGTTGCATTATACAGCCAACCAGAAAGCCAGAATTCAAACTACTCTCATGTGATAGGTCGGTATTGTCAGTCCACTTTGGTGCAATCGTCAATTTCATCAAAATTTGAAAAATACACGTGGGAGGAACAAACTCTGACTGTTAGACCAAGTAGGAGATGCGCAGTGACTGAGGTGGCGACAAGACGTGTGTTGCTTGTCTCCACATTTTTAAATTATGATATAGTGTACAGTGACCGTAGGGACGGGTCAATTGTATAAGCTTAAGTTGTAAATTGTTATAATAATAACATATAATGGAGTACATAATAATAAATTAACCTAAAAGTGTTTAAAGTATATTTGTTGTATAAGTGAGAATTTCCTTATATGATAATCGCGTCGATAGAAGCTGAGCTAGCCAGGGATAAAGATGTTAAGACAATAAGTCGTCATTTCTTTACGTAGGAGTCTTCAATTGGCGCCCATCAAGGGGCATTTCTTAACTATTACAATTGACAACCCAACGTGAGGCTTTCTAAGAACTCTTCAATTGGAACTCAATTATAACAACTGTCCCACAAATAGAGTGTATTCTACATAAAGTATAATAAATATTTATCCACCCTATATCCAACAGTTTATGATACTCTCAGTAGAATCAAAATGGTCTAAAATGTTAATACATTCTTTCTATTTGTTTCCCCATGACTGGAGAGGTCGTTTGATAAAAAAAAAAAATCTTGACCAGCTGCTTTTAATTAGGTTTCCATCTTCACAAGGGTTTTGGGTGCTCCCATCAACTAATGCTAGTGTTTCTTTTACTCCCGTCTCTTTGCCCTCAAAGCTATTAGTAATATGCTAAATCATAATACTGATAAGAGTGAAATGGATGTATTAATAAAGAAGTATTGTTTCTTTCCATTTAGTTTTATATCTAATAATATAAGAAAAGAGGATGTGAAAGATGAATTTAAAAAATAGTGAATCAATAATCACCAGTATCGAGGCACCTACTCATACCTTGCGTTCTTTTAAGTAGGTAATAAATTTTACTCAACACACATTCAACACCTTATCTCAGTCAGAAGTGCATTGTCAACTGAACTCAAGCTCTTGGATTTGATTCCTGATATAGCTGAAAAATGTATCTTTGGTGAAATCAAACTTCTCCCCCTCAGTGCTGAATTAAAAGCAGGACTAGGTTTTATGTTTGTTCTAGAATTAAGTTTATCTGTACGACATGTGTTGGTATAGTCAGTTTGTTTAGAAAGTGCATACTAAATACCCAAAAATTAACGATAATAATGATAATAATCATCAATCCACTGTTTAGTATGCTGTTTTGAACAAACTTTTTCACATGCTCTAGTACTTGTACCTGTAAAATATGTTTTCATGGTTTGGCTACAGCCCTAAGAATTGGCACTGCTTGTCAAAAGCCATATGATAGGACATCTCCATTGAGGTGACCATTCTTCCTTGATATTTTAGAATAATCCTCGAAGTAGGACTTATTGTAGGTCCTGTAATGATTTTATCTTATATTTTTTAAATAAATATATGTAATTTGAAATCTATATTGATAAAATAAAAAATATTTAATTTGACTAGCTACTAAAAATTTAGATATAAAATCACTTAAGCATGGTCAGCGATGAATACTTCTCACTTATTCAAACTTTTTTTTTATTAACTTTTGGCTTTAACAATACTTGCAGTTCTGTTTAAAAAGTATGTGCATCCTTCTGAGACTTAATTGTATACAAGGGCTAATTTATTGACACTGTCCACTAACAAAAATATTGATTATAATCTATAAGCTGTAGCCTAACCATGATGAACCATTTAATGGCAACTACCTTAGCCATTTGCCACCAAGACAAAAAATGGTCACTTTAGTTTTCATTAAAGTTGAGCTGGTAATACGGCTGCTAACATATATTTAGAGAACATAATGGAGTATATAAATTTACTGCTATTACAAGCTATCTATAATTTTCCAACTTAAATTAGTGTGGTTTAAAAAACAGTATTTTTGTTTTGTTGGCAGACAGTGCTTCCTCTACAAGGAGCTCACCGACCTCATCAACAGGACAGTTTGAAAATTACAATTATCTCTTGTTCCTCAGAAGATGGTTCTAGTAATGACAGTGATAGTACACATCTTTAGTGAAAAAACACGAGCGAAGAATGGCCAAAAATAAAGCTTAACTTCAGTAATGAACTTTGTATGATAATGTCAAAGATTTGAGGAAATAAATGAAGTAGGGGAACCATAGAAATGGCATGACAGCTGACCTCAGAACTGGCATGGAGTTTCTTAGTTGTGACCAAAGAAACACTGTTGAATTAAATCTGATATCACTTTTATTTACAGATGTTTTGGTCCTCATGTATCTAACATGAATTAGCAAATTGTTGTTTCATATGTCACGAATAATTTTTCAATTGGATAATCTTACATTTGGACAAACCTTTTACTTTCAAATCCTTGAATTCTTAAGGATACTCAAGGATTCAAAAACAAAAAACACTAAAATTCAAGACAGATTCTTAACTATTCTATTTTTAAATCTATTTTTTTTCATGATATTTATTTTTTTATGGTGCTTGCCACCAATTTGGTCCAACATAATTGTAGGCCAAACCAAACTACCAGACAATCAAGTTACCCATTTAAATGAATATGATTTTACATTGAAATAACAAATAATCATTTAGTTATAGAATATATTTCCTAAGTAAGCTTACAAATTAATGTGAAGACAAAAATTAGAATAAAAGGGGGTAGAACTCATATTAATGTGGGAAAGGTAGCATCCTATGTTGTTCAAGTTTTCTAAGATTCGGAGTCCAAATTTGTAAATAAAATTATTTTAATTTCAAATTATAAAATAGTGAATTTGACCCATCTTTAGTTTGTACATTGCATGACATTCTAGTGGAAGAAGCTAGGTGTATAATATTAACAAAATATAATTACACCTATTGTGAAATAAAAACTTTTTGTGCATTTAAAAATGTTTTAGAAGGATTGTACTGATCATGTTGCCTTTAAACCGTGCCTGAATGATAATGCAGCTTTGTCTTTTTCTAACACATTTATACCACTACCTTTTTAACAAGGCTTCTGTTGAAACAGAGATAACATATTAATTAGTATTGTATCTTTCATACACTTTTATAGGCCTATACACAATCAAATATGCCACCCTACGAAAAGGTTCACTCATAGTCAATGTTAAAAGTAAAATATAACCATTCCTAATTATAATTGTTGTGATATTTTTGAAAACATCACTTTTCCCCCTTACTAATCTATATTTAAGATCTGAAAAATCTACAAAAAAATGTCTATGTGTTGGCACCTCTCTAAGATTATACTATGAATATTAATTGTTGACTTGTTTTAATCTAAAAACTAAGATGTTAATGCAAAATAAAAAGTATTTTTACAGTATTCAAAAATAAATCTCATCTTTAATTCACTATTTCTTACTATCCTGCCTTAATAATGAGTAATGTAATCATTTAAATAAAAGCAGAGCACTGGTGATAGTTACTGGCACCATTCAAATCTTTAAATTTCAAAAAAGTCTGTAATGTTAAAACTATGATTCAAAGAAAATGAGCTATAGTTTTTAGATATTTAAAAAAAATATATTGCTCAAATAATTAACTTATAGGGTCATTCATATATATATATATATATATATATATATATATTTATTTATTTATTTATTTATTTGATGGGTGTATGATTAAAAAAGTACAAAGTGGTTTTCCAGATAATAAGTTACTGCCATTCTAGATGCACTTGAATATTATTCAAACTCTTACTCCTCTGTATTTGAACTAGATGTGTCTGCCTAACATGATGGCTGCAATTTGAGATGTTGTTTGAATGAAAAATAATAAGTTTGTCACACACACCAATCAAACTAGATTTTCAAAAGGTGGGTTGTTTCACAGTTTTAAGGCCTCACGAAAATAAAAGAGGTTGCTGGTGATATAAAGGTCAGGGTTTGAATCGTGGTCAGGAATTTTTTCCTAAATGTATTACCATACTCCTCCACAGAAATGCAAGTTTACTTCCTCTGAATTCTACCCCCCTGACCGATACCACATTAGTGTGAGTAAATATGTGACTACCCCGAACTATTAGTAAGATCATTATCATGAATTGTGGCCGAGCCAGTTTATTAAAAAATCTCCGTCTCCTTCTGTCCTTCCCACATTTTTCCTACCTTACTGTCACCCATTCTTCTCCTCTACCTTCCACACTTTCTGTTATATGCTCCTTCCATTTCTTCCTTGAGATTCTTTCCTTTTCCATTCTCATTACATGTCAATACCAACTCACCCTCACTTCCTTTACTATTTCATGTTCCTGATTAACTTTACTCCCAAGACTTCAACCTTTATCTCTTTTGCATCCAATGTCCAGGTTTCTGCTGCTTATGTAACTATGGGTATGAGGTATGCCCTATAAAGCCCTTTTTTACACTTCAGGAGTACTTCTCTGCTCCATAGCAGGTCTCTTACACACCTGTAAAACACCTCCCCCTGCTGCCCTCTTCTTATAAAATGTTCCTTGCTAACAGCCCTCCAAGATACTTTGTGCTCTTTACTACTTTCAAAACAACTCCGATTTGCCATGATAAATTTAGGAGGTTCCCAGAATACGAGCCTAAAGCCTAAAATGGAGTTTTTAGTAAATGATGTTTGAATATTTCATTTTAGTGTAATATCTTTGAATTACAATCAGTAGTTATTTTATAATAAAGGAAATTGATAAAACTAAAGAAAAAGGAAAAATAAACTACTAAGAATAAATTTGATGAAGAAAGCCCACCTAGGGAAAGAGGAAAGATGTGGGAAGAATCCAATGCACAAAGGTGACATCTTCTTCCTTTCTTCTGTCTTCTATAGTAGACAGTCTATAGTAGAAGACAGAAGAAAGGAAGATGATGTCACCTTTGTGCATTGGATTCTTCCCACATCTTTCCTCTTTCTATAGTAGACAGTCTATAGTAGAAGACAGAAGAAAGGAAGATGATGTCACCTTTGTGCATTGGATTCTTCCCACATCTTTCCTCTTTCCCTAGGTGTGCTTTCTTCATCAAATTTATTCTTAGTAGTTTATTTTTCCTTTTTCTTTAGTTTTATCAATTTCCTTTATTATAAAATTATCTAGCCATTGGGCCACCTCATTTTTGAAATATCAGTAGTTATATGATTGATCAATTTGGGATACTTGTTCTTCTATAATATTGGTCACATTGAATATAATTGAAACTTTAATACCAATATAAGCAAATATAATAGTTATTTTAAGAACTGCACAGACCCTTTTTATATAAATTGGATTAAAAGTGACATTACACAGAACACAGTGTTTTTTATACATTGTAACATTAGAACACATTAAAACAAGCAGTTAATAACATAGGATTTTGTAATAAAAAGAAAAAAATTGTTTGAATACAAATTATGGGCTTATAGTATTATTGTTTAAAAGTAAACATAAAGTCAAAGGTGATTTAAGTATTGTTGGCATTGAATTATTGCTCCTAGCTTTTTTCAAGCATATTCTCAATCCAGGCACAACTTTATTCAATCATTTAGTTGAACAATTCCCTGACATCCCTTTCCTCGACTGGTTTTAAAGGAGCATACCCTACAGTGGCAAGTTGAATATTTCTTAACTCCTTGACACTATATTGATAATTACAAACATGAAAGGGTGTGTAGATGCCAAAGTATGTGGGCGAGCACAGCTTAGTCCCATGTGTTATATACTTCTGCATACAATATTTATGTATTTTAAAGACACTCCCTTTTGTTATTGGTTTAGGAAATTCATACATACTAAGACCTTCTTTAAAATCTTGAATGATATTTCCGTCCATAACTACATCAAAAAGAGATGGATTTGTTCTGTATGTTACCATGGCAGACAGATGTGGTAATGCAGTTGTAATGTACCATCTTTTTAAATTTTGTTTTAATTAAACCAAAATGTTGGTCGCATTGGCAAAATGAATTACGAATAGTGAAGATATAAATAACATCAATCTGAAATATTTTAGCAATCCATGAATGGAATGATACAACTGTTTTTTTTATTTTGCCCTTCGCAAGCGTCTGATAGCAAAACAACATTTCACATTAGGAAATTGTGGTAAGTTCTTCTTCAAGGTATTATAAAGAAAATAAGTTACAGAATTTGAATCTTTCTTGGCCTGCATCTCCATAAAACAATACATGTGTGATGAATCATCATTGTGGATGTTACGTTAAATGCATACAACCATAAGAGGCATTTATAAAACTGACTAGTTATATTCATTCTAGGCACAGGGTGGTTTTGTAAGTAATCAAATTCCATTACCAGGTAAGTAGGATGTCTTTGCTTTAAGAATGAAATCCTGTTTTAGTTTTAAATATCTTGAAGCCTTTGTCTTATGAAGTAAGTAGCCAGTTTTGTATGGATCATTGGGATCAACTTTTATGTTTGTGCTCACTGGTCATATAAAAATTACACACATCGAACTTGGGTTGCTGAAACTATATTCATGGAGTTTCTTAAACTGTTTGAAATATGTTACACATCTCATTTTTAAACGTTCACCAGTCTTTTCATAAAAGTATTCTGAAAAGAGATCAAACAGGATTTTAAATGACAAATTTGGATTTTCGGAGTAACTGCGATTGCTTTTGACAGCTAAATAATGACTATTTTGATTGAGAATGGAACTTAAATGCTCTTTTAGCATTTGCCATATATTTGACAAAATTTGGTGTGTGCTATTATCATGTGAGCCCTATGTTGTTCTCAATGATTTTTCCCTGAATGATTCTAATTCACATGACAGATATTTGGTAAAGTTTTACCAAAAATGGTCTTCATACTTTAATCTTATTCCCATCAATAAATAAGAAGTATTCCTAAGTATTGTCATGACAAACCTTAGGAAATTCAGTCTTATTGCAGTTAGGTGGCCTTGGTTTTTTATACACGTAACGAGATTTAAATGCATCTTGTAAATCTTTCCCTTGCTCATTGTAAAATGTATCATAATGTTCTTTTTGTTGGTTAGTAGTTATATTTAAATAAAATTTCTCTTTATAACAAAACTCCACTTGTGAAAATGTTTTTGCTAAAATCTCTGGTCCAGATGTAGACAAATAGCTATTGTTACCACATTGCCGCATTCTCTTAAGAGTGTACATCACATGACAATCAAATCTGTGATAGTCTGCTCAAAATCACAAATTTACACCAACCCTATTGCACTTGGATAATTTCTGATTAAACTTTAATGGAGATAAGGAGTTAACAGATGTTTCTAATGAAGAACATTGTTGAATAATTTAATATTGGGATAAAAACTGCATTGAAAAGGTTGTTTTCGACCATTTTAGAATAGCTTGACAGATAAGTACTGTGCACAATTTTTTATTCTGTCTTAATAGAGACATACTGTAGCTATTAACAAAAAAACACCATTAGTTAAGGACCTTTGTATGTACCCAGTGAAAGTTGGAGTTTTGTGTGCAATATTCGAAGAAAGAGAATAGTCAAATTTTTGTCGATGGAACTGTAAGCACCGCACAGTACACACGCATGTTTATCAAATTAATTGAGCAAGTGGATGAGATTGAGCTGTATCAGGGGTACTTTCAACAGGACGGTGCCACTTGTCATTCATCCCATGAGTCCATGGCACTGATCCAAAGTTTCTTTGATGACTGGATCATCTCCAGGAACTTTTGGCCACCAAGCTCCCGGATTTGCCCTCACCAAACTTTTTTCTGTGGGTTATCTGAAGGAAGGAGTCCGCACTACATGTTCTTGGACATTGAACGATACAAACGAGAACATTACATGCAAAATCAATTATATTGACAAAACAGTGCTCCAAAGAATGGCCAGGAACATGAAACATATTCAGTTGTGCCTAGACGTGGAGGGAGGACATTTTCAGCATTTAAGGTAAAGTAATCTCCCAGAGATATTAAACACTTAAGATGCAATACATTGTTACTTGCACCATTCGTGTTAAAATAAATACTGGTACACAATAAAATGCATTGTGTTTATATGACTCGCCTTGCATTATGGTAGTAGTGATTATTTTAAAATGTACTTATAGTTGGGGAATCCATGAAATATTATTTATTTTAATGTAATCTTAATATATTCTTAGAATTACAGCATGCCAGACAAGACCAAACCTTGGTTTAATAATGTGGTAGACTCATATTATTCAGCATGTCACTATGTACACAACAATGTGGTCAAAGTAGTAGGTATCTGTAGAGCCATTGTGCAAAAATCAAGCTAATGATGTAATTACTTTTTTGTTACGACCCAAGAAAATATAGATTTCAAAACTCACTCCCTAAAGTAAGACATATTTTAAAAGTGCTGACTTATTGTTTATGTTAAAATGCTGTTAATATTAAAAAACCAGTTATAAAGATAATTACTGAAGTGCTGATACATAAAAAATTTCATTATTGTTTATAAAAGAATATATTTTTCAAATAAATTTACAATTTATTTTTAACAACATACAATAATGTTATCACCAATTCATTAAGAAGTAATTTTACTACCTCTAATAACAGTGTAGAAAAATTTTAAAACTTCAAATAGAAACTTAACACACAGTGCAAAAATAACCCCTTGACATGGATAAAACAAAAGAGATTAGACAATATATAAATAATATTATATGTTGATTTAAAATTATAAAAATATATACTGTACAGGAACAATAAACAGGCAACTTTTTAGTCTAGGCCCCACTGTTTGTAACTAACACTGTATAACATAGAAAATTTCAAATTCACAGATCAATAGCGCAACTTAAAATTGCAAAATTCTTAAACAACTCAGAGTTTTTAAGTCTTTGACAGCCATGGTGTACAAAATAGATACCAACTCTCCCAAATTTTTGTAAGCGGAATAAAAATATAACTACTTCTACAATTTAATGGGATTTCTGATTATTTTACAATATTTGCTAAGAACTAAACATCAATGTTAATAAATGTAAATTGTGTGAGGCTGCAGCAACACAAGCTGTACATCATCCTTGATAATGTGGGTTGTGTTAATAAAGAAATGAACTGTTTGTTGATCATAAGATTTTTTTTATATAATTTTTTGTACAAAGGGTAAAATTAGAACTTAAAGTAAGCACACCCATGTTTGTACATTAGTATAAAACATGAAATGTAACAGATTCAATACCATTAATTGTAGATAAATTTATTATTTATTCTTTCTTCAAGTGTTGGCAGCTATGTATTAAAGATTAATTAAGTATTTATAAAGGTTTTTAAAAGTTAATAAAAACGCTTTTTAGACACGACAATTTGATGAGCATGTGCCCAAAGTCATTGACTCATATTTAAATTAAATTTATATTTTAGTAAAATTTACTAGAGTGAAATAATGTAATTGGTATTTAAAACAAAATTAATTGATTAATTTAAATTAGTTGAGAAATAACACCTGGGCACAAGAACTGATTAGATTCCTGTGTCCAGATGTAATTTTTAAACTAATTTAATTTGAATGAATTAATGTCTGCTCACAAACTTTCCCATAATTACAATGATTTACACCTTGTGTGTTGATATTCATTAGAATTAATTAATTTTTATGGGGGAATATGTGTGTTTGTTATGCAAACCACTGATTCTTGTTTGATAAGACATGTCCACCCCAGAGTACTTAATTTTTAATTTTGGTTTTTTTTCTATTTAAGAACTATTTTTAAAGCTTACAGTTAAATGGGTTGGATTCACAAATATTTCAGTATTTATATTGGTTTGCTTTTTTTGTGAAGACTTCCTGTTTTTTTCAAACAAAACATACATGATAATTATGTTTAACTATACCTTTTCCAAACAAAAATTTTGCTTTGGTATATTTTGAACAATGGGTGGAGACCACTTGAGACTACTTGATAACCTACTTCATTGTGAAGGAAATACCTACATTTTAAAAGTATTCTTAAAAACAATGTAACCCTACTAAATTAAAAAATCCTGTATTAACAACTTTATTTAAATATATGTTGAAAAATGACTCCTGAACATGGCTAGAAGTGCCAAAGTTGCCAAAGAGATTCAGAGTTAATTGGCTTGCTACAAAGACCTCTATAGGGAGAGGGAGAGGAAGAATGCTGCCCACCAGCTGAGTAGTCACATTTCTTCAAAAAAGTTGAAAATCGGCAGTCTAACGACACAAGGACCTCATGATAGCAAGAGCTTACAACCCCAGGGCCTTCAAAAAAGCAAGAGCCTACTGCCAAGGGCCTTCAAGAGAGCAAGAGCTTACTATCCCAGGGCCTTCAAAAGAGCAAGAGTTTATCGTCCTTGGGCCTTCAAGAGAGCAAGAGCCTACTGTCCAAAGGGGCTTCAAGAAAGCAAGAGCCTTCAAGAGAGCAAGAGCCTACCGTCCAAGAGCCTTAAAGAGAGCAAAAGCCTACCGTCCAAGAGCCTTCAAAAGAGCCTACCGTCCCAAGGCCTTCAAGAAAGCAAGACCTTCAAGAGAGCAAGAGCCTACCGTCCAAGAGCCTTAAAGAGAGCAAAAGCCTACCGTCCAAGAGCCTCAAAAGAGCCTACCGTCCAAGGCCTTTAAAGAAAAAAGCTACCACCCAGGGCAGTCAAGAGAGCAAGAAGAGCCTACCATCCCAGGGTCGTCAAGAGAGCAAGAGCCTACCTTCCCAGAACAGTTAAGAGAGCAAGAGAGTGATAATCCAGATTTGCCAGATTCAGTTAATTTAACATGCGAGTGAAGATTAACAGTAAATGTACCTATATCATTGTATTAGATAAATTAACTAAAAATTGCATTTGTTTACAAATTTCAAGGGATTAAAGATTGACAATAGGTGTAGGCTAGCCATAGTATTGTATTAGTTAGATAAATTAATAAAAATTGCATTCATTTACAACGTTTTAGGTTTTTACTTACTTTTTCCCTATCTCACCCATGTTAAAATCAATTCCGTTTACATGTTTCCATGCTATGTGATTATTTATCAGAATCAATCCTCGTGTAGTGCGAGGGACAGCTGTATTTATTTTCCTGTTTGTTTTTTTTAAATCTCAAAAATGTTATCCCCTATTAAAGGACATGATCATTCCCCTCCCTCATCCCCAAATAAAAACGTTCCTTTGCCATGAATAGTATAGATTATGTTAATTGTTTATCGTTTCGCAAACACTCATATAATTTAGAGTTTTTTAAATAACTAAGCTAATACTAGTTCAGTTTAATTTAAATGAAGGCAGGAACTAACCTCAATGTTCATCTTCTGCTTTATGCTTTTATTGTGGCTATGAAATTCAAAGTCGTCAAAAATGTCATTTGCAAATGGTCATTTTGCTAATGCTACTTAGTGACAAAATGGTATCATCATCTCCCTAACATCATTTAGGTGACAAAACTAATGATAGTCACGTAGCTAACATTAATAAAGTGATCTTTTCAACATTCTTAGCCAAATTAACCTTTAAAAACAAAACTAATATTTGATCGAAACCTCATAATTTATCTAACTTTTTTTTTTATCTATACACGGTTTCATGTAATATGCCTAAGTTATTTTTCTTTACTTTAAAAATGCTAGACACCTTTTTTTTCTTTTTTTCTACATAATTTTCATGAAAAATGGCAAAAAAAAAAAAGTTCAAAGAACAAATTCAGAAGGAAAAGGCCACAAAATATAACCACTAGAATAAATTGGCCACAGAACGGCAGCACAGGTTTAAGGCGAAAATAAGTGACGAACAAATTGAATTGAAAAGAACATGGGATAAGGAGAAGAAAATTAACCCCATCTCAGAATTGAGTTATAAGGAGCAGAAAGAAAAAAGAAACCTGTGGAAAAAAAGATCACAGGCTTATAGAAATAGGCAAAGAATGGCAAGAAATTCTACATAAAGCACGCCGCCACCTTCTGGCGATGAAGAAGAAAATCCAATGAAAATCAGAAAGACAAAGAAGCCTCAAGACAGGAAATAAAAGGAAGCAAAAGAGTTCGACACGATCGCACTGAAGCATATAGAAAAATAAAAGTATAAGAACCAAATATTAAAAAACTTAGAGGAAGGTCAAGAAATATAAAAAAAAGGATTGCTTGTGCCAAGAAAAACAAAAAAGACGACTGAGTTCTCCCCTCCTGGCACAAAAGTCTAACAATTAATTGGTATCCAGCGTGTTTCCCCACAAATAAAAAAAGGCTTTTTGTTGGTTATGCTCTAGAAAAACAAATACAAAGCCAACTTAAACAAGTAAGCCCAAACAAAGAGTGCCAAATTATTCATAAAGCTTTTGGTAGCAAAATTATCAAGAAATACAGGTTTCTGAACCAGCTTAAAAAGTTAATTCCCTGCAAATTGCAAAAAAGTTGAAAACACTAAGGATGACAGAACAATTGATTTGTTGTTTACAAGAAAACAAAAGAAGCTAAGACATTGAGAGAATTCTATGAAAATGACACAATCTCAAAAATGTGTCCTGGTAAAAAGGACTTTGTAAAATTTGGAAGAATTAAAAAACAATGCAGAATACTGCTAGACACTTTGAAAAACCTTTATGACAAATATATAGTTGAATCTGAAATTCAACATTTATTAGAAGTAGGCCATTTTGGGTGACACGTCCTCTTGCAAAAGATAGAGAAACATGTGCTTGCATTAAGCATGAAAATTTTGAGTTTGTGGTTGTGGCACTGAAACAAAATAAAATAATTGAGGAAAGCAACACCACAGGTGTCTTAAATAACTTTGTTTGCTCTATTGAAAATGAAAAGTGTATGATGAATGTGTGTGAAATATGTGAATTTAGCAAAATAGGCCTAACTGTTGTTAATGACAAAGAAGTAACATTTTAAAATGGAAAACACTGACTAGAAGTAAAGGATATTAAAGGAACAGAGAAGAAGATAAAAAAAGTAGTAAAAACATCAGAAAAATGCCTCCAGTTTAAACTTATTGACAATTCTAGAAAATCATTGGTTTCTTTTAAGAAACATGTTTTTTACATGCTGTATCAAAGAAGGGAATCAAAGGAAAATAAGATAACCTGATTGATGGAATTACACTAACACTATGTTAATATGGAATTCTAGTCTTCATCAGTGAAAATACAAAAGACCGCCACCATACCCCAACATGTATCACTTAAATCAGAATCACATTATTACAGACAATGTTTGCAAGCCCAATATTTATTATAAACCCTTTTAGTAGCAGAATTTTTAGCTATCAGGCAGTTCCCTACTTTTATACATATGTGTTCCGAAAGTGTGGGAGCAAATAAAATGTACAAAATTTAAATAAAAAAGTTGCGTTGTATTGTAAGAGGGATTATGTTTCCAAAAAGATGAAAACATGAATATATATATAATATATAATTAACTTATTGTGTAAATGTTTAATTTTCAACCAGCCTTTGGTGGCGTAGTTGGCTAACGCGCTTGTAGTGTTGAGTTCGACTACTGAGGACGGGGAATTGAGGTTCGAATCTCAGTGGGTGAACTGGGGGTGGTTTTTCCTAAATGGTTTTCCACTCTCCCTCCACGCAAATGTGGGTTTACTTCCTCTAATTCAACCTTCCCAATTCCTAATCCATTAGCATAATTACTACTTAAAAGCGTATAACCCGACGAGTAGTAAGACGCGGTGCTAAAATTTTTATTATTATTTAATTTTCAGCCAATGACATATTTTTAATATTTTGTAAAGCTTCTTTAATTTTATTTTTTATAGGTTTTTTTAAAAAAAATTGTTATCTTTATTTACAACTAAACAAAGTCACTGACTTAAGACCAATGAAATTTTGATTGAGATTAAAAATTCAGTTTTTGGCATGATTGACAATTAAAATTTTTATCTCAATGTTATTAAGTGTAAAAAACTTGAATTTTTCTATTTTCCACTAATGTTTATAAAATAAAAAGGGCAAAATGCAATCAACCAATATAATAACTGTAGTAAAAAGCATTGAATTACAGACAAAACTGGGGGATAGAGCCAATCACACAAAGGATTGTAACTGCCACCAATATAAGCTAGCATAGACTATGCCGGGCTTCTGCACAAAAATACAAGGCGAGTGCAACCAGGTTCACTATGCTAGGTTGCATTGAATTGGCAGAATTTTGTTCATGAGCTGCGAATGCTACAAAACTGAGCTTGTTGTATGACCTGCATGCACATGTTTACTACTAGCTGATGCAAAAGTGTGTGCACGCAGTTCCTCGTGCTATCATCATCATTGCTAACAAAGCGGGACGGAACACAGCGGGTGCACAACAATATGCCTGCTGAGCAATTCATCCATGCAACCTGCCCTGCCCCACTGTGGCCCAGAAAAGTGGCCAATGACATGTATAAAATGTATGAACGTGCTTAGGGTGGGTTTTTGGGGCACAATGCAACACATTGCACCCCAGTATGGTCTACGCTAGCCTTAGTACCTCAAAAGGTGAACAGGCCCCACCATATGGTTGCTTAAAAACTGATTTTGTAAGAAAGTCTGAATTTAGTATACTAAGGTTGGTTTAGAGATGCCAATTTACAATGTACAAAAGTGAGGGTTGTAAAAAAATCTAGAACTGCCTGCAATGAACTTTATGAAAATTCAATTAAATGCATACCCCATAGCCACTTTGGTGATAGTTAAATATTGGTAATCTAATAAAATTCAACGTTAAGAGTGTTCTGTGAAGAAGGTGTGGTCCTTGTAGACTGCATTTTCTTCACTGTTTAACAGGTGTTCTGACTCTCTTATATCATCTTTAATAACCGCTATCATTTCCTCTGAAAAAAATTTGATTTTTGGTATTTAAAGTGGACTTTCTAAACACAGGATTATATTCAATAGACACAAGTTTAAAGTTAACTTACCAAAGAGAATTAAAGTTCAACTCTGGTCTTCTGTATCCCAAGATGCACACTTTAAGAGTGGAGTCGTAAAAGTCCTCAGGAAATGTGTGTATGATGTGCGTTTCCTGAAAATTACAAAAATAAATTATGAGATCTAAATGCATAGTAACATCAGCATAGTAATAACCTTTTAGGACATAATTTTTATATATATATATAAATTATGTGTGGTGTTTTTCCAATATAGGCCTACTTTGCTATAAACACTTGTCATGAGATAGTTACTCGCATGAATAGGAACATGGGTTTAAGTACCACGTTCGTATGGTCCGGTTTTACAGTGATGATCAAGTTGAGGTTTGTATCTTGCCCTTTTATAGTGTGGGTAGTTTTACCTTAATGGTTTCCCACTCCCTCCAAACAAGGGAATGCCAGGCCGCCACCGTGGTTCGGATTCCACGTTAAACTGTAGGTCCTTCATTTCATCTCACAATCACCTACCATTACACATTAGCGTAAGTGCGTATAACCCGAACGGGTAGTAAGACGCGGTGCTAATAATAATAATACCTCCAAACAAATCTGGGTATATTGCCTCTAAAACTTTACCTCCCTTGTCCCAACACCTCTGGTGTGCTGATATTTAAATGTGAATAGCTCAAACACTAGTGAAGACTCAGGACGAAACAAATTAGCTGGTTGTACTGAGCAAACACCCCTTCCCCTCAAAATTGAAATGATCCATACAAGTGGGTAGCCTCTGGTAGGAAGAAACTTTTAGAAAACACAAACATACTGTTTTGTGATCGAAATTAATAACAATTTACCATAGTATTGGTAATATTTTACAATATTTTTAAGTGTTATTTTATAGGTAGGCTACTGTATTGATACACTCTATCAAAAGTGACAGCTGTAGATCACATGACTCAATGTATATTAAAATTGTATATGTATATTTTTAACCGTCAAAATAGTTACTACTTGCTTCAGTGGCTGTGTGTTCTGAGGCGTCACTCTCAAAATAGACTAGAATGTTGATAACAGGGAGATCAGGGTTTGAATCCTGGTCGGGTGACAGGTGTATTAGGTATTTTCCCCTAAATGGTTTTCCACTCTCCCTCCAGATAAATGTGGGTACACTTCTTCTAAATTCAAACTTCCTCATCCCCACCTCATTAGCATAATTAGTACATATGTTATAACCTGAACAGGTAGTAGGCCTGCCTAAGACGTGGAACAAAAAAAAATTACTTTCCATCTAAATCAGACTGTAGTTTCCCAAAAGCATATAACTGACCATGGATTTTTTAATGTTTTTGTAGAAAGGGTTCCATCCAATACTCATCACCATCTTGTAAACTGGGCCATCATCAACTTTAGCCCAGCCATAGTACACACCTGTCTGGAAACCAGGAGGTAGAAGACTTACAACTTGGTCATCAAAATTGGCTGAAACAAGTCATGACCGAAATAAGAGAATTGCTGCTGGCAAATTAAGTTAAGAACAGGGATAATATGTGGGTGTATAAATTTATATATGTGTAAGTATACATAACAAGATATACAAAATTAAATTTTAAGAAATTTTATTATTGGTGAGTTTCGAAGCCAAGTCAAAGTTTTGAAGCTTCACACACCCGTATTAATTATTATAAGAGGTTAAATATTACTCGATTTTTAAGGTATTTGGGTTTTTAATCAATGAATTTAACTCAGTAAACTAGTAGATAATTGCTATTAGCACTAGACTGACTTCGTGGCTAAGTGATTTAGAGTTTCTGCACAGACTAGAATGTGTTCTTTTGATGTGAGACAAAGATTATAAGTATTTAGATAATTATTAATGTTGATTCCGATGATACCATTTTTTTTTCTTCACTACATCTTACTATATTTTTGGGCCATTTGCATATTAATCACTTGGAAAAAAGATAAAATAAAACATCTTTCAAAACATCAGTGAACTTTGATCGGTACTAGTCTGGTTTTTCAGTTAAAATGGGAAGATCAGAGTACCTACAAATCAAGTTGTTCTGAAAGGCCATCCCCCCCCCCAATGGTTTCCAGCTCTTCCTAAATGCAAATGCAGGCACATTCCCTCTAAAATTCTATGTTAATCACCTATATGTGTAATTAATTGCAGAAATCCCAGACGAGTAGTAAGGCATGTTTTAACTAATATCATAAAATGCCCTATGCATTTTATAGTGGCTAAAAAAATGTGTATAAAAATTTGGACTTAAGTGATACAAACAGGTTTCTATTTTAAAGGCACTACAAATCCCTAGATTTAAAAAAACATTAGTAATAAAGGCCCAGGTTATTGTAAGATTTTTATTCCTTGCCAGTTATATACCTATTATAAGATTTCCCCATGACAATTATTTCATGGCATTAAAAGTTTTTTTTATCTAATCTATGTGTGTCAACAAAAAGAGGTGTAAATCCTGTCTTAGTAAATCATAAGTCAGATGATTAGAGCTTGGATTAATCAAAGAGTTTTAACGGGAAAGAAAGCAACAAGGCATCATTTTTAAGAGGTGACCTACCATCTCTCAGATTCTCCAAAGAATGTGTGTTCGAATCTTATTAAAGGACTCTTTAAGTTTAAATTTATCTTGTAGGATACAAATGATTTCCGGCCAACTATGATAGGCCTATTATTTATTTTATTAGTTAGATCCCAGTAGACATGCAAACAAAAATGTTGGCCATCAGTATTTAACATTCCTACCTCATTTAAATCCCATTTTTTATATACACATTATAAGTATTTGTGTATTTGTAATTTTTTAAAATCTATTTCTGAAGTAGACATATTATGTTCATACAGGTATCACAAACACTTAACGTAAAGTAACATTATTTGTGATCAGATTAATATAACATAGCATAACCAATCAAGCAGCTAAATCTGATTAGGCTACCTACATACTTGTAAGAAATTCACTGGATTTACAAAATAAAATTTATCGTAGGAAGAGGTTACAAAGTGTTAATGTTCGCAAGACGCAAACAAACGAAATATAAAATATAAAAAAACTAATAAGTAATTTGCACACCAAATATTAAAATAACATACAAAATAGTTATATTGATGTATGATATCTTCCAACGTGATTGGCTGGTAGAAACTCGTGGTACACATCACTTAATCTAACACAAGGTGAAAGTTCTCCCCTGAACAACACTTAGGTTAGGCCTAAGTTTTTATTTAAACTTACTTTAGACTGTATTTAACATTCACTTTTTGAACCACTTGATTATATCAGCACAAAATAATTGTTATGAGCGAGCGCGAAAGGGCCTACCAATTTTGTCAGAAAATGAGTTTTTATATACCTTTCATAGTGCCACAATCAACAAAGGACAGATGACTTTACTTTCACTCTAGAGGAAGTTGTGCTACAGATATATATTGCTAAAGAAAAATCAGTTGATCCTGGCTGGATTTGAGCCCACTATCATTTAGTCCTGAGGCAAGAACTTTGACAGGTCCTAAGATCGCCGAGGTCGGCCTTAGGTTAAATGAACATCATATCAATGTTAAGTGCATCATGATGGCCTCCATTTAAAAAACACAAAGAGAGCCGTTGTATTACAGAATTATATGTGACTGTTAAGTTGATCATAGTCACAGTATAAGTTCCATATTTATTACCTAGCAAACACATTAATTTTACTCTCTATACTGGGCTACACAGATCATGAATCATTTTCTAGACTGTCAGTTGAAAAAAACTCATTTTTAATAGACAGGATTCTCAAAATTAAACTTTTATAGTATTTGGACGCTGACTTGACAGAATGCCGGCCTACTCAAGTCTTATTTTTTCTTCAAGATAACAGCTAATGCCTCCTTTTGTTTACAGATAAGTAAGCATAAAAATATATTATGATAAAATTTAGAAACAATTTCAGTTCAATGCTACTTTTTATAACATAGGCCTAGTCCTGATAGGGCCCAACTTAGCCTATTTCAAAATAATAACTTAACCTTAAAATCATAACGTAAATGAAACTATGTAGAGACTAAGCCTATATAATCAAAGTTAAAAATTAGTGATAGGCCTACTACAATACTAATTTGTTTTATGAATGTCAAAACTAAACTAACCTGTAGGTATTCCAAGTTCTTTTGATCCTCTTCCAAATCCTTTGACTACTTTCCCAGAAGTAAAGTATGGTAATACATTGTTAGCCATTGCGCAGTATTAAAACAACTGGAGTTAAAAATTAACAAGTACAATAAGAAAAGAGGACAAATATCTAAAAAATACATGAATGTGCATATTTAAACTATTATAGACAAAAACAAGATAACGTCACATTTGTATGATTGATAAGGGCATAGAAAAGGGGTAAGTATAGAAACCACCACTTTAATGTTGTCAAGTAGAACCACGTCGCTAGCGCTCTTGGCGTTAGTACCCCTAGATAACTAATTTATCAATACATCAAATTTAATAAAATGTAACTAGCTCGATTATTTTATAAATAAACCAAGGTCCAAAAAGTAAAGTTTAGAAAATCTAGCTAAACTCCTTCTTTAAAATAAACGACAAAATGCAAAAAAAAAAAAAGTGATGGAGAATTAATTTACATGGACTTCACGTACACCTATGCGCATTACTCTGTGGCGTGAGAATAACTTCGATATAATCAATACACGCAGTATGCCTTTGTAGAGGTATTATGTCAGAGCCTACAATACTTTTCTTATGGAGTAAATTGAATTTTACATGTTAATTACGCATCTATTTAAAACTAAATAGAGTATATAACTAATGTTTATGTAATCATAAAAGCTTTAAATATACGAACTTTAAATTGAAAGTCCATAAAAACTTCACAGCTTTAAGTAATTACAAACTAAGTATGGCAAGTTTTGGTGGCAATTCAAAATCTAAGAGGCCTTACAAAATAATGTTAAGGCAATAATATTCGTTATTTAAGCTAAATACTTCTGTAATTAAAACGAACTATTATATAATAGTTGCACAATAATAAATATTGGTACATAATTACATGTTTCATGTACCAAAATTTATTACTAGTTCTTGTTTTTAATTAAAAACCAAGGGATCAAATAAGCTGTATGTGACTTGTGAAATATTATAAGTAGTGGCGGGGAACCTTATTTGTGTGTGGGGGATGTTTGAGAAGCGGGGGTTTAGATTTAACACCTTTATTTTTTCAGGGAACACACCTTCCCCTTTTATCCCTGAGCTGTAGCTCTAAGATCGAAAAGGGGATGGGGGTGTAAAATAAAGAAAAGAGATATTGCTCTCACCTGCCCAAATGGAAGGTCATATAAATGGTCAGATTGCGTCATTACTACCGTGGGACAGTCCCTTAAAATTCTCTCATAATTTAATGTTTTATAAGGGGTTTTTGGCTCCCTCTCCATATGTATATCTCTGTATTTTACAATCCATCGAAGATAGAGAAGTAATTTCTTCGCCGATATTCATTAAACGGGTCAACCGTAACTCTGAAATGTTTTTGGTGAAATAGAGTATTTCAATTTAATAGGGGGGCTTCTACCCCACGGCAAAACAAATCTACAAATGGAGAAGTTTTCTCAGATAAAGTGTTTGGGTTGGACACACTTTCAATATAAAAGTGTTATCTGAGAAAATTTAAATGTTGGGGTCCTTATGTGCCCCCGGGTGCAACTCATCTAAGAATGATATAGATGGGATTTCTTCGCTAAAATCGTTTGGGATGGACACCCTTTCAATATAAAAGTGTCGTCTGAGTAAATTTGACTTTTGAAAGGCTTATGTCCCTCAGGCACAACTATTCATCTAAAAATGATGGAGATGTGATTTCTTCGCTAAAATGGTTTGGGATTAAAACAATTTCCATCGAAAATTAAATCAAATAAATCAAGAAAATCTAAATGCTAGCGGGTCTATGTCCCCCCCGAGCACAACTCCTCATCTAAAAATGATGGAGATAAGATTTATTCACTAAAATCGTTTGGAATGGACACACTTTCAACAGCAAAGTGTTGTCTGAAAAATTTTACTTGAACACCCCCCCTCTCACCCCAGCCAACCCCCGACCTCAAGGAACAAATACTCATCTAAAATAATGGAGTTGTAATTATTTCGCTAAAATCGTTTGAGAGGTACACACTTTCGATATAAAAGTATCGCCTGAAAAATTTAAATGTTAGGTTGCTTATGTCCCACCGGAACAACTACTCATCTAAAAATCAAGGAGTTGGGATTTCTTCGCTAAAATCATTTGGGATGGACACACTTTAAATATAAATGTGTTGTCTGAGAAAATTTGACTTTTGAAAGGCTTATGCCCCCCAAGCATCCAAAATGGATGGAGATGGGATTTATTTGATAAATTGTTAAGGATGTACACAATTCACATAGAAAAGTGTTGTCTAAGAAAACCTAAATGTTGTGGGGCCTATGTCCCCCCAGGCACAATTCATCTAAAAATTATGGAGGTGGGATTTTATACTAAAATTGTTTGGTATGGACACACTTTCAATAGATAGTTGTTATATTGAAGAATTTAACTTTGGGGGGTTTATATCCGCCTGCCACTACTTTTCACCAAAAAATTATTGGTATTTTATTAATTCACTAACATTTTTTATAATAGGACACACCTTCGATATAAGATTTATTTGACTTTAGGACATTGGTAAACCCTAACATAGTGGCGTTGAGGCCTACGAAACTTCACGAACAAATTATGTAATAATTAAAGCCATTTTATATCTTCACTGCAGCTAAAGTAAGCACGGGGAAAAAAATCTTAACATGAAATATATTGAATATAAGAGCCAAGTTTTATTCATACCGCTCCTGCCGTCTATGTGGCATAAGCAAGAACACCAAGTGGGAACCTTGCTTATCATTGTATTGGTATTGCATAGGCCTACTGTTAGGCAAAGTACATTAAGATGTTGAATTTAACTATTTTAAAAGTTATTTCGAGTAGTTCCCCCCTGTCCGGAATAAACACATCTCTTACAGTAAAGTTGGAGCCAAAGTACTAGAACAAAAATGAGTTATTATATTTTAATTTGTATATAATATAAATTAGTTATACTTAGTACTCTTTCAACACATATTTTGCTCCTACAAGCTATTCATAATTTATAGGCCCTTCTGTCAAGGTCAATATCAGCAAGGTAGAAGTTGTAGGAAGTGTACCTGCATTTATGTGAATAGTGGTTTAAACTATTTAGGAAAAGCCCGATCTCAATATACTTGTGTGAAATTCGGACTGTGGCCTTATCGCCAACAAATAAGATAAGACAATACTGACAAATTTATCCGTTTCTAGAAAAGCAGTGTAATAATTCGTATTAATAGATGCGTGCATTAGAAAAATATAAATAAAGGGGACAAAAAATTAATATTAAAATAAACCCCCCCTTAAAATATTAAATATGTTTTAGAGATTTTTTTCAAGAGGTATCTTCGCATATAATTTCAATATTATATTAAATATATATTTGAAGGTATTGAAAAAAACTCTGCAAAGTAGTTTCTGGTTTTTATAAAAAAACACATATTTTATTTTATTTGATACACCTATTATAATGTATTTTACAATGGAGAAAAATGCTTTCAATAAATATAAATGTGTTCAATGTACATAGTTGGCTATTATAAATACAGTTATCATTGATTAATTGAATTCAAATCTTGTCACTCATATGTAATTCTATATCTTTTTTTTTTTACATTTTAATAAACTTATATATTTCTTTGATGCATCTCCCTGCCCTATCCTTCATCAGGTAGAAGTTATTTAATTATGTAAAAGCAATCTTTTTTTTTTCTACTGTTAGGAGAAGCAATGATGCAACACCATAAGTTTGTAAAGTTTCTGTAGACGTGAGTAACCTTTCAACAACTCGTGTTTTGGATTAGAAACATAGTTTTTACAGTTCACAGGTTCAGTCCCCATTTGACGTATGATGCATAGGTTGAAATCAACTATTTTCAAGACATTTTCTGAGTGCAGTGTGTCCAAGTTTAGTCTATACCTTTACAGCGTACTACAACTCTGAATAATACCAATTAAAGTATAGGAAAAAGGAAAGCAAATAAAGACAAACAGACCACACAATATGAAGTTTAAAGGTAAATTTAAATGTAGTAGAGTACCCAAATGATGGGTCTGGCTACAATTTGGTAGTGTATGCTAGCAGCTATATTGATTATTGTAAAAATGCTAACCTATTTTTTTAAACTTGAGATTTGAAAAGAAGTTTAAAAAATAGATGGCTTAAAATTCTGCAAGCTATTAAAAAATCTATTTAAGTTGTAAAATCTAGATTTGGCAGGTTATTATAGGGAAGAGGGTTGTACGTAATAGTATATTATTTCATTTGTGCTGTTTGTTAATATGATGCTATTTTTACTAATATGTTTTGCAACAATGAATATTACTTTGTTCCGCTTTACTTTTGATCGCCCTTAAGAAAAGATTGCAATTTAAGTGAATTGGGTTTGTTTTTAAACTAAGTTTTTGGGACGACCAATGTTTATTTTCAAATATAGAATCTTTTATAATTAATTGATTAGTAAAAAATGTTGTCTAGGATTGTCAAAGTTTGCTTGTTATTGTAAAGGATGAAATAAAAAGGTAGGATTCCACATGTTAAACGATCGCGTTTTAAATAAGTTTGATGTCTATCCGTCTGCATGAATTGAATCTAACAATTATAAACATCCTAGCAATATGAAATTTGTAATTCTGGTAAGTATTAAGACAAGGCTCCATACACCAAATATCACCACTGAAGGAACTGATGGTTTTATGAAGAGAATGTGTAATATCTTCGTTCTCCTTGGTCAACTCACTGTGGCCAAACCTTCTCTCTTCCATTTATGTCTGAAGGTGGTGTATTGGTGCAACAAGGGGCTACTAGCAACATCGATGAACCAGAGTTGCTAAATTTATATTATATTTGAGAGATTGACCACAAGAAAATAAGAGAATAACAGGGATTGTTATTAATAGCTTCCATGCAGTTCTCTCATATATAAAATCCTGAGAAACGAAAGATGGAATAGGCCGTCTTTAAAATAGCGGTCAAAATATTTGAGAAACATTGAAAATTATTATTTTCTTCTCTTAACTCTACTTTATAGCTTTAATTTGTTTTTAACTCTTTGATCGAATGGTGGAATAAGATGATTGTGCTAACTATCCTTTTAAGTTTTGAATTCATTAAATCCTATTTTCATACTTCCATAATGTGTCGTCGTAATCTGACTCCACCCACACTCTGCAATGGCATTCGACTTGAGGTGAAAGTTCTCACGATTACTGTTAAATAAGCCGTCACCCTCACATGTGTTGGAAAAGGACGTGTTTACATCCCCAGGACACCTCTAATACCAAGTGTGTGTCCAGCTCAAGAGGCTACAATAATTCTAGGTCAAGGTTTGTTTTGCAATGCCCACTAACAAAGCTCAAAGTCAGTCCATCAAGTACACAGGGAACACCTTTCTTACACAAGAACAATTGCATGTTCTAGTGTCAGCTTGCCAAATAATATTAGCACCAACATGTAAGTCATCAAATAATGTGTATTGATAATTTGTAGCTTATTCTTCGAAAGAGAAATTAGCTTTTAATACATTTTCAGATCATATATATATATATTTTTTTGTATCGTATTTTAGTCGGCCTACTTTTCACGTTGTATCACAAAATTTAAACGAGTAAACGATTTATTTATTCTTTAATTAAAATTTGGTTACTTTATCCTTGTGGTTAATTTTATATTCAACAAAATAACAAAGTTACTTTATGGATTAACCATGCAAATAACGGGCACGCCAGCAATTATATAATATATAAATTGCCTGTTGGCATGCATATAAATATATTAAGCATTAGAGATTTTGATTTTTTTTAGCACCATGTCCCACTACTCATTCGGGTTATGCGCCTATTTAGTAATCACGTTAATGTGTTAGGGATTATGAAAAGTGAATTTAGATGAAAATGTACCCACATTTGTGTGAAGGGAGAGTAGAAAACCATTTAGGAATAAACCCCCTCAATACACACAACCGGGATCAAAGCAAGATCTCCCCATCTTCGGCAATCTAGCCTATTGCGAGAGAAGCGCCTTAGATTTAATTGATAATTGGATGGACAGTTCATTACATAATTATATTTATACTACACTATTTTAACATCTCACTTATTAAGTCCTTCTATCACCTGCATCGGTGATATGTTGACTACCGTGTCAAACTCGTTTAGTATGTATTTATTGCGATCGTGGAGGAAGGGGGGCAGGATGCAGATCCTGGCTGAATGGCCTGATTGTGATTTTTCCTAAATGGTTTCCCAAACTCCCTAAAAAAAGTGTACATTTCTGCCAAAACTTTATCTTTATCATGCTCAACCCATCTGTGTAAATAAACGGGTATTCCGTAAGGGTAGTAAGACGCAGTGAACAACCACAGAAATTATTTAATTCTGTTTGATCCTTCACCATAACTTTTTAATAAATTTAAATAACCATTATTATTCACAATAATAAACTATAATCTTATTCCAGTTCAGGAATTCACTAGATTCTAAATAGGCTGTATTATTTTTACTCTTCGAGCAGTTATTTAATAAACCAAACATTTACGTAATACAGAGTTGATATGCTTTCCGCTGAGTTGCTGTTACCCTCTTTAGAAAGGGGGGGGGGGGTTGAGTTATGCTTAAAAGAATAAGTACATGGCATACAATAATTTATTTAATAGATAATATTACATATAAAATATGATACCCATAAGTTGGTGTCGGTGTATTCTCTGATTACCCAACAAAATAAAATAAATAATTCAAGTAGTTCAGAAGGTAAGTTTTGATAAAATATACATCAGGCTGGTCACAAACAGCCTTATTAAGTTTACACATATTTATACAACTTTATGAGGCAAAATAAGAATCAATATAATAAACAACATTAGAGGGTCAACACAGAGTAGTGAAAACCTACAACAAGGGGAACAAGGTTACTTGCATAGTTCCAAATGTAGCATCCAAAAGGGGCAGATGCCAACAAAACACATAGCATAATATAAAAACTAATAATTGGGGGGGGGTTACCCAGAGCGAGTGCCGAGGAGTTCTAGGTTGTAAATGCTTAACACAAAACATTACAGTCCCACAACTCGCAACCCTCGAACCAGTTTGTGGATTTTATAAATGTGACCCTCTATCTCAACCAGACAGCAAGAGACTGCAGCCTTCCTAAAGTTCATACTAAACCAAAATATTAGACGAATTTCCTTAGGAATGATGGGGCATATATCAGAAAGATACAAAACAAGTCAAGAAAGGCCGATTTTTATTAGTAACGCTCAATAGTTGCGTAACAGTTTGATTCAGAGTATACAATATAATATAGGTAAACAACATTATGACTCGAAATCAATGAAAATATTCCATAGAAAAGTTAACATTTGTTTTCACAACATGTGTATAGTGTACGCGAGACAAATAAGAGACTTTATAAACATAGTCACACGGTATTACATAAAAATGTAACTCAATGAAGTTAACCATAGCTCTATCTTGAAGATCTAGTAACACTAAATTATTAACTATTTTATATTATTAATATCAAATATTTGTTTCCTATTTTTAATATTAAATGTTCGCTCAGAATAAAAGGAGCTTAGCAAATGACAACAAACAATATTAACTCAGCAATCAAAAAGTATCCCTCAAGAATTAGCGTATTACAATATGATAAAAATTTAAATATCAAATAGTTAACCATTAGAAATGGCGCGTAAAAAGTTTTACACAAGTTACAATTCTAATATCAGATAGCAATCCATAATAAATTAACGACAAAACCAAGAAAATGGTTTCCGTGAAAGTTATTAAATATTCCTAAATACATTATGACCAAAACTATCGAAACTATAGTAATATAAATGACATTACTGTTGATAAGGCGCCATGACCTCGTTATAAAAAAACAAGGAAATATTCCTATCCATAAGATATGAATTTTGATGTATTTAAATATATGGCCGAAAAAGAATTTTGAAAAGTATCACAGTATATAAAAAAATGTTTTATAAGCAAAACTGAATTTAGATCTTACATTTTAGTCGCAGAAAGCAGGAGCTTATGTTATTCCTGCTATGACACAGGCCCAATTGTGTCGTTATCGATACAGAGAACAGAATATATATAAAACTCAGTAGAGGACGAAAGGAGAAGGGGTGGGATACATTCTGGACTTAAATGGAACAATATGCAAGCATGCTGAGCTTCGGGAACCTTCTCGTAACGGGAACTCGTTACTGCGCATGTCCAGCCAGCCCTGGGCGTCGGCTGAACTTGCCAGTCATTATGCGCTCTTAGTGTCTTGTTCTCCAGGGTCAGTGAAAGTTCGTCCGGAGGTTTTGAGCCGTTCTTCCCCGCAGGCCCAGTCAACAAGCGAATGCAGTAAGTCTCTTCTATTTGTTTTGTTTTAGCGTCTCCTATATAACGTCCAATGCTACACAAAGATTTTAAACTGATAGCTATAACTCAGCTTATTTATCTTGGGGCTTATAAAATACAAGGTTGTAAGTAGAAGTCACATCATCGTATTAATTTGAATGAAAACTCATATAGCTCCAGATGTCCTATATAACTAAATATTCTGGGAACTAGGCGACTATCATCATAAATTTACTAGCCCCTGTGAGTTTTTTTATATATTGTGTGAACGTCAAGACCACTGGTAGCGGCAGCAAATATCCCATACACTAGGGATAAATATGTCCTAGTTAGGACAGAACTGACATAATCATAACTTCTCAGAAATGCCACCTTTATCAAAACTTAAAATAAATGTATACATTAGAGCGTGGACGTGTTCTAACGAAGTATCTTAAGGAACCAGTCTAAGTGGCTTTAAATACAGACATTTGTTATTTCTTGAGAGGCCAAGCTAGGACATATCTGGCCAACAGGTAAAATAGAGAATGTTAATAAATAAAGAGAATAGGAGGCAATTGACTGGGGCAAAGGCCTATAATTAGGCCATAAACTCCTAGTAGCTAACTCCTAGTTTCCTGGTGTTGACGTTCTCCCAGTAAAAGGAGACTGAAATTCCCATTCTAGCAAAAAAATACTACTTTAGAGTGGCTAAGCTTAGTGTACAACAATACAAGCAACAAGTAATGGCTAAGTCATTAGAGGGGTATGCAAAGTTAGTTAACTGTGACTACACAATATACAGTCACCTGTTTATCCTAATAGCACTAACCGACTCATTAAGCGGCAAACAGATCTAACTATACCTACAAGGTATACACTGCCATAACAAACAGGTTTTGTTCGGAGGGAACCAAATGCCATACAGTCAAGCTCTAGGCATACCTAGATATAAAGAACTAATAAATATCAGTTACACTCTAAACCATATATATATATATAGGCGGCTGAGTCGTTAAGCGACGATTACTAATCATAGTCGAAATGTGACTAGTATATATAATCCTAAGATCCCTAAAGGGATTGTAATATTTGTGTGCTAATTAACGGACCATCTCTCCAAGCCGAGTAGATAGACCACATAGTTCTCAGGTTAAATCTTCTCCAAGCAGTGGGATGCTACCTGGCGCTGATCCTAACCACGGCTGAGATCGGCACCATAGCGTCCTGGGCTGATACCTCTTGCTGCTAGTAGTTTAGACGAAGAAAGACAAAGTTTTTAATGTGTTCAGCTGAGAAAAAATATAGTTTTCTGTCTATTTTAGGCGATACATCATGTTAAATAGGCTCCCTGATTGACACCTGACTAGGACAGAAGAAAAAGTTAAGTCGACCAATTGCGTCTCGTAGCGACAGCGCTCGGAGAGATGGATGCCTGAAGTGGATATCGGCGCATGCGCGAAGATTAGGTGATGAGAGAACCAAAACAAGAAATAATTTATTTCAATATTTTTCCATGAGCTACCATTCCAGTAGAGATAAATGTTGCCCATCAGTGACAATCACACAAAACAACCACTGCATCGGATAGGCCATTGTAAGTCCAATCTCATCCACTGTTCTTGCAGAGTCGGTATTTACTTAGTTGGAGGTTGACATAATTAGTGTGTGGGCTAATTTCAATTATCCCAACCCATTGTTAGCCAACTTAAACCCCTACTGGTTGTTATTTTTGTTCTTAAAGGCTTAATGAACCAAATATTTACATACATATTTCTTCTAAGGGAATGTTTAATACCCAACTTGTTTACCGTTTACATTCTATAATATTATTTATAAGAAAAAGCCATACAATTTTTAAAATATATAATATATTTTGTTCCTCATAAATTAACATAAATAATTAAACTGCACAAAAATACTTTGGTAAAGCTATAAAATTATATAAGGATCCAATACTATTTGGGTTTCATTTCTGGTTAGATTGAATATCCCTTAGTTATAGAGCGTGCAAGATAATTATTGTAATGTTGTTTAAAACTGGGCCATATTTGATCAAATTCAAAACAACATTCTTATGTTTGAAAGCTCTATATAAGGTTATTTACATTTAAAACCATGTGTATGATTAATTTATAATTGTTCTCTTAAAATAGTAATGACCCTTATCAAATCTCGCGGAAATACGCCAAATTGATTTTTTGATAGAGAGAAGTGCATGTGAAACAGAAAAACTAGTAATAAACACAATTCCGAAATTATTATTCATTTTAAATAAAACTTATTTTTACTTTATCTAAACTCTTCGGAGAGATAAGTGTTGTGATCACCAAAAAAATCAAACTCGAGCTTTTGATAGATATCAACGTTTCATGACCCCAAGAAGCCTAAAGTGTTTTAAGCGATGCCAATTGTCTTCCCGTATCCCCGACAAGAGCCAAAACCATTTTACCAATTGGGCTCTAACTTGGAATCTGGGGTTCCCCCGAGAGGTTTTAGGAATTATTTATCTAATTATAAAATTAACGGTAGTTTATTGAAGGGCAAAAAGAGAAAACAGATTCTATCCAAATCCGCTTTGACGATTTTGATTAATCTTTGTATCTGGACAATGTTTGACATTATAAAAATATGGCAATTTTCATTTTCATAAAATAATGACTTTTAAGGTACTTTACATAAGCTGAAATTTTCAATATTGATCATAACTTCACAAATATTTGAGGTACTGTATACGAAAAACTTATCATTTTATAGATGTAGTAGGTTTATTTGAAATATGTCATTATAAAGCAAATAGTTTCTGAGCTATATTTTTTTGGCTGGGAAGGGGGGGGGGGCTACTATGAAATGATTGAATTTGAATGTTATGTTCTTTGGATTACGGAGATATTCCTCTTTTCTCAATGTTTCTTTTAAAGTGCATATTATTTACTCTATGCTATTTGGTAAAGTCTTCCTTTAACAATGTGTATAATTTTGTTTCATAAATCTTACGAGTTTTTAGTAAAAATAAACGAGAGAGAAAATCTGGGTGGTGAACCATAATCTTTATTACTTTATCATATCAAGAGAAAGTTTAATTGCGTAAAAATCAATCTAGAAATGATGATGAATCTTTAGGTTTTATGTGAACCCAAACCTAAAAAAATTGATTTTACAATTCTGTCTGTCCCCATGTTGGTCTGTTTGTCTATCTGTCTGTGTGTCTACCTTTCTATCTGTCCTTGGTCACGGTTGCAAAATTATAAGATAAACGTTTCTCATACAGTTTAAATCGAGACCATAAATATAATATTTTCTCTGCCTGGTGACTCAAAGGGACATTTACATGTAGTTTATATTGTTTATTATTTTAATGTGTGTTTATTAACTTATTATGATTTAATTAATTAAAATAATAAAAACAGTATTTTTCAATAATTTTATAATCAAACAAAATGTAAAGCACTAATTTTAATAAAATTGTGACTTTGTTACAAATTTGGTAAGTGACCAAATTACGTTTCTTTGAATAATGTAATGCTTTTTCATTCGTTGGAAGAATTATTTTGATTTTGTATCGATAAATGTTATCAACTGAATTAAATATATTTCAGTAATTTTAAATATTGCAAATTAAAAATTACACTTTATGTCTCGGCGAAAAAATTGTTGACAAAAACAGAGTTTTTTTAGTGACAGCCATGATGCTGCTTCATTTTGAGTTTTAGTTCTATGTTGGTGGGCAGATTACAACGCAAATCATACGGAGATCTTGAGCATTACAATACCTGACAATCCTCGTTCACAGGAGTAGGCTATGATGGCCATAACCAACAGATAAGAAAGATTTATTTTGACAACACTTATTTATTCATCATTTTGTAAAAATAAATAAGTTAATATATTCTGTAAATTAAAATTTATGTTAGATCTTCTCGTACAGCCACATATTTGTAAGTTGCTATTAATGTAAAATCAATTTAACAACATAACAATTTGTTTAATCCAATTTCACTTCAATATTGTGAAATAAATACCTCTTAATCTTTTTATACTGATAATTTTAACTTTATAATTCACTTCATAATTTTATATTCATACAATTCAATGATTATATTCTTTTTACTATGTAAAAATGTAAGTTAATTTCAATATTTAACATCTAATTGTATTTTACCTCATCTAGTTATATTCAGAATTTTGTCTACTCTACAATGTAGTTGAACCATGTAGTTGAACATGACGGTAAACAAGTTTTTTTTTTACAATTATGTAGACACGCAGTTGATGAATACATTTTATTCAGTTAAATATTTCGAAATACGATAAAATAATCATACAATCATTTATTGTATGTAAAAAAGACATGAATTTCTCTTTTCCAAGTAAATACGAAGCCTGTATTAAAAGGTATTGATGTATGCACTATATTACACAAAATAAATAACATTCCAAAAAGAAGAATAAGTACTTTTAATTATGATAAAAATATTGTTTCGATTTGGATAAAAAGAAATTATTTATAAGAATTAAATACTATGAGAAAACCTAAGTTTACGTTATTTTAAATGTAATATATAACATGTAATTAGAGAACTTTACATTTATAACAAAACAATGACCTTTTACAAGTGTTGGCAACCCAAAACCTAAACATATGATTTTCGAACTGTCATCCAAGTAAAAACCTATCGTGTATGGACTTTAAGGATATTTTAGAAGATAAATCCATTACCATTTATGGACTTGGCAAAAGGTCCTTCTTTGAGGGTTTCTCCTTTCTCTGCCATTTCTTGTTTAATTCTGTACTACCATTGGTGCCTACTGCCATCTCGTTTGCAAACATTCACAACTGTTCTATAGTCCGTTCCACTCTTACTCTACAGTACAGGTCTAATAGAACGCGCAGTTTCCAGATATCACCCACTCGAAACAGATGAACAACTTTTACATTCAAACATAGCAAATTATACAAACTTTATACACGCTATGGCAATCAATTTGAAGTTTGGTCTGTCAAGAATTGTGTATTATTCTGTTTATTAACATATTAATGCCACTTTTAATATACATTGTACACTGTCACCTACAATGAATAGGTTGGAGATCTAATCCTTTCAAAGATGATCTTCTCAAGTACATAGGTTTATACAAAAATATTCCCTGTTTGTATGTGAATGTGTGTGCAATTTTATAAACAATTAGTCCTACCTAATTCATCTTTACTATAGTAATAGCTCAAACTCTATAATCATAATAAATTAATATACAATAGCTTTATAAATTAAAATACTGGTAATTATAAATGAGGGGGAATTCTAAAACCTATTCAAAACACATTTAAGTTTCCATGTAAAGTAAATACAATATTAATTTAAACCTAAAATATAATTAATGCTTCATCGCTGTCCCAGCACAAAGGAGTGGTTCCATCAAGTGTGAAGTAGTGTTTAGTTGATGACTCAGGTAGCTCAAAGTTTTGAGAGTGAGTAGGTGGACTTATGGGTGGAGGAGATGACACAGGGAACGATGAAGATGATGAAGTTAATATTATTAAAAACTGCTCCTCGTTGTTTTGCAGTTCGTCTGCTTTCCATATGTCCTTTTCAATTATTTGACGTGATTTACATAATTTAACCATTTTCTACAGAAACGTTTTCATATGCTGCAGCTATTAAAGCCCTCATATCTTAAACCTTAACACCATCACAGTTCATTTTAATAATGTTTTTACTCGAGCCCACACCATCTCTATAGGATTAAGTTCACAACTATACGGAGGCAAACCATTGACTTTTCGATCCACCTTTGCCATTTCATTTACTTTTTTTTTTTTAATTTATGTTTGTGTTGCGAAACCAAATACAGCATTTCCCGTTTCAACATTTCGTCATCAACATCAATGTTCTTATGGATAAGCAAGCCACTCAGCTATTTGAGCTTTAGCCATGCTGTGGTCGGGATCGCTTCACACCTTCTGCTGTGATAGGCTGTATTATCGACTACGATAACAGCTCCTTCAGGTGTATTAGGGAGTAATTGCAATTTTCTTGTTACCGTTTCCATGATAAATAGTTTTAAAAATTAACACTAAACACTATGAATCAATAGTAAATAATATATAAAATGATCATACATATAAAGTAAAATATATAACTAAAAATATAAGGAAAAAATTAAAATATAATATGAACAAACGTTTGATACAAATGACGATTAAGCCACCAAACACTCTTAGCACTCTGTAGGCCCACGCCAAATTAATGACGGTAGCCCGTAACACAAGAACAATGGCTCACAACTGAAGAGAAGATTCTTGGATAGAGGTCAAACAGCTGTGTTTTGCTTTTACAAGAGGACTGTCATCAGTAGGATTCATTGGTGTGAAGTCAGCAGGGTTATATTTATGTTTACATGGAGTGCTACGCCTGAAGACTGTGTTTAGACTTTCAGCATCTTACACTGATTTAAAGAAATAATATAACAGTGTAAAGTGGCTAAGAGTATGTTCACTAGTATTTTCCTGAAACTATGGAAAAATAACCTGTTAAAATCTACCTTAGATAATTATTTTGTATTAGGTGGATGTACTTTTCCAATACGTTGATTATATCAACACACGACTCAAACTACCCTAATACTAATAAAACACAACATCCATTCCCCTAGCCGACAATTTACCAAAGATAAATCTCAGACCTCTATTTCAATTGGCTCACGCTCTACCGACTGTTCTAAAGTGTTTAATTAATGCCAGTGAATTCGACCAGGATTCGAACCCGAGCCTGATTAGAAACGGTGGCAATGTGTGAATGCGAGTGTAAAACCTTAGACTGCCCAGCCACCTACTTCTGTGGGTAGCTGGTTTCTTAATTCAAAATCATAGTGTAATCAAATTTGGAGTTGCATATAAAATGTATTCTCAAATTTTTAACATTGTCTCGGCATCTACAATAAAACCATGTTTACTAAACTATAATTACAAACGAAGACAAGTATAGTGAATGTTTAAGGGGCTAACATTGTATTTTGTGAAAACCAATATTATCAATTTTTTTGTGGATGGGATGAACTAACTCTTCAGTTCTCAACGCTACAACTGTATAACATTACTCTGCTCTTCAAGACCGGACAGAGCTTAAAGTAAACTACACTCTCTTCAACTTCAAAATGCTACCACACATAAATGGGGGGTGCTATTGGCCCATAATCTTTTTCAAAAATAAATTTGAGCTTTTCTTATAATTTCTTAAACATAATGTACCTAAGCAAAATCAAAAGAAAAAAAGTTTCCAACTAGACAACTTTTTCATGTTTTACTTTAAATATTTCAGGAGGTATAATACGTTTTAATTTTTTTTTTAGCATTGTATAAAATATATTCCATTCAGACTTTGCATATAGCTATTATAACAGCCACCATAAAATTACTGGCTTCTCCACAAAATTGTAACTAGACCTATGACGTGATACATTTGGAACATCATTAAACTTTGACACAATTCATATTTTAATATTTTGAAAAAAAAAAGTTATTTAAAAACATCTATGGTGGCTTAAATTGATTTTACAAGATGTATAAATTTATTTTCATTAATATTCTATGCTTATTTCATAGAAATAATGACGTTCAAATTTAAGTTACAAAATGGCAACTCCACTTGGTAGAAAAATGACAGCACTAACGGATAAACCAATGGCTTGGAAAGAGATGGTAAGTCTATAAGAGCCTGTACTGCAATTTGATGGTGGAACGGCCTATAGTCATGTATCTCAACCACTCTAGTCAAATTTATAATTAGTATATCTAACATTTTATAATATACAATTTGGATGATTTGAAACGTTTTCTTTCTATTATCATTAGTTACTTGTTTTTTCTTTCTTTTATTTTTATTTACAAATTTAGTGCCATTTCGCATATGTTTATTTCCTGTCGATCCCTCGAAAGTTACTATTAAGCTGAACTTGTCTCTGAGCTGAACGTTTACCACAAATTTGTTAACTTGACTGTGGTGTTAAATTAATCTGAGATGTTATGTTAGGTTAGGTTTATACTAGTTTGTTCTAGAAAATAAATCGAATCTTCTTGAAAAGTTTAAACTTTCCAGATTTTTATGCTTTTGCTTAAACTTTAAAGATGGGTGACTGTGAAATATGCGACAGGCGATTTTCCCACGTATGTAGTTTAAGGAGACATAAAAAAGAAGTTCATAAGATTACTCCAGAAAGATTATGTAGGAGAAGAATAAAGTGTCCATTGTGCCACCTAAGTGTTCTTAAACAAAAATACCTTGTATCGCATTTAAAAATAATCCATAATATCAAAATAGAGGAAGAGGAGCTTAATTTTAGTAGCAAAGAAGGTAATGAAATCATTGTAAATAAATATTTCCAACTCTTGTAACATTCCATTGACCCTAATGGCCCTAATGTTCGGTATGTTTCGACGGGTTTACAAAACCCAATAGTAATAATAATTTCATTGATGTCTAGCACCCACTTAAGTAATTCAACTAGGCTCGTCACATTGCAGAAAATTAATTTTACACATGAGCACAATCAAATGATGTAAATAGAATCTTGCTATGTTGTTTTTTTCATTATGTTGCGTGGAATCTTGAACTCAAGTTGGCCCGCCACATTAAATGTTTTCTAAAAGGCATAGTTGTAGAGCACAAATTTTCATGTTCGAGCACATAAATAAGCACAAATGATTCTTAAAATAAAATGTCAGTGTGGTGGGCAAACTTTAGCTACAGTAGCCCCATGGCTTCTTTGGTGCTGACTGACAGCTCACAGCTGACTTATGACAGTCAACATTTAGGTATAAAATACTAAGCCGTCAGCTGTCAGTCGGCACCAAAGAAGCCATGGGGCTTACTGTATGTCCCATTCCAACAACCATATACTCCCCTTTCCCTCTGTAGCCTATTTCACATTGTTCTTCCTAGCACCCTCTTTCCTTTGAACTTCTGCAAAGTATTCATCCCTTTGCAACATATGGTGAAGATAATCCACTTTATTCATTCTATTCTCAGTTCCATTCACCTATGCAGGATAACATGTCATCGTCAATATTTACATTTTGTGTGCATAATAAATTGAATAAAATATCTAAACATTCAACCATAACAAAGAAAAAGAGCCTAAAATAGGACAGATAAAGCGTACTATCAACTTTATGACTTCCAAGCACAAGACTCATCCATACTCGATAATGGCCCTGACAATAGTGATGAAATCTTTTTTTTCTTGAAGTATCTTATTTTAATTAAAGTACCTTAACATCAACATTAAATATTTTATTTTAACCTACTCAATGGTTTGAGGGGCTTAGAATGCTTTTCGCCTCATTTTGAAAAAGGAATATTTTAAATAAAACACCAAGATTATTACAAATCATACTAAACACATTAAAGAATTTTAACATAATAATATTACAAAGATTGTTTTATTATATGTTAAATAATAATTACTTAACTCTCTTATTGTACAGAATAACATTCTGCCATGTTTTTTTTAAATTGCCAGACCTTTCACTCTCATAAAAGCCCACCCACATAAACCTATCATTAGGTTATGTTTATAAATTAAGTGATCTTTTAAAACCCTCATTTTTCAAATGTTAAACACAACACTAAATAAAGACACCATTATCTTTTTATCTTGCTTGAAGAACTTTTGAACATCTACAAAATTAAAGAAAATATGTGGTGTAACCTCACACAAGAATCCATCCAAACCAAACTGATACATCTGGCACGCCTGTTAAATTAACTTACATCACACATATAAAAGCCCAAATTAGCCTAATGTTTAAAATTATTTTAGAATATAAACTTAACTTAAAATCCTTCCATTTATTTTGGGATCACGATCAACTTAACTTTAACCTAACGTAGCGTTCATTTATGCTGTGATCACGATCACCTTAATGTTAACTTAAAGTTACCTTAACATAATTTAACGTAAAGGATCTCCTCGTGTGTTTAAATGGAAGCGATCACAATGCAATTAACATAACGTAAGATATGTCCTGGGAGGTCTATTACTTTAAGTGAATGTTACTTGAAGGGTATCACATGGTCTAGCCAGTCAATCATTATGCGAGTGATGTCAACAGGGCTATTTAGTAATTCATTTGTGGGTTTTAGGGCCAAAGTCTACTTTTTAGCTTTAGTTCTAGTGATCAGACATTGAAACAAAATAATTAAACTAAAATAGGAAAGCTAAATTTATCAAAAAAGTTTTTTTTTAATAAAATTTAAAACCAGGACTCAAAAAATGCTTTACGTAGGTATAGTGCAATATATGCTTGGGTTGCTAGTGTATATTATTTTGTTTCACATATATTATGAGTTTTGAGTAAATATCTCCATTTTTAAACAATAGAGTGAGAACGTCCGTGTGGAGTTTCGTACCATTTATTTAAACTTTGTTTTGTTTTCTCAAAATTATGAAATTTGAACCTAGGTCCTTTTTGCGATCATTGATTTATATATTGTGACAAAACAAAGAGAATAATTTTTAGATAGGGGCCTACTCTATATAGTCTGGATAAGGGATAATTGCCTTAATATCTTTCAAAATATTAAATAGGCTTAGGCCTATCATTTTAAAATGATACAGCAAATGAGCTCGAAACCTTTGTTTTAACTTGACAATGTTCTGCCTACCAGTGTATGACTCATTGATAGAGAAATGACATGCTGAGTCATAGAACCCATATTTTCATCAAAAGGTGTAATTTTTCATCTATATCTAACTTTATTGAAAAGGGTTTCCAGATAGAGCTGTAATTATTGTACTAACCATTTTGTTAATCTCCACCTTCACACAAGAAGTCAATAATCACAATATTTATATTTCAAAAACCTACTTATGTTTAATGTGGGGAATGCCAGGCCACCACCGTGGTTCGGATTCCACGTTAAACTGTAGGTCCTTCATTTCATCTCACAATCACCCTACCATTACACATTAGCATAAGTGCGTATAACCCGAACGAGTAGTAAGACGCGGTGCTAATAATAATAATACTTATGTTTGTTAATTTTTATTACTATAATGTTTGTTAGTTTTTATTACTACAATGTTAGTTAATTTTTATTACTACAATGTTTAGAAATGTTCTTGTTATAAATTATTTTCCTAAAGCAGGTATATATGGACCTTACCTGCTTAGCGGTTTGTTTTTATTTTAAGTATCGTAACCTATACATTAAAATTTAGTTTTATAAAATTACACTCAAAACACACAGGCCTATAATAGTCCTAATTTTTTTTTTTAGTGTAAAGCCCTATATTAATTTTGCTAGTTATTAAAAATGTTTAGAAGATGTTTAAGAATATCATATAAAAACACTAAACATGTCAAGCTTTGCTGGTCACATGGCAAATAATTCACTTTTGGGCCAAATGATTCATAGGATGTTTTGTTTGTTATAGTCTGTTATAAATATGTTTGGAAAAAAATAACTAATAAATAGTTTCACAACAATGATAATGAATACAAAATATATTTTTGTAGATTTCAACAAATGGAAGACTGAAATAGAAAAGGAAACTAGATCGAGCTATGTAAAAGATTGCGCATCCTACCGGCTAAGTGGCGGAGAGCTAAAATCATTGTTCAGGTAAAATAACCAGGGTTGCTTTATCTATTAGGCCGACTAGACACAGTCCCTAGGGTCTATTTACCATTTAAAGCCTACAATATTTCACTTGAATAAATACATTTAAAAAAGTCTCAAAATAAGTAATGACAGAAAGATTTATTTTAAAATATTTCTTTAAATATTTGACTGACAAAAAAAATAAAATTTAGTTGTCACATTTCTCAACAGCTTCACTGACACAATCACAGACACAGTAGTGTAGGTTTAGAAGGCACTTTCAGTTTAATGTTTAAATGTTTACTTTGCGACATTTTGTTTGTACAAATTCAGAAATTATTTTGTCACATAACATAATTTTCAATTGAAAGTAGTGAAAGTGACTACAATATTTACTACCCTGTTGTTGAGTAAAAATATCGGACACACAGGCCTTTAGAAATAAAAGTGCTTAGGGCCTACTGAGGTCTTAAAACACCACTGTTTATGGCTACTCTCTTAAGTATTACACCCACAACAGTCATCATGCAACATAAGCTGTCAGACCCACAATAGACTGAATTGCCTGTGGCGAAGAAGTCAAGGTTTGAATCTCGGGTGGTTTTCTCTGCATATGATTTATCACTATGGTTTTCCTATACTCTCTCTGCACTAATGAGGGGTAACTTCTGGAACTATAATTCTTTCTATATTCCAGTCTTTAATAATAATATGAATCCTAGTTTACATGATTCAAGCTACTGCCTTCAAGTAAGACAATAGCTGGTTCCTCAGATTATACATTGAACCCATAAAATGCTAGGATTGTTGCTTAATAAAATAACACGTGCTCAATTCGAATATTGTAAAGAAGACAACATTACCCATACATAATTGGTAAGGACATGCAAAACTCGCATTGTGATAAACACAAATTTTACTGTTTTCGTGCAAATAACATGAATTTAAGTTTATTTTTCTAAATAAATACAATTTCTTTGTAATCAGGCAAATACCACGTCATGCAATATAATTTTCACTGTGGTAACACTGGCGATAGTACTATTCCAGGGCTGCCATTTATATGGATAACTTATCCATTTTTCTTGATTTTAAAGGTATAAAACGGTTCACTGTATGAATATTTTCACATAACTAGGCTTTATTATTTTAGGTTAACATTAAAAATCACGATTTATAGTTTTACACATTATGGAACTTAAGTTTTGATTTCGGTAGATCGATTCTTTGTTTATAGCCTTTAAAATATTTCATGCTAGGTTCAAGCAAGGTCATTAATATGGACCTTGTCACAGGTGATCCTGTTTGGCAAAATTATATACTGTTTATTTTTATTCTCTTTTCCCTATTTGATAGTAGTCTCGTCTTCTCTGACTAATAAATAGTTAAATGCACAATATGAACAAAAACTGCAGACAGTTTTATCCCAATTTTTTAAATGAATACTAATTCAAATCATATTCACATAAATAGTAACATCGCTTTCAGCATCCCTTTTTGATAAAAATAACACCACTTTTCCCTATTTAACCTCACCTTTTGCATGTCTCTTACCTAATAATTATTGGCAAAGCTATTTTTATAAATCAATTTAATTAAAGGCTTATTGTGCTAAGGTATCAGTCTTTACAGCTAGTTTACTACAAATTAGGGGTCGTCCATAAACTACGTAACGCTTTGAATGGGGGTGGGGAAGGGGGTGGGTTCTAATGTCTACATGCTGTTACATGGGGGGAGGGTGGGGTGAATCAGTGTTACATAACACAGATCTTATACTCAAATTCTAATGTTCAAAAATAGTATTATTGTTCATGTGTTCACCTTTGATAAACATACTTAAAGATAACTTCCGTTGAAAATGCAAGCTTGGCACTTTTTGTCTATTAATATTCAAATGTGCTTAGATGTTATCTTCTGCCTGAGACTACGAACGCCAAACACATTCAAAAACACACATTTTCATGGGCATGACAGTGACATGTTTATACTCACCACACTTGTTTAAATTTATCCAATCTACTGACCCTTCACATGCTTTTAGTTGGATAACAGCTGTCAATCAAAGCGGCCTTAATTTATACTTTGAGTTTCAGTATAATTTAGATTCCTACTGCACATTATTTTACACAGGCCATGAATAATCGCTTGTGTTTGTACAAAAACAAAAATTATTTCTTCAAAAAGAGGAGACTTGTTCATTACTTGCGTATAAAAGCGATATCAAGAAAGAAAGAAAAGAAAACTGGGCGAGTCTCAAAAAGATGTAGTGAAATGGAAATAAGCAAAAGTACAGAATTTATCTCAAGGCACGTTTGAGGAGTCCATCAAAAGGTATGTGAATTAATTAAAGCCTATACCTTTTTCCCTTCTGATAAATTAGTGTGTATGCATTAAATGCAACTATTATACACCAATTAAGGTGGTCACCTTTTCTAAACTGTCATTATCTCAGTAGACTAGACAGCCGATGTTGGGTAGATAGGATTTGATTACTAGTCAGATCTACTGAGGGTTTCTTTTCCTAAATGGTTTCCACTCTCCCTCCATGAAAATGCTGGTAGATTTTCTCTAAAATTTTACCTTTTTAGTGTACATTTTTTAGGGTGATATAATCAAATTGTAGTTATTCTAGTTATTTTTTTATTATATTTATCTAATAGAGTAGAAATGAGGAAGGTAGCATTTTAGAGGTAATCTAGCCTTATTATCATGAAGAGAGAATATAAAACCATTTAGGAAAAGCTACTCTGATTACACCCTACAGGTATTCAAAACCCGATCTCCGCTTCATTGGTCACCTAGTCTTTTTCAAGAGTGAAGCCAGGATTCAGGATCGATGTTGGAACGAAACGTAAGTCTAGGTAATGATAAGTTAACTAAAGTAAAATGGTAGATTAATCCAAAATATAATTTAAAAAAGTTGTATGCCTGGAATTGTTTAGATAGCTCTCTCTCTAGGGCTATATAATGATAATATGACTATAAAAAAAGTGCACAATATTAAGAAAGATGTCTTTCCCCAGTGTCAAGCATCGTATGTGGGCACTTCAACATCATCATGTAGCCCCACTACAGAAAAGGGCCATTCTCTCAGCACATAGTAGTGCCGTCTGGCTCTTACTCAGATCACAAACCTGGCATCCAGAACATAAATATAGCAGAGGTTTTCCTTCATGAACCTGAGGAATTAGAGCTTGACGTATTAAATAAAATAACACTTTCTGTTTTAAGAAGTATTAAATCTGAATCCCTCCTTTAATATCACAAAACTTCCTTATGAAAAAATGACATTCATTCTTGCTGTTAAATGGGGAGGGGTAAAAATGTAAGAAAAAAAAAGTTACGCGGTTTATAGACGACCCCTTAGGGACTTTGTGTTTGAATCCTGCTGGGCTACGTTTTGGATAGTTTGTCTGAATATGAAGACTAGGGTATCATGTTACCAAAGAAATAAATCTTTATTAATTTTTAAATAAAAACCTAGAGTTAAATATAATAGCTCATTGTCAACCCTCCACATCCCTCCCCAACACACAACTCCATTGTTACCAAGTTTTTTAATTGTTTCTAAGTCAACTTAATTATTTGCAGGGTATAGTATTTCTATGGGCCAAATTTATACATTAATGGGGATGAGAGGTATAATTTTAGAGTAAAGTAAATGCATTTGCTTGGAGGGTGAGTGGGAAACCATTAAAGAAAAACTAACCTTAGTACACCAAACAGATATTTGAAGCTTGACCTGCCCATCACTGGCAATCTTGTCTAATATGAGACTGATGTGCTAGAAAATGCCACCACTGATAAAGGGTTCAGAAAGGCATTGCCACTCAGGGGAACCAAATGAAGTGTGTTATTCAGTGCCAGAACATAAATATCAAACAATTTATTTAGAAACTTGCAGAATGCAAGTCACTAATTTTGAAATTTTTATGTAGTACTATGAGTTGGTCCGTTACAGAATGCTGGATACTCGCAAGAGGCTGAGTTTTAACTCCGACAATACTCGAAAGGTGAATTTTCTAAGGCATAAAAATGCGCCACTGTACAAAATATATAATTAAACACTATTATTGCATTGAGTGCACTATGTTAAAACAATTTGTCAAGCTTGATTATAAATATTTCTTTATTCTTTTTGCGACCAAGATTGTATCAAAAATTGTGGAACTATAGAAGTATAGATTTAGTTTTCCTTTAACACACAAGTTTTGTCTATTTAGTCCCATTAACAGACAGCCAAATAGACAGCATTGCATAAAATACTTGTTCAGGGGGTCATGAAACGTTGACATCCATCAAAATCTCGGGTTCACTTTTTTTTGACAATCAGAATACTTTCTCTACCTGAAAGTGTAAGAATGCTTTGTGGAACTACAAGGGAAAATCAACAGTTCTTTGATAATAATTTAACATAAGGGGGCTGTAATTGCACTCTCCTCAGCTTTCTCATATAAATAGTTCTGCTGTCTTGAAAGGATGAGTGTAATAGTTGACCCAAATATAAAGTAAATATTTGTAATCCAAACCAACATTTAATTGATATTTGCGATCATGTTCATGCACATAACTTCTTTCAAACATCATTTTTTTTAAATTAAGGAATAGCCCCAAAAATATTTTCCTATCAAACTAACATTTTTTTAATGATTTTTTTTTTTTTTTTCTTATAGGATTACTATTAGTGGTATTTTAAGGTATATTTACTTTTTTTATTCAATTCTAATGAGTAGGAAGGACAATAATTCAGGAATCTCAATGTTTGTATAAATGTCATAACATTATCTCACATTCCTTGTGTTATCTTTATTTATATCGAACAATAGTAGCTACTTTCTGAAAGACACCAAAAGTTTTTAACTTTATATTTTGACATAAATTACTTTAAGATGACTGACCTTTGGTGAAATTAATGTTTAGGCCAAATTACTTTAGGCCTACTGCCACGCCCCATGTGAATATGTATCGGCAAGAGTACAATTTAAAATAACAGTGGCTTTCTTTACCTCGGCCACAAACTCAAGAATGGGGGTTTGTCTTTTTACGTGTATCGAAGAAGTGGCTTGTAGCCAGCAAAACAAAAATATTTGAAGTAGCATGCTAGGCCAGTTGCTGGCCAACTCACACAGTCAATAAGCCGACCTGTTTACATGAAGCCAGTATCTGACCTTCAGCTACTGCCTTTATCACTTGCAAGCCAACTTACACCATGTAAACATCAGTGGTGATTCCTTATTGGGTTTGCAGATGTAAGTGCACTGCTAATAATGTCACACAAAATAGTATTTTATGTTATTTTAATTAAATAATATCACTGCATAATGAATTAGTATAATTATATAAATTGTATTGCTTGCAGAACGAACATTATGGTTTTACATTATTATATCGGCTATGCACATTTATGTATAATTCTCTTTACTATTCATCTTGTGATTTCGACTGCTAGCACTCCTTCCCTAACTTTTCTCCACTTGATGTATACAACCATCTGAGCATGTGCATTGAAAATAAAAAGAGAGGTTGTGGACCTAGTTAGCAAGTTTTGTAACATGTGTGACATGTTACAAAATAAAAACAGTAGATATGATACTCTCACAATCACTCCAGAAGAGACTCCGCCCATGCTACCTGTTTACATATTCTCGTTAAACTGATGAGATTGCAGGAGGTCAGTGTTGTGTGTCATGCCAGATTATGTCACCATTTCTGCACAACAAAGCCCTGAGACCCGAGTGAAAAAGGGTAGAACCTTCCATAGTTTTCCACTACTAGAATCTTCTAGGCCTGCACCAGGTGTTCCATCGGGTCAACACATGCACCATGTTCCCCTTCCTTTATCTCTCTCTATCCTCCTTTGCATTCTCCTTGATCCATCTCTGGGATCATGTGGTGATTTTCTTGAACTATATATTGACATGTTTCGCCTCTATTGTTACCCATTATACCATCGACTTCAGCATAGGTAAGCTGTGCTATCTACAGCAGAATTGTTACGCCTGTATTCAAAATTCTCTTTCTGCTTAAATCTTTATCTTATATTCTTCAAAATGATCTTTTTGACTTGAATACCTAACATAATTATTTAATTGTTGGTGGCAAATATGATGGACTTTTGTCATCGTGTTTATTTTTGATCTCACTTTAATAACTTAAAATTTAATGTGTTTTTCTCATTGTCACTAGATAACGTTGTTTATTAGCCATGTTATGTAACTTTGTCTTAAGGGTGCAAGTCTAATACTCGATTGTATATTAACTAATCCGTAGGCCGCTAAATGGCATCAATTATTTTGAGGTGAAACACCCTGTCTCTAGGCCACTAGATGGCAAGCTTATCATTTAATTGTAAACTGAGCTATCTCCAGGCTGCAAGATGGCATGGTTTAATGTTTATCTGTACATGACGTAGTCTCTTGGCCAGTAGGTAGTGTTGCTAAATATTTGTTGTAAATGTATTGCCATAACTTTAAGTATCAATTTAATGTTTGCTATGGTTTTCTATTAGGGACATTTTTGACATAATCTATAATCAAGTGATCTTTCTCTTTCAATAGGCCTATAAAACCCAATAATAATAATTTAATTTAATAATGTTGCTAAATTAGTTTGTTCATCTCTGAGTCTTTTAAACCCATTTTGCTGGGCTTTATAATATGTCGTCTGTGACTTAATATGTAATGTATTGCCATAACTTTAAGTATCAATTTAATGTTTGTTATGGTTTTCTATTAGGGACATTTTTGACATAATCTATAATTAAGTGATCTTTCTCTTTCAATAGGCCTATAAAACCCAATAATAATAATTAATTAAATAATGTTGCTAAATTAGTTTGTTCATCTCTGAGTCTTTTAAACCATTTTGCTGGACTTTATAATATGTCATCTGTGACTTAATATGTATAACGAATACATAAATAATGGATCCCATACTGTAGGCGATGTATTACTTAGGCTCGTGTTTAGAGATTTAGTCTAATTTCGGGCAAATGCCCACTCCCTGCTTCTACACACACACTTTTTTTTTCTCTGTAATTATCAATCAGCTTGTCTCTTATTTAATAAATGTGAAATATGTTACTCATTGCCTTTTTATACTCTTTTGGGGATATTTAGAGCTTAGGGTTACAGTCTTAAAATATCTCTTTAACACATGGCCTGATACACAAATTCATAGCAAAGTTTCCGATTTGTTATGGGATTATGAATTAAATAAATCATTGCTACCAAGCTATTACAATTTTTAACATTCTACTCTTTCTCACTTCTCACAAGATGAACTATGTGTAACAAGAGTAGATGTAAATTGTTGTTATGGAGCTTATTTACATTCATTATTAACATGCTTTCATTTCAAATAAAACTAATTATGTTTAAAATATTTTGTCAAAATTCTTTTCAGACTTAAACTTGAAAGCATTTGAGAGGTCTACCATATTTAAAGAAAGAAGAGTGGCATTTTTATTTAAAATATCTCAAGATTTACATTTAGTTGTTTGCCATTTTTTTTTTCCATACACAAAAGAAAGATTTAACCAAAGTTGTGAATAATTTTTCTATGTATTTTTTGCTAATTTTACTTTAAGGTACCTATTTAATTATTTGTGTTTGCTTTTATTAAGTTGCAAAGCTTAAGATTAAAATTTTTATTGGTGTAAATTGTTAGCATAAGTAAAATGATAGGTTATATAATTAAATGGTACAGTGCTCCACACATACTTTATCCCTCTTTTATCTTAAAATATACATTTACTAAAAACTAAAATTTGTGAAACAAAATAATAAGTCTATACATTGTTGTAGAAACACCACACCAAAAATCAGAAATAAAATAATACACATTGTTACTTATGCTACTCGACATTAGGAATTAGGAATACTGTTACAGAAAAATTGAGAAAAGAGAAACATCTTTGTCCACCTAAGAGCATACAAAACAAAGATATAAAAGTTAATCAAAATTGTCAAAATGAATTTTGAGAAAATCTGTTTTTTCTCTTTTTGCTCTTCAGTAAACTACACTTAAATTTAAGATTATATATCTGATTCCATAAACCCCTTGGGGGGGACTTATGAGCACCCCAGATACCAAATTTTAGCCCAATATGTGAAATAGCTTCATCTCTAGCTTGAGGTACAGACAGACAAAATTGCGAAAACCACTTTTTTTGTTTCAGGGGGTCATGAAACTTCAACATTTATTAAAATCTCTAGTTTGATTTGTTTGACGATTGCAATACTTTTTCTCTCTGAGATGTTGAGAGAAAGTAAAAGTGTCTATATAATCTTTTATAATATTTTGATTTGTGCACCACCTGTGTTTTTGGTCACCATGCACCTTTGTTGAACATACAGGCCCTGCATTACAAAATTAATAATATGGTTACTATCAAATCTAAAATTTGGGGTTGACACACCCCTGTAACTAAGAGAACTTGGAAAACAGGGAATTTGGCAAAAAGCTAAAAGAAAAATACTGGAAATTTGTGTGTAGGTTATTTTATTGAACAGTTTGAAATAGTATAAATCTTTATCAAAAAAATAGGCTACAAACTTTGTCTTCAATACTTCCTCCATAAAATCATAGTGCTACCCATGAGCTCACCCTTAGATTCCACTTATCAAATGTGGTACATTTGAGAACCCAATTAGTGACGTAACTCCAATGACAAATTACTTTTTGCTATACATTTTAGAAAAACAAAATTTCTGTTCTTTATACTTCAGTCTAAAATTCTGAAAAATTAAGAATATCTTCTTAAAAAACTAGGAAATTTTGTTGTAAGAAAATAGGGGCAGCCATGAAAGTTGTGCATGTTAGAGAAAGATCGCCGCGGGTCAAGTGAACCGAACAAACAAGATAACACAATTAAAACAAACATCAGTCAGCACAATAGAATTACAATTGATGAAGTCACGGATGTACACTCCAAGCTTATAACGGGCATGACTCGACTGTCTATTGTCTGTTAAATATATGCGCTACACATGCTCAAAGATGGCTACACTAAACAACCGCAACTCGTCACCAAAGAATACCAACATTCAAACAGTGTGAGTGTGTCATCTGCTTTGCAAATATGTTTTGTCACACTGACAAGTGATTTCAATTTACAAAGTTGATAACTATTGGCATGCAAGGCATATGAGTACAGGACTAATTATACCGTAGTTGACAAACAAATAATTCTACCATACACATTTCTTCCTTTTTAATGTCTCTTATGGCGGTCTTTCCTTAAGAAGAGGAAACCATCTTGTAGCTATGTGTGTCATTAAAATCATAAATATATAAGTTACTTACCAATTGTATATAAGTAACTTAAAATTATGCAAAAGTTAGGTTTTCCCAACATTGGTTTAGAACAACTATTTTCCACATTTTCAATCTCTTGGCATGCTGAAAAAGGCGCTAAAATTGTGTTCAAAAGTTCAAGAGATAAGATTCCATTGTGTTATTTTTAAAATTAATATACATGCATATATAATAGTATACATAATATTGCTAATGGATTTGAAAAGTTTACTCAAATATTTTCTTGTTTCTTTTTTGTTCTTTCCACAAATTTCCACAACATACCTGCTGACCCTTCTCATATATTGCATTTTGTGACTTTTCAATCCATACCAATTAATAATGTTAGCGCATTTCACTGATTTATTTAAAATAAAATGTTTAATGTTATTTATGACACTGCAAAATTTTACAAGATAAATACTAGTTAAAATATATATCTTATTTCTGCACATATATAATGCCTATGGTTGGCTGTCGTTCTTACATGTCTCACTGACTATTTGTATATCTCTACTAAGTGTTAGGGATGAGGAAGATATAATGTAGAGGAATTGTATCTATATTTGCATGGAAAGAGAGAGTTAACCTATTTAGGGTAAAACATCTCACTATACCTGGCCAGGATATGAACTTATACCTTTTAGTCACAATCAAACCAAACAAGGTGAGAATTACACCTTTGTCTGCATACCCACAGATGCAAGTGCTTTTGTTTTGTCTATCACTTTAATTCACTGTTGCCTGCATCTATTTATGGGCATACAAACTAAACGTCAAGCTTATCTAATCTGGTTTATAGGTGATGGGCGGTGACCTGGTGGTCTAGGGGTAAGGTGTCAGACTTCTATGCTGGCGGCCGGGGTTCAATCCTCGGTCCCGGCAAAGATTTATCTGATTACCAAACCCTTCCTTCACCTCTGACAAGACATCTTGTGAATGTGAGGAATGCCAGGTCTCCACCGTGGTTCGGATTCCACGTTAAACTGTAGGTCCTTCATTTCATCTCACAATGACCCTACCATTATACATTAGCGTAAGTGCGTATAACCCGAACGGGTAGTAAGACGCGGTGCTAATAATAATAATAATAATAATAATAATAATAATAATAATAATAATAATAATAATAATAATAAATAATATATAGGTGATGGGGATGTCAGCAGGGCTATTATGAACATGATGCAAAACAGATGCAAAACAAATTTGAGACCGTTAGCAGAGAGATGCTTGACTTAGCGTCAAAAGTTATTGTGGCCAACCACTTTGTGAAAGCAAAGTCTTGTGAGCCCAAATATTTTCCTAGTAGAGTTATGCTAAGTTGGCAGACATTTTACTTGCCCTTTGGTTTGCGTTACGAGGCTATGTTTGCTAGGTTTTGTAATTTATTAGGTATTTTGTGTTACCTGATTTAAACTTGCCATCTCATGTGTTTCACATTAATAATCTAACTCTAAATAGGCCTATATCATAATGTAGGCCAAGAGTGGGATAGTACGCTTACACTGAATTTTAAAAGAATATTTTTTTGGAAACATAACACTATAAAATGCATTACTATTCATCATCAACACACTGATAATTATAATATTAAGATTAATTATTGTGTGTAGATTTTAGAATAGGTGGAGGTTAGTTAGGCTTCAACATATTTGGGGTGTTAGTAGTATGTTGACCCACCTCATGGGGCAACATTGACCAATGCATTAGTCTTTTTGGTCTAATTTTCCAATGGTAGGGAGGTTGGGATTTGAATCCTAGCCAGGTGTGATTAGTAGTTTTATTTTTCTAAAGGTTTTCCCACTAACCTACTACACAAATCCGAATTCTATAACTAAACCTATATCATTTATACCCTATTATGGTAAAACACGTGTATAGACAAGTTGACAAGACAATTAAAAGGTAGGCCTAATCTGTTTAAGATGCCTCAACAAAACTTTAATAATGTAATCCTATTTAAACTGATTCATACATACAGTAGTAATTACTATCCATATTAATGTGAGTTGTAGGCCTATGAAATATTGCAGCCAATACTGTAAATAACCAAAATAGGCCGTAGCCTAATGTTTACATGCGGTTTGGTTTAGTCCTAGGTTTACTTAATAAAAGGTTTACTAAATTTATCTGAAACCGATCATTAGTAGTTATACCTAGCTATCCTGAAGTGAATAAATTGCAAACCTCTCATTATAAAGAAATATATCCTTATATTCTTAAACACTTAACTAATGTCTCAAGCATTCTCTTTAAATAAAAGATGCATTTTATTATTTTTAACCGTCCAAACCACCCTCTTGTTCACTTTATTGTTAACTCAGTAGGCTGATTGGGTATAAATACCTATTGTTTTGACATTAAGTTGTCAAAAATATTCAGTGTAAACACTATTTTTGGGAGTTCTTGAACGCTTTAATCAACTCTAAATAACTAGTTTTATTTTTTAAGATCTTCACACAACATATTTGATTTAATCTTGAACGTGAGAACCTTTTCGACACTGTAAATTAATAAAATTATCACATAGTAGGCCTATGTATGTTCAAGTTGAGTATCACATAGACAGGAGATTCTCTTTATCTAACTTCATACAAACAAACAAAATAAAATTTAAAACACCTTACTGTAGGCCTATATCTAAAAACATTCACTTTTTGACTTGACAAAATCGAAAACCGTTTTAAAATTGCCCTACTAAGAAAGCCAAATTACAAAATATTAATTTACTGTTTGAAAATTACTGGTTTTTGAGACGGGCATATTTTAAATTTAAATAGGCCTAAATATAAGGATAAGTCTACATTATAAATGGTTGAAATTATTTTAGTTAGTAGAATAAAACACACTTGTTCTAGTATCAACACAAATACATGATGATTAAAGAAAGCATTGGGTTGCTAAGCACACATATTACAAAAAACATTGTTTCTTTATTGGGCAACTTTTCATACTAATTCATTACTATTTCCACGCATAGTTCACATTATGATTCTTTGACTAAAATATGTTGAATAACGTAGGCCCAGTATTTTTTCATTTCAAACTAGAAGCAAACAAAATGATGCAAGAGATTTATTAAATTAAACTATTCTACATTTTTCTTGCCAATAATGTTAATTGTGATCAGCCATTTGCCTGTTTTGGAAAATAAAAATAAATTAATAATATTCAATCATGAATACCAGCATTCTTGAAATGAATTCACCTAATTTATAACCTTTAACTTCTTAAAAGGTAATCTTCTTTGGAAAATTGTTGTCAACTATTGACACATACTGATTTTATTCTGTGCGTTGACGGTGGTCATAATAACCCAAATGTAATAATTTTCTCGGAAGTGAAGGTAACTAGTGGTAGCAACTAACTTTGCGTCAAATGGTCATAATAACCCTGCAGGTTTTGGTTTCTCGCCATGTGTACTGAGGTGGTTTTTTTTCCCTAGATGGTTTCCCACTTTCCCTTCACACAAATTTGGGTAAATTTCCTCTAAATTACTAAATTATACCTTCACCATCACTAAATAATTAGTATAACTCATTATTATAAATTTAGATAGAAATGAGTTTTTTAATTAATAAAAGTCTTTAATTCAATATATGCTGCTTTATTGTCATCTTGGGATCATTCCCATTATATCTTGCTATCGTTAGCTCATGTAGCCATTGACAATACAGTCATTCAGGCTTATATATACAGTATGAGTGGGCACATATTTATCAAACAAAGAGTACTGGTACATTTTTCTACTCTATTCAGGAGGTATGGAGTAAATTTACAGCCAATAAACAAAAACTTGAACCTTTAACATCACACAACATGATAAAAATAGATATTGTAATTTATAAATAGACACTATAAATAGAATAACTGTTCCATTAACTCGTAACTATTATTTAAATTTAAAAAATAGCACCTTTCAAAGAAAATTCTCCCCGAGTTATTTGAGGTAGGCCTATATAATTTTAATGAAAGAAGGTATACTCATTGAATATGAAATAATAAATGTTATACCTTCTTCCATTTATAACAGCTATTTGGGTTTGTAATTAATACAAACAAAAACTAGAATTTGAATTTCACACTATTATAAGATTTAATTGCTCATGAAAGGTGTTGGGGTGGGAGAACTATACATTACGAAAATGATCAAAATATTCCATAAAATCAATTTGTTATTTTCCTTTCAAATACTAATTGGTATTTAATAAAATGAGACATTTAAAACCATGTTTGGACTGTATAATCACATGTAATTGATTATGTGCAGATGCCATAGACAAGGAAGTTATATAGATTCAGTTGGAGAACAACGTAAAAGGCAAATAAAGAGACAAGGTTCAAATAAAATGGGCTCAGCCTGTCCTTCCTACATTGAGATGACTGAAGATGGTAATAGTATCTATGTGGTTTATTACAAAGGTCATTATGGACACAACTGCACATTCAGGCGACTGCCATTGTCAAAAGAAGATCGAATTCGGATCGCTGGTGAGCTTTATAGTTTGTATGCCTCTCTGTACTTTCTGTTTTATTTTCCTTATCAAGTAAACTAAAGGAATCCCGCACCTTCTTTGCAAATACATATCCTTGATTTACCATGAAATATTTATTGAACTTGACATGAATCTTAACATACATTTAAAAAATGAATACATTATTTACTAAATAATCTACACATGATTTATCTTGATTTATAAAATTTTGGTAATATTCATTATAATTCTAGTAAGGAGAATAATGTGAAATTATTAATATAAGGAACGCACTTAGATGTTACATTTACTTAGATTAATATGTATAACTTCTTTTAGTCAATTAAATCAAAATAGAAGTCAAGAATAAATAACATGCAAGATGATTTATTTAGAGAAATACTACCATATTCTATCATGATTTATGAAGTCATTTAAACCAATTGTATTTAATTAAGTCTAACAGCACTTCTAAAATGTCATTTGTAAGATTTTTACATTCAATAATTTTCTAAAAATAATTTAATCAACAGATAAACAAGGGAAATGTATATTGTTATGATTAAAATATTTCAAGCAATAACAGGTTATAGGAATGGCTGATAAGCACATTGATTGGAAGATAAATTGGCAATTGAACAGGTTGTAGTTAACAATACCTTATAAATGTTAACCAAGACCATTAATGTTTATATTACGGGTTTATAATAAATCACTGTTCCTTATCTGTTTGATTTTGATTCCTCTCCTTATTTAGTGTTGACCAGTTATGATAGTCTTGGCTGGACAACAACATGTTTCGACGATTACACCATCTTCAGATCTGAGATAAAACCTGTGCAGCAACAATAAATACTTTAGTTATGATAAAGAAATATTCTTGAGAAGAACTAACATAACAAATGCAATTTTTCATTCAATGTCTCTTTATATCATAATATTTCATGATAGTTAAATTCTCTGATCGGAATCCTCTCAAGAATATTTCTTTATCATAACTAAAGTATTTATTGTTGCTGCATAGGTTTTATCTCAGACCTGAAGATGGTGTAATCATCGGGACATGTTGTTTGTCCAGCCAAGACTAACATAACTGGTCAACACTAAATAAGGAGAGGAATCAAAATCAAACCGATAAGGAACAGTGATTTATTATAAACCCATAAGACTTTACATTTATAATTATTGTCACAATTCTTTAATATTAATCAATTTTACTTATATATGCTATCCAGTCTTTGTAACAAATCATATCTCGGTACAATATAACTTGTATGAAACACATCCGTTTATTTTCAATTAATTATATAAATAATTAACTTGACCAAATAAGTTCAATACTAATAGATTATTAATATTTATTTGTGTTAAAGATTTTACTTGATAAGTTATGCCTTTCATTTTAATGTTTTTAAAAATATTTTATGTTGATATTTTATACAGTTAATTGTCTTTGTTCACATTTGTAAGGTACACCAAAACAATCTAGTCAACCTTTCTATCAGTAATTCTTATAAATGTTATTTGCTTAAATATTTTAATTGTTATAGAACACGCTTTCTTGCTAACATGTTTTTCAAACAATGTACTAGAATATGTAAAGAAGTCAACTAAAAAGTTCTATATGAATGGCATATTTTTGTTTAAACTTGATAAGTCATATCTTTCATATAGTTTTTAAAATATTTTATGGAAAAATTATTTAAATATGTATAAATATTAATGGTCTTGGTTAACATTTTTAAGGTATTGGTAACTACAACCTGTTCAATTGCCAATTTATCTTCTAATCAATTTGCTTATCAGCCACTCCTATAACCTGTTATTGCTTGAAATATTTTAATCATCACAAAATACTTTTTGAAGTTATACTTCTTTAGGCGCATTATGAAAAAATGATGAGAGTGAAATTTTAAGATGCGCGCGCATCACTGTAACACAAAAGTAACAGGTTGAGGTTAAACCGCTCATTAAGTCTCGAAAAAAAAAGCTACCAACAAAATAGAAATAGAACCTCTGTTAGTCGCGCATGTTGGTACGCTCGTCGCCTCTGATCACTGTTTTCATATATATCATATTTATCCACATGTTTATAGTTTCTACATTCACAACACGTGTTTTAGTTTCATACAAGTGCGAATTATATATGTGCTAATAAATTATATTCAGTAGTGATTTAAATTGAATATTTTGATTAATATTATTTACTATTCGTAAACATTAGTGAAAAAAATTGTGCTTATAGACTTTTTCAAGTGCTACAATATAATTGAGGTTAACTATCCGTATGTATTATTTATTGATATAAATTAAAATATTTTTTTTGTATTTATTTATATTATTAGTTTAAAGTTTTAAGTTCCATTAATAAAACATTAATGTTTATAGAAACTTTAAAACTTATTTTAAAGTTATACTAACTGCCATATTTAGTGACGAGATGTCTTTGGACTTGGAGGAATACAAACCTCTTTGGATCTAGACGAAGACTACACAGTTCGTAGTTTTATTTTGTAATACTGCAAGAAATGCCATTGCGTTGTTTGAATGTAAAAATCCAACAATAAAAGGTACATAATTGTTTTGTTACCACTGTCTAAATTGAAACAAATTTTGTGCTTGACATACGTTTTATTTTAATTAATTAATTATTAATTGGAGTACAGTTATGTAACTAATTGTATTTTAAGCCAATACAATAATATGCCGCCATTTAAATTTATTGAAGTGACAATCATGATTTAATAGTTGCGCCTACTCTTGAGTGATGGCAAATAAAAGGCGCAACTTTGCTCTCAAATTGCGCCTGCTCCTTTTAGTGAATAGGGATTTGGAACACATTTCAAACTTGCGCTGGCGCAACTATTTGCTCCCTTTGGTGAATCCAGGCCCAGTAGTGATTTAAATTGAATATTTTGATAAATATTATTTACTATTCGTAAATATTAGTGAAAAAAATTGTGCTTATAGACTTTTTCAAGTGCTCCAATATAATTGAGGTTAACTATCCGTATGTATTATTTATTGATATAAATTAAAATATTATTATTTAACATAATTAATACTAAATATTATTAAATTATTTTTTATTTTTTAATGATGCCAAAGAAGTATAACTTCTCACGCGCGTACATAAGTACACACACCCATTTTTTTTCTTGTTTATCTGTTAATTAAATAATTTTCAGAAAATTATTGATTGTAAAAATCTTACCAATGACATTTTAGAAGTGCTGTTGGACTTAATTAAAATACAATTGATTTAAATGACTTCATAATTCATGATATAGTTTTTCTCTAAATAAATCATCTTCCAAGTTATTTATTCTTGACTTCTATATTTGATTTAATTGACTAAAAGATGTTATACATATCAATTTTAGTAAATGTAACATCTAAGTGTGTTCCTTATATTATTAATTTTTGATTTATAAAAGAAAATAAATAAATGAAATGCATAATATTTTGCTTTCCCATTTAAAATGCATTGAAATGGAAATATTTTATTGAAAATATTAACAATGCCCAGATATGTTACTCATATTAATATATTCTTGAAAAATTGAATTACTAAACAAGTTTATTAGTAAAAATGTTTGTTTAGTTCTATGTATTTATAGGTAGGCTCAGCCTTAATCATTTGCAGCTATTATATAAGGCCAGAGAGTGCTTGGTTCTTCTATGGTTTAGCTTATAAGATAGAACCATATTATAATCAATCAATTATAAGCAATCAATTAGCTTCCAAATGTTTTATTTCAAAATAATAATGTTTAAAACAACAAGGATTTAGAGATTTAATTAAAAGTGAATTATTAAATTGTTTTCATATCTTATCATAATTAGGTCATCAAGCTTGTGATTGGTTTGCTGTAGCTCTTCACTTTTGCCTCTTTGGGCAATTTTTTTTTACATCTTTGTACCTTCTTCTGCTAACACTGTTTGCTATCTGATTCATGTGCTCCAATCTTGGTCTCCCTTTTGAATTTCGCCCTTCAAGATTTCATTCTTTAATCATCATCAAATGTTCATAGCCTAGTATAGCGTGTATTATGTAAACTCTTCTTTGCTCTGTACCTTTCCAAAGTTTTCTTTCTTCATTTGCTTTTTCTTAGCACTCCTGTATTTGATACCATCTCCATCCATAATATTCTAAACATTTTTCTACAGTGCCACATTTCAAATGCTTCTAATTTTTTTCCTTTCAGTTGCGCCAATAGTTTTAGTTTCACATCTGTAAAGTGAAACTCTACATACATATCCTCTCCCCATGTAAAAATACTGGTGCAATTTTTCCAAGTTTTACTTTTCATCTTTGAGTTTTAAATAAAATTGTTAATATCAATTAGTTAAACAAATAGATTTAAAAAATAGTACCTTCAATTAACAAGATCCTTTAAATATGTTGAAATATTAGGTTTTATCTTTTTTGTTTGCTACCAGTTTGAAAATGGGTCTATTAATGAACTAAATGATATGAAACTACTAGGTTTTATTTATTTTTCAGACCTTATCGAATCAGGAGTATCCTTGCCCCATATACTCACTAATATCCGAGAAAATGCAACTGAAGATAATTTTAGTAGGCTACAATTGACTAATAGACGAGATCTTCATAACATTCGTCGGCAGTTTTCTCTGGGAAAAGAAAGGAACCACATCATTGATGAATCTCTTGTCATCAAAGAGCACCAAGGGAGGGATGTCCTTCTTGTCAATGAAAGCCAGCAAGTTAGTGATTCTTGTCATGATAGTGAAAGGCCCCAAATGAGGGATGTCCTTCTTGACAATGAAAGCCAGCAAGTTAGTGATTCTTGTCATGACAGTGAAAGGCCCCAAATGAGTGATGCTTGTCTTGACAGGGAAAAGATCCAAGACAGTGATGCATGTCTTGACAGGGAAAGGAAGCAAGTGAGTGACACCTGCCCTGACAGTGAAATGCACCAAGTGAGTGATTCAACTTGTGTCAATATAAATAACACCACTACAATAGTTACTCAAGATATGTTAAATACAGCCAAACACAAAGCAGAGGTCTTACTTGGCTATCTTGCTACAAGTACATTTCAAGAACAAAATGTTAAAGCTATAATTGAACATTTGGATAAATGTCTGTATAGATGTCAAAAGCCTCAGGTAGAAAAAAATGTTTCATGTTTAAGTGAAGCCAGTAACAAAAGTAAAAACATGCAAAACAAAATTCACTCAACTAAGCAGAATAAAACGAATGTCAATCAAAAACTGTCAACACAAAATGCTAGCCAACCTGTGCGAAACCGCCTTGCTGGCGAGTTTGTAATTTATAAGTCATTGGTTGCTCATACAGGTTTTGATCATACATATGGATTGCCGGCTCCACTGTGACATTAAATACACCCACAAACTATGTTTTAAAAATATTAAAAATACATTCTCGTCACCCCTACTTGATAATATGAGAGAGATGAGCATATAGGTGCTTACGTTCTTGCTAAATGAGCATATTTTATGCAACAGGCAGAGCATAATGTGGTAAGACTCTGAGCTGTTTTGTAGTAGGCTCGATGAGCAGGAGGTACAAGAGATGGCTAGGTGGGGTGTGGTGTGGTGGTGAGTAAATGAGATAGGTGAGCTACTGGTGTGAGAGGGTAGGGAATGAGAGGTGAGCTCAACGAGTTACCACATTGAGCAGGTAGGATGCGAGAGATTGGCTTGGGGAGTTATTGCAATGAGCAGGTAGGAAGTGGGACATGAACACAATAAATTACTGTGGTGAATGAGTAGGAAGTGAGGATTGAGCTTAGCGAGCTACTGCGGTGAGTAGGTAAGTAACGAAAGGTAAGCTTGGCGAGTTGCAGCAGTAAGCAGGTAGACATTGTAAGGTAAATTCAGCAAGTTACTGCGATGAGAAGGTGGAAGGTGAGCTATTAGGGTGAGTTAGTGGGAAGTTAAAGGTGAGCTCGGCGAGTTATATTGGTGCACAGGTAAGCGTGAGAGGAGGTAGGAGAGGCAGTTTGGTGAACTGAAACATGTGTTGTTAGCATCTGGCTTATCCCCAAGGACAAGGGGGAGTGTTAACTAGCGTGATGGCTGGGCAATGAATGAAATTGGGATGGTCGACTGCTCTCTTTGTATCCCCTTGTCGGGTAGTGTTGGCTTGTGGCCGAGCTGTTGCAAAAGAGATGGCTAGTTGTATGCCCTCGGCTCCAAGCCAATCAGCCACTAGGAGAGAGATGCTAGGTCAGAGACCCTTGCCCTGAAGGGTTAAATAGGGGTGGGGGACAAGAGAGAATGGTGGTGGACCTTGGGCAGAGACAAGGTATACAACAGACACTTGACCTTCAGGTTAAAATGGCTTAATTGTATTAAAATACTGAATTAATTGGTCTGCATTAGGCATCGATTATAACGTTATGGATCAGCGATGAACGCCGATTGAAGTGATACTGTTTAGTTAACTAATAATTGTCCCATGATCGAGCACTAATTAAAGTGATATATGGTATTTTGATGATATAATTGGTATTTATAGCCCTGTGATCAAGCACCAATTATTATGATATGGAATTAATATCAAATATATTAATTTAATAAATAAGACCTTTAATGTTGCACACGATTTATTTAAAGTTATTTTATCTTCAGCACTGAAGATATAAGTTTATATGATACAGCTTAGTTGAACTATAGATTTCAGTTAGTGGCACTGTGAATTACTGCTACTGCTATATTTATGCTACCTGCACTGTGAATTGTTTTACTAGATTCATGCGACTGGTACTGTGTGTATTCATATGCACAAGCAGCTTATATATGACCTAACCCTTGCCCCTTGGACCTCTCATGAGGTGTCAAAACCTACTAATCAAAAGCGTCCTGGCGACAGGTGTTATGAAGGCTAACTTCCTACTGGGTAGAGGGAGCTAACGCCACTTGCTTTTTTGGTAAATATTACAAAGTTGATTTTGTTTTAATGGTGCAATATATTGACATCAGTTCTGAAAAGTGTGTGATTCTCCATGGATAAAGTATTGAAAGGATATTTTACATACAATATTTAAAGAAAATGCACTTCATCCATGACTTTTTAAATATATAGAGGGGTCCAAATCAGTATTGTTACAATTGGGAGAGCTCGAGTCCTTCAACACATGCAGTGCCAAGTGACAATATTGCTATCAAGCAGGCATTTTTAAAAACAGTTCAGTTTAAAGATGGTTTTACAATAGAACAGACAAAAATTAAACTTTTAGTGTCGGTAAAATGGTGTACCAACCTTCTGTCTCATTCATTCTTTTCTCTACTATATTATAGATTATACTATTGTTATGGTTGATTAATTCTTTATTAAAAGTTGAAAGTTAAAAGTTACAGAAAAGACTAAGGTTATATTAAAAGTAGAAATAAAATATTTAAACCAAACTAAAGTGCACCGAAATTAGACTGAAAAAAATAAAGATATAAAAAGGGCAAGATCACCTGATTCTATAAAGTAAACTACATGGGAAACAAGATCAGTGAGGGGTGAATGTTAACTCACAAAATATACATATATGTAATGTTCAATGAATAGTGGTTATAAAGGTTGCTAATACTCTACAATAATGATAGCAATATTTACATATATTAAAATATTAAGTTTATTAAAACGGCCACATAACAGACATCACAGGTAATATTAAACATTTTAAAAAAAGTAGTGTTTTAAAGAAAAACATATTTGGGCCAAGAGATTAAAATGTGTTTTACACAAAAGATAATAATTTACCAACATAAATGAAACACTAAATATACTTATCTCTGCACCAAATGGACGCAACAAAGAAATCAACCTTCATTAATTTTAATAGGTTAGGTTAATAAAGGAGAATGTCATAGAGCAGCTACATATTAAAAATATTACTTAACGTTAGAACTACTACATATTAAAAATTACTTTACTTTAGGTCTATCTTAAAATCACAAAAAATAGATAAATAAAAAAGTTGCATTATAGCAATCTCTTAGGCAAAGTTTATAAAAAAGGGAAAATATATACTGAATAATCTTCATTGTAATTTAAAACCTAAACACCTATCACTATCAAAATAAAAAGGTGAGAATCAGAATGTTCGGTACCTTACAATTTGGCGTTCAAAAGCAAGTAGTCAAGAAAACAGAAGTCAAACCATCTCACTTTTGAAGGAAAGGGGGGAGAAAAGCATATAAAACAGAAATCCACAAATGGCCAAGGATATCTACTGCACCAAAAATGATTTAACAATAGAACCAAATGGAAACAAATGGTGCGTGAAAATTAGACAAATCATAATGGCTTGAAGTCGAGGCTGGCCCACTTAATAATATAAAAATAAAAACACATGGCAACCAATTTAACTCTTATGTTTTCTCTGGAAGCTTATTGGTTTCACCAACAGGTCGTACCATCTACAAAGTCAAAGATATAAAATGGGATGCATTACTCCACAAATCATCAAGTAAAAGTTAGTTTAGGTTTCCCCCGTCCATACACAACAAAAAATGATCATGCTGTTACTCAGCAAACTGGCTTTCACAAAGCTAAGTTCAGGTAGTGGCCCCAATCCCACTCCTCCTTACCATAAACCCCTCAAATGAGCCTACTCAAACCGCAAATTACAATTAAATCATAGAATGCAATGGTCCTTTTTTTTTGTTCAAGACTATTTGCAAATTGGTTATTTTTATAAACAATTTTTTGTATCTACTAGTAAAAAAATATGGAAATGTCTCATTATTTCACTGTGGGCTTCAATTTGAAAGTGAGTTGTTTCACTTGGGAGTGCTGTTATTACCGAGAACTACAACTAGTGCTCTCAAGTGCCCAAGGACTCATCCTGACTCAAGGAGTGGAGCAAATCCCTCTCATAAGGCTGAGTATCTGATGTATACCTTGTCTGTGACCTGGGGGAAGAGTGTGATATATATCTTGTTAGTAGTGAAAAAGGAGATAACATTATAAATTCCTGGTATTTATTGTGGAAAAAATCTTCATTAGTCTTTTCCATACCAGCCTATTCTCCAAATTGTCTGTAATATGTATGAAAATAAAATTACTTTTACCATTTTACAGCATTTTTGATTATTTTACTATTACTTAATAACAACATGAATATTTTAAGTTTGCTGCCTTGGCACTCAATACTATGCATCTTCCTTTTATAAGGGGTGCTGTGTTCAAGGAATAAATTAAACTGTTATTTACAAATGTTTGTATAAAGAGAAAAGAAAATCATTTAAGAAGACCAGCTGATATTTTTGAACTTAGCTAGTTAAAGAAAACTGTTGTGTTAAACTTTCCTATTTTAATTTGGAAACTAATATTATACTATATATTCCTTTGTTTTAATATATCCATTGTCTAAATAAAACAGCTTGCAATCATATTATGTAAAAAGATTCCATGTTCTGAGTGCTTATTATGTTATTTAAGAAATATTACATCAGAGATTCTCTATTTTGCTTAAGGCTTTATGTTGGAAATGGTATTATGACATCAATTAACGATTTCCATATCTTGTACATATTTAAAACAAAGCTAAATTGTTCATGATTATTTTTTTCATTCTTGTAATTAATAGAATAGATCATTATGTATTATTTGTTATGAAGAAATCAACAAAGTAAAACAAAACATTAAACAACATTTAGAAGGCATTGTCCATCTTCTTGTTGGTCAAGGCTCGCCCACTAAATGCTCTATTGAGTGGATGGAATTACTCAAGTCCCAACACTTTAAGCTCTCAGTTAACATTTTTGACGACTATGAGCTAGATTGTCTTGAAATTAAGGCTGGACTATATTATGCTTATCCAATGATCGGCCTTCAGCATATTCAGTTAAGAGGATGTTTGGAATTAGGCTTGCATGATACTTTTTTTTAACAATCTTTTGAACTGTATGTTAAGTTGAATGGAGCATCAGAACTGTTTATAGAAAACAATTTTTTTTCTCAACATAACTAATTTTAATTGTTTTAGGCAAATTTCCAAAAGTATTTTTACAATTTTTTAAAATTATCTCTCAAAAACTATTTTACCTGATAAAATTATGTATAGACTTTTCTAAACCTATTAGCTGGACGTGTTTGATTTTTTAAACAGACTAAATAACTTGCTATGTATGAATGTGTATAGATCAATATGATTGCCTGAATACTTTCTAAACTATTAAATATTTATTACTTACCTATTCACTCACTCAATAGTTTCCCATCCCTATGTGATATACAGTCTGTGTTTACTATAGTCTATTGTTACTTTCAGATTTATTAAAAACTTACCACTCAAACCGTGGCTAATTTAATTAGTATACATAAAACAGAAATGATTTTTTTTGACAGGACTGGATAACAATAAAAAATAATTTAGTCATTGTTTCGAAGCCAAATATTAAGAGGAAGAATTGATTGAAAATTTTATCATACGTTTATTTTGTCTTTAGATTATTTTATATTACAATTTTGGAAATGTATTCAACTTTATTTATAGCAACAATAAAAAATGTGATGTGTTATTTAAATAAGCATGATTGTAAGTTTAATGGGCAACAGACATTGCATTAAAATTAAAAATAGGGATTTTTCACAATTTATGCCATTTCTTCGGCTTTGGCCAAAGGTGAAAAAGAAAACAAAGTTTGGTCCAAAAAAAATTACCTTTGGTCAGACACCACTAACAATGCACAATTTAGTGAAGAAAATTGAGAAAGAAAAAACCCTGTCCTTAACACATAATGCTATTTAAAATTGCCATGGGATGAATACAAATTTTAAAATGTCTGAGAGCTTATAGGTTTACAATCAGAAAAATTTAGCAAATTTGTTGGTTTAGTCAATACAATGTAACAAAAGTTATGGACCCTTAAATTTGAGAATAAATTTTCATTTTAAAACATGGCTTAGTGTTTATATCACAGCTCATAAATTACTGAGCCAAATTTCATGGAATTGTATGGATACATAAACATTAGGTCTGTCTCGTAATCACCCCACTGAGCTGTTTGTGCTGCTAAGAAGGGAGATATAATGGTAAGTCACATTAACCCCACTCATGTATCATACTCCCCCTAATTGCAGGGTGAATATGATATACACATTTTATTTTTTGTCCAAAAAACTGAAGGAGTTTATTTTGTAATACTTAGGATTACTAGAGGAAACAATGAAGAATGTGTGCTATTTTTCATAATGTTATAGGGCTAGTAGTTTTTGATCTATAGGGAAAGTTTAATTTTTTGTTGCATATTCAACACACCTGACCACATTACACTACATAATAAAATATCATAGTTTCAAAAATTAATAATTATCAAGAAAGAGGTTTTTTTGTGTGTGTCCATGCATAGAAGATTTGTATAATCAATAGCATTACAAAATTAAAATAATGTGATGTTTATATATTTTAAATGGAAAAAGTTTCTTGAATTATAGAATGTTTAAAGTCCATTACTGGTAGTACAGTAGAACCTTTTTAATTCAAAGTTCAAGGGAGATCTAAAAAAAAAATTTGAAATATCCAAAATTCGAATTAACCACCAGGTATCTAAATTGTTTGTAGGGCCTACACAATAAATAAAAAACCTCAAAATGAAAGATTGTAAAAATGAACTCACTGTACGATTCAGACCTAATCAGTTTTTGCACTTAAATTACATTAGGTACTTTGGGGGAAAAAAATAGTGATTTTGGTTTGTTGTAGCTTTCTTCTCTGGACACAATTAACAACATCTTGTTATTCCTGTTCCTCCATTTTGCACTTTACAATTCTCTATGATGTTTTTTTTAAGGTAAGTCGATAAAATGTTAGGATGTATTCCATATTCTTTTGTGATATCACACTTCTTTTTCACTCTTTTTTCCAATTCTCTAATCACTTCAACCTTATTGGATAAGGTTAAACTTATGTAGGTTCCACGCTTAGACATTGCAAAAATACCGCAATTTACACTTATCAGATGACAATGAGAGACAAATGTGCTAGATTAGGACAAACATAAACCCTACCCCTTCCATGCTGGGTGTCACATGATGGCATTGTCATAGAGAAGTGATTAAAGCAAAGCCAAATATCCCCTACTCTAGGAAAACCGCTTGCAGCTGGTGCCAAACTCCCCACTTTCTCTTTTACCATGAGTCATTAACAACTCTTTTTGACATTATTGGTATTCTTGGGTTTAGTTGAGATTGCTCGAAAAAATTAATATATCGTAAAAACTTTGAACTATCCCAATATTTCCTTCTAAAATTCGAAATAAAGGTTCTTTTTACCATTGATCTAAATATGAATTTTGTGGTAAATAATGGTGGGTTCGAATTATCTAATTATTAGAATTAACCAACTTCGAATTAGCCATGTCCAACTGTATTTTTAATTTATAACATATTTAAAATGTTAAATATGACAGAAAATAATATTGGAAATAAGAGTTTGATATTCTGATTAAGTTAAAAGCAAGCACTCCCTATCTAATTAAGCTGCTAAGTGCTGATAGCATACATGTAGCTGTATTTAGATAAAGAGTTAAGTACACTCTCACTCATTGGTATGTCCCCCCCAAAAAAGTAGTAATTTTACCATTTTTTGACTTCATAAAACATTAATCTCTGCACCTCTCTTGATGGAAATCATAATCATCGCTGCACTGGTGTTCTGTTTACAGGAGTCATTTTGTTTTTTTAACCAATTAAAATTCCTCACATTCTTGGACATTGTTAATAGTTGATCCCAGTCTCAATTTTAAAAGTGTTCCATCCAAAAGGGTTTGTTTTTTTCCAAAGAGACCACATTCCTTACCAATCTCACATGTAAAAGGTATTGGGCATGCAACTCCGGAAAATATTAAAATTTGAATATTTATATTTAAATTGAAAGGATAGAAAACAGGGCTGTATTGTGAGCAGGGGGCGGGATTCTTTTCCCCCTGCCAAATCATGAGAAATGTAATATTTTTAGCACTTGTACAAAACAATATAATCAAATTTCCGATCTTAACAAAACAAATGTGAATATATTCTAAATTATTAGAAACATTCTTAAACTCATCTATTTGCTATTTTTATGCATGATTTTATTGATAGTTAATAAAAATTCTTATTTATGTACATGTGAAAGGTTAGGTAAGTTCGATAATTTTTATTCATTCACACACAAATTGTTAGGTTAAGCTCAGTTGGCATTTCTACGTAGTAGATATCTGTGACTATATACTTTTGATTGTTTCGTTAGAAGAGGTTTTTTTTTAATTAACAAGAACGCTTCAATACCCGTCCCGAAGTACAATCGATTGAGCAGCCATCGAGACCCGCACATCCCAAGCAAGGGGTTCTGGCAGTCACCACTAAAGCGCCACCTCAAAAAACCTTCAAGGTAAAACTGTTACCCAGCAATTATTATTAGCAACTAGTATGAGTAAAGGAAGATTATAAATGATTCTTTAATTTGTAATCCACAATACGGATGATATATTGTAATAGTATAACTAAAGGAGCTTGATTTATATCTGCAGCCAGGCAACAATTCATGTATGTATGGTGGTGAACATAATTATTTATCCTGAAAATTGAAAAATGACACCTGGACACGGGAATCGAACCCGGGACCTTCGGCTTAGTACGCCACTGCTCTTACCACTGAGCTATCCAGGATTCGTCCCGTGCCCATGGTCATTCTTCACTCATATTTTAAGGCAGAGTCTATGATGGACGTGCAGAAGTCGTCAGCTTATAAACATGTGATTATCTAAGATCACAGCCATCAGACAACGCAGCCACCTGCGACTCGGTAGTTGGCATGATGCAGCCAATTTACAATTATATATTATAATTGTACGGGATTGCATATATTAATGAATCAGATAGCCGAAGCTATCATCTATGCATTTTGGTGAGGATAACACCTCTTAGATATCATATCCTGAAAATTGAAAAATGACACCTGGACACGGGAATCGAACCCGGGACCTTCGGCTTAGTACGCCACTGCTCTTACCACTGAGCTATCCAGGATTCAATTTTCAGGATATGATATCTAAGAGGTGTTATCCTCACCAAAATGCATAGATGATAGCTTCGGCTATCTGATTCATTAATATATGCAATCCCGTACAATTATAATATATAATTGTAAATTGGCTGCATCATGCCAACTACCGAGTCGCAGGTGGCTGCGTTGTCTGATGGCTGTGATCTTAGATAATCACATGTTTATAAGCTGACGACTTCTGCACGTCCATCATAGACTCTGCCTTAAAATATGAGTGAAGAATGACCATGGGCACGGGACGAATCCTGGATAGCTCAGTGGTAAGAGCAGTGGCGTACTAAGCCGAAGGTCCCGGGTTCGATTCCCGTGTCCAGGTGTCATTTTTCAATTTTCAGGATATGATATCTAAGAGGTGTTATCCTCACCAAAATGCATAGATGATAGCTTCGGCTATCTGATTCATTAATATATGCAATCCCGTACAATTATAATATATAATTGTAAATTGGCTGCATCATGCCAACTACCGAGTCGCAGGTGGCTGCGTTGTCTGATGGCTGTGATCTTAGATAATCACATGTTTATAAGCTGACGACTTCTGCACGTCCATCATAGACTCTGCCTTAAAATATGAGTGAAGAATGACCATGGGCACGGGACGAATCCTGGATAGCTCAGTGGTAAGAGCAGTGGCGTACTAAGCCGAAGGTCCCGGGTTCGATTCCCGTGTCCAGGTGTCATTTTTCAATTTTCAGGATATGATATCTAAGAGGTGTTATCCTCACCAAAATGCATAGATGATAGCTTCGGCTATCTGATTCATTAATATATGCAATCCCGTACAATTATAATATATAATTGTAAATTGGCTGCATCATGCCAACTACCGAGTCGCAGGTGGCTGCGTTGTCTGATGGCTGTGATCTTAGATAATCACATGTTTATAAGCTGACGACTTCTGCACGTCCATCATAGACTCTGCCTTAAAATATGAGTGAAGAATGACCATGGGCACGGGACGAATCCTGGATAGCTCAGTGGTAAGAGCAGTGGCGTACTAAGCCGAAGGTCCCGGGTTCGATTCCCGTGTCCAGGTGTCATTTTTCAATTTTCAGGATATGATATCTAAGAGGTGTTATCCTCACCAAAATGCATAGATGATAGCTTCGGCTATCTGATTCATAATTATTTATGTTAATATAACCTAAGCGACTAAATACTTAGCATAATTAATAACTTATCCGGTGTCAAACTAATTTGTACTGCTTTGTCTACTCTCACCTCACCCTCAAATTTAGCGCCGCGGCTACTACATGGTAGATTTCCCTCTAAGTTAGTGCTTCAGTGGCTCCTTGATGACTGTCCTCTCCCATAAACGTGTTCAAACACACCCAGAGAAGAAAAGCAGGAGAATACCTCCAACCTAGCCTCCAGTCTTCTCCCCACCTCACTCCTAGCCTGACCACTTAAATCATCAATTATACCTCTAAAAAGTTCTCCTTCCCCAAGAATCAGATCCTACTGCCTTAAACCGGACAAACGAACACCTTCACCTTTTCGAGCCGCAACTGCAGTCTTTCACTCCAAGATAGTCCACGGAGCCGAAGAGAAGGAAGTTTGCCCAAGAACCCCACAGTCAGACTTCCTACATTAACTGGGACTTCACCGACATCTTTATACAATAACACTCGCGCAACGCGGCTACCTGGTATGGCCTGTACAGAAAATTAACAACAACTTCTAATACTGTTTTCATTTGAAGGATAGACAAGAATCCTTCTCTACGGGACCACTGAGCTGGATCAAAATAGCCATATAACAAATGGGTTGGTAAAACATTACTATGCTTCACGGAAGTGAGATTATACACCCAAAACCAATAAATAATCTAATTTTCAAATTAAGAAACATTTAACTTTTTAGGACATTTAAACTAACTGACGATGGTGTTGATGTACAAGAAAGTAATCTAAAACAATCTATTCCTAGACACACGCACTAAATAAATGAGAGATTATTAAATAAAGATGTCAAATAAGTAGCCCTGATGTTATTAAAATTATACTGAATACTCAGTGGCCACACCCCTTACTGGGTAAACTAACATCCTTTTGTTAGTGGTCCCATTAAACTATATAATAACAACCAACCATTACCTACACATGGTACATTCACCATTGTTCATGACCGGTTGAATGTAGCTATGGTGGTCGAGCTAAAAGTAGCCCAACTGTCCAGAATAGATGTTTAGTAGACCTACATAGGTACATTTTTTTATTAATTTAGCACCGCGTCTTAATACACGTTCGAGTTATACGCTTAAGTACTAATTAAGCTAATGGGTTAGGAATTGGAAAGGTTGAATTTGGAGGAAGTGAACCTGCATTTGTGTGGAGAAAGTGAAAAATCATTTAGGAAATCCCACCCCCAGTTCACCCGACCAAGATTCGAAACTAGATCTTCTCCTCCTTGGCAATTTAGCTCAACACGAAACTAGTGTTTTAGCTAACTACACCACTGATGTGGGTCCTACATCAGTCATCCAATACGATATGAAATACCTCGTGCTATGAATGAAAAGGCACCAATTTCGAAAGAAGGACGTGGTTATACCACTGGGTATTCTTCGGATAGTTATCACATTGCACAGCTGAAATCAATGTCTTCCTACTTCGGTCTCGAAACAAGTTTCGTCCACCGTAGTCTGGTGGGATAGCAGTCCGTGGGAGGTGGGGGGGTTCTCTCAGCCTCATGGCTCTCCACATAGTCCAAAATGCAACAGTAAAAATAAATCAATGACACATAGGTACCTTTCAAGTGATTGATCACTTCAGAAGATATGTTCTGGAAATAAAAGAGGAAAGATAAGAATATGAAACCATTCACCACCCAAAAAATTTATCACGGTTATTCCGCAAGGCACCGGCATGATTATGGGTTTTATATGAAGGCACGACTCACTATTCCGGATAATAGTTAGGCCCTTTTTTTTCATCTCAATTAACATTTACACACAATATCATGGTCGGAGACGCTTAGTTAGACAGTAAGGGTACGGCCAGACTGAACGAGCGCGCGAGCGACTAAAATATAAAATAGAACACATTGGTTGTAATGGGAGGTGGCCATACTGGAGCGAGCGCGCGCGCTTGAAAGATAGAACTGGTTCTATTTTTCAAGCGCGCGCGCTCGACCCGGTACAGTCTAGTTTACAGGCGCTAAGCAATATTATTGTATGTTGGTTTATTGAGTGCTGGGGAACTTCTCATTTTGACATGAATATTGACTTTTTTCTATCAGTGATAGGTTTAACACACTTGCTATTAATGGCCTAATTTAATTGGTAAGACCATAAATAAAATAATGTATATATGTAAACCCGATATGTTAAAATACTTCAATATTATAATCAAAGTAGACCTTTACAAATAAGAATCACCATTAGTTTGGAGAGAGTTTGAAAAAACCACAATAAATAAGTTTTAAAAATCACCTTCAGTTCACACAATATTTTTAATTTTCGAGGAGCAGAGATGTACCATGTGTCTTTGAAGAGACATCTTCTCTAATGAATAAGGGTCTGCTAATTACGCGCTCGCTCGCCAGTTTGGCCACCCAGTTGCTTGCGCGCTCGCTTGTCAGTCTGGCCGAATCCTAAGACGTGACTGGAACCTGGCCGCGAGCCTCCGAAGTGAGCTCAGAGCTGAGCTAACTACATGCACAACTAGCTTTATTTTCATATATTGGTGCCAACTTATAAACACGATTGCCCCCTCTTTCTCCAACAAATCATCACAGTTTATTTGATTACATTAAACAAATATACATACTTATTTAAAATAAATTATTAAGATTGCTATTCATACCAAGAGCTCGCATATAAACAATGGATCGGGCAGTATATTTTGGTCTGGAAGATGGAGTAATTATATATAGATCATTCGTGCTTTGCAAATAGGTCCCAGTAAATAAAACAGAGTTTATAAATAAAATTCCTAACCCAAAATAGCTATTGGAATTAATTAAAATTATAAAATTTAAACTTTCTAAGAAAACTATATTAATCAAAGTAACTCCTAAGAGGTGTTTAAAGGGAGTAGTAGTTCCATCTCCTTCCACTCAGATGGAAGCACTGATCAGTGGTGTGGCTATATACTGACAAGATCACCACCAGCCGATCAGATGGCAATTTTAAACAGTCACTCACAGATGTCACCAATACATATTTCAAATCCATCCTATATGTATGAAGGGTCCAAACTCAAAGGTATTTGAAATCATGGACTTGCAAGTGACTTAACTTAAAGTCAACCTATCCATCTCCGAGGCTCGATTGAAATAATTTACCAGTTATTTCCTCTATTCATTTTACACTCTCGTAGATTGGGCATAATAATAAAAAATAATTAGGGATGACTGAACCTGTTGTGATAGGTTATGATAACACCGTGGCTTGACTTGTCCAACTGGGTTCAACACACTTGAAGAGGATCTGCAGAATTTTTAGAAATGCCAGGTCAACAGAGGAACTTGACTCGGTGTCATGAACCTCCGTGCCTCTGAAGACTACCTGAAATGGTTGGTTGACCCACCAAGCCAAGCTGGAAATGCTAACGCGTTCCTCAATAGAACTTCCGAAAAATATGTCACAATGAAAGGATGACCACCGTGCCACATCCCTGCGTGATGGAAGACAATCCGTACTGGAACAGGCCTACCAGCTGTTTGATGCTAGAATTCATCATGGACTTTTGTTTATTTTGTCCTATGGCAGTTGACTCATTTTTCTCAAATAAGTCCAACTGGTTATTCTGAAATGCTTTCTCCTTGGAAGTCATCGCTGTTTGCAAGTGACGTCGTGAGTGTACACTGATATTATTATTATTATTATTATTATTATTATTATTATTATTATTATTATTACACCCATACAAGGCAATTTAACATTTTGACATCGTTCATTAATTTAATTTAATATATGAGATACATCAATGTGTAATTAGTTAAATAAAATAAATATGTTAGTAAAAGCTTTGAACAGCATAGCAAAGTTTGAAACTGATTAGTTTTTTCTTTAAATAAGTTGCTGTAGCCTATTATACACGATGATTTTTGAAGGAAGCTCACGTGTAAGGCTTTATTTTGTTTGGTAAAAAATAAAGCCTAATAGAGTGGGATTATTACTAAAATTAGGGTTTAGTATATATATCGTACTTCCTACAAGCTATGTTAAAACTAGAGACGCCGATTACATAACAAGGTAAATAAACACAAAAATGAAAGCACTTGAAGAAAAAGATAAAAATGCATGTTGACAAATAAGTTTAATATAACAAAGGCTGAGTAAATACACAGAATAACATCATAACCCAATCCAGTATTCCCTAAAACGGTCCATAGAGTTGTCCAGAATAATTACAATACAGGTAGTTGAATAATTCGTAATCTCCAAAACAGAGTATTGGGCGTGAAGCACCCGTGATTTTCCACGTCAGGTTAAGCTTATGCTTAACTTGTGTTGCAGGTATTACTGTTCTAGCAGCAGAAAATAATAATTAGGTATGACGATTCCCCCCCCCCCCTTTTGTACCGGGAGGTCACGACATCTTATACAATAAGGTAGCAACACGTAATTTGTTGCAACAAAAGACTTACGAGTTACCGCACAAGAGCTGGACTCTAGCGGAACCTGCTCAGAACCTATCAAGAACAATCCTATGAAAAGAGATTAGGACTATTCATGCCAGTGAAACCAGCTAGATCCTAAATGCTAGGTTACAAAGCTACCTGACAGTGCTGTCAGCTCGGTCATAGATGGTCTGGCCTAAAATATATCTATGGAAAGTTCCAAATCAGGGTTCTAGGCCTTGACTTAACGTGGGCTGGTACACAACCAACTGGTCTAAGCCAGAAGCATTTCCAAACATAGCCACGCAGGACTTGCAATTAATAAAGAGGGCATCAAAATCCCCCTAACTGTAATCGAACATGAAAGTTAGTTAGATGAGGGTCTCGCAAGAGGGGCAGAACAGTCCCACGAGTTGAGTATCATAAGTTAAATAACATAAAAAAACGCGAGCCATTATAGACGGGCAGAAATGACTCACAGGTTTAGAACCTCAAACTGGTGAACAACACACGTTAATTAATATACAAAATGTGAACCATTCCAGACGGGCAAAAATGACCCACAGGTTGATCACTGCAAACTGGTGAACAACATAAGTTAATTAACATACAAACGCCAGGAATGCAAACCTAAACTTAACTAGGTATAACTATCAGGCCTGGAACAACCTAAATAACCCCTTTCCCGACTGAAGGCATTGCTGACTATAACATGGTCACGCAGGGTAAGGAGTGGGAATCATCCCTATTAAAACTGCAGGTCTTAAGGACCAAGCAGAAAACATATGCAAGGTAAAATCACTCCACGTCATGTAAACCATGTCATTAAAAAGCTAACCTAAATAACACGTAAAGTAAAACGAGAGTGGCTAATACTC